>RCWM02000718.1:0-459856 GCA_003667255.2 Euschistus heros
AAAAAATATTTTGTCTTTTTTTAAGATGAACAGTTGAATCCAGTCAATGAAGTATATTATAGAATGGGTTTTGTGCAATTCCCTAGGTTGACATAGTCATGGAGTTTTCAGGGTCTCGCGGGGAACAAGGAGGAAGGGAACGCGAAAGGTCTCTTTTTTTGGTTTTGGGCTCAAATCTTGAAAAAAAATGTTCAGCTCACGTTTTTCAGTTAAACAATCCATCTATATCTTCTCAAACGCTCATCTTACGACAAAAGTCTTCATAATAATATTGTACAACATTAAATTTCCTTCAAAATACACATATATTATGCCCTACTTTATCTTCAAAATTGTCAAAAGTACATAAATTTTAACTTTTTATTTGGTAAAATGGAAACATACTAAAAGTCACTTTCACATTCTTGCCAAGCGTACGGATATCTCGGAAGCGATACAGAATATGAAAAATGTGTATATCATAAAGAATTTTAGAGAATTATAGTTACCATTTAATTTTTAATAAATAGTCATGTTTTGCATACGATGCACCGAATTTTCGAGATATGAGCCCAAAAACTAAAAAAACAGACCTTCCGCGTCCCCACCCTTCCTGTTCCTCAAGACCGAAAACTCAGGACTTATAGTATGTCTTACTTCTAACTACCCTGAACAGTTTCCAAAGAAAAACCTGGGATTACAGAAAAACGCATTCTATAATACTTCCATTGACTGCACTAACTGTCCATTACAAAAAAGACAAAATAAGCTTTTTTTTTGATCAAGAACCCATTTTCGCCTCATCCTAAAATTTTGTCCACATGTAGTCAGTAATAGTGTAAACCATATATACTTTTTTCAAAAAATCGAAGGGTACGTATTTTGGGAATTACAAAAACCGTTTTTGGATGTTTCGAAAAAATTCAAATGCAACCGAAAATATATCAAGTGAAAAGAATGCCGCAAAATTGAGCCCTCTGGGAGCAATAGTTTTTAATGGCGTAATTTTGAATATACTAAATGAGGACCGAAAACAGTAGTTTTTTGAATTTTAAAGCTTATAACTCAAAATCCAAAAGTCAGAAAAATGTAATATTTTACATTTTTACTAGTCTTGGTAAGTACAGCTGCTATATCATAAAAATCATAGAAATCGGAGAGGGTAAAGGTCCAAACCCATTGTTTGATTTGACATGGAATGAATAAGATGAATAGTTATCTTTTAACAGGTGCTATATCTGGAAAAATATTAGCAGCCTCCTAAATAATAGATCATATGAGCGTCGACTTTTCAAATGAGATAAATGCACTATTTGTCGAAAAGGTTTTATAAAAAGTTCTTAAGTTTTATCTCCTCTACCGCTCGGTAATTTTTTTCATTCAAAACGTACTGAATCCAAAATAATATATATATTTTATAGAACTTTTATTTAGTAATTATTACAATCGGCCACAAGCTGTGGGCAATAAGTAATATAGATGGCGTATGATTACATTCACACATTATGTACAAAAAGAGAGAGAGAAAGAAAAGAAATTATATATATATAAAAATAAAATAAATAAAAAGATAACAGAAAGAACTCTCCTATATATAACAATATACCAATATAAATAAAATGATATACTAAAATAAAAATAAAAATAACTTTTAGAGAAAAAACAAAACCGACTTCAAGATTAAACCTACTCGAACCTAACTAAACCTACCTACACTAACTTAACTAAAAAATAAAAAATAATATTTTAATTCTTCAAAACAAAAACAGTTAAATGAAAATCAATGAAATAATCGATACTTATGTACCTATTCACAATTTATGATCAGTTATTTTTGGAGTCGGTGCCAGCCAAGAATGGCAGTTTGATCCTGTTTCTACAATACACTTTCGAATGGCCGAGACAGCGGTGAATGGCGGTGATGAAACAGTGGGAGGATCTTTAAAATTTACATTTCTTTTCAAATTCTGTTTAGTTTGGTTGGCACCGACTCCAAAAATAACTGATCATAAATTGTGAATTGGTACATAAGTATCGATTATTTCATTATATTTCATTTTTAACGGTTTTTGTTTTGAAGAATTAAAATATATTTTTTATTTTTGAGTTAAGTAGTGTAGGTAGGTTTAGTTAGGTTCGAGTAGGTTTAATCTTGAAGTCGGTTTTGTTTTTTCTCTAAAAATTATTTTTATTTTTCACTTTTTAGTGGTGAGTGTATTTTTGTTTATATAGTCAATTCTCGATCTTCAAGTTACCCTGAAAAATAGTTCGAGTTACTGAACAAAGCCTTATCGAGGTTATCATTCCACTTACCTTCATGTAATTTTGAAAATTGAACACAAAATGGGAGTTGAAATCATTACGTATATTTTTCATTAATGGGTATGTGTATGTTGTTTGTACATACATATAAAATCATTGATAAAGAAATTAAATGCCTGGTATCAATTTATCCTATAACTTTCAACTGAATTGAGCTTTTTTCTGAGGGTGCCTAAAAGTACGTAGACACCGCCTTCCACCAGTGGCGATATTTCTTTATTCTTTAGGACTGATTTCAAAATATTTTTTATGGGACCACCTCTGAAGTATGCCCTACCGATCTAAAAAAGATTCATCAAAATTGATTTAGAATTGACAGAGTAATCGCGTAACATACACACAAAACAAATACAGATGAGTTGAGAACCTCCGTCAATTCTTAATCAATTTTGATGATTCTTTTTTAGACCGGTAGGGCATACTTCAGAGGTAGGCCCATAAAAAATATTTTGAAATCAATGCAGCACTTTTTAGGAAAAAATCAAAAAAACCGTTAATAAGTGATTTTTTAAACTGTTTTTTTGATTTTTTTTTTCTTAAAAACTGCTGCGTTGATTTCAAAATAATTTTAATGGGACCATTTCTGAAGCATGCCCTACCGATCTAAAAAAGAATCAATAAAAAAAAAAAAAGAAAAAAAAAATACAGACGAGTTGAGAACCTCCTCTTTTTTGAAGTCGGTTGAAAAATAAAACATCGAGTAAGTAAAAATAAATAAACAGTAATAATAAAATATAAAACAAAATTAAATTATAAGTTAAAAACACAATCGTACTTTATTTACAAAAACACAACTCATCCTAGGGACCCCCAGCCAGACCCCTCCCTCCAATTATGGAGGGACAAGCCAGGAATAGAGAGGTCCCAGCTCTTCTCTTTTAGAGTCACTGGTCTCAAAAACCCAGTGAGGCTGAGTGAGTGCGCTATAGTACATTCACGTCGGACATGAGTTGAGAAGCTGGCCATTGCCAGAACTCCACAATAAATAAAGTTTACAAAAGTCTCGGGGCCACTGCCGTTTTAGTCTGCGAGGTGGGTTATCAGGATGGGTTAAAGATTGAGCCAGAGGGTTAGGATGAAATGAAAGGTTGCGATGGAATTTAGAAAATTTAAGAGTTATGAGGTCGAGGACGTGTGGTATATTGAGATCCTTATGTAGGGTTTTGTTGGAAACATAGTAGTAAGGAGCATTTACTATAGTTTGGAAGGATTTTGGATTGGAAGGATTGAATGCGTTTGATATTCGACTTTTTTGCTGTCCCCCACAGTTCAAGTCCGTAAGTCCAAAAAGGTTTAATGATGGTTTTGTATATGAGGAGTTTATTTTGAATAGAAATATGAGATGTTCTATTTAGTATTCTATACAATTGGCTGAAGCGTCTGTTAAGTTCTTGTCTTTTGAGTCAAGTATGTGGGTTCCATCTAAGTGTTTTGTCTAGGTAGAAAAACAAGGTACTGAACTGTATCAGCTTTAGGTGTGGGAATACCATTGAAATAGATAAGAGGACTGGATTTCGATTATGATTTAAGATATTGAAACCTCCTAGCTAGCAGCATTCATTGTTACAAGAAAATAGTAGGGTCACTATTGTAGCAGTTATCAATATTTTAAATTTTAAAGACAAAACCGGATGTGTTTATCTCAGGGGAGCAATGTTATGCTTAAATTAGGCTAAGCGATGTAATAGCTAAGTTTCTGCGTGTTTTTAATTTCATTTCAAAACATAATAAATGGTTTAATGCAGGGTTTAAAATCAATAATTTTTTTTCCAAGAAAATCATATAATAATTATTATATTCGATTTTTAATTTAAAAATCATTCCTGATTTATAAATAAAAATTTCAATTGATTTTGATGTTTGTTGATTTGATTAAAATTGATGATCACTCACTGTGTGATACGGTATTGCATAAATAATAATGATTTAAGTGCGATAAAAAAAAATGTTGATGAGAAAATAAAAAATCACCTTGTAACACATACAAATTGATTTATATGTTTGTATACAATATTAATGTACACAAATTTTCAATTTTATATATATATATATATATATATATATATATATATATATATATATATATATACTATATATATATATATATATATATAATTTAAAGAGAGAAGAAAATACATTCTAACGTTATATATCTGTTCCGTACTTTTATTTTGTTCACATGTTTGGGATCGTTGTTAAGGTTTTGATTATAACTTCCCAAGATCCCAATATTTTTTTTGATATTTTTAATTTTATGTATACATAATATTTTTTTTTGTAAGCCAAAATTTGTAATGGATTTCAGAAGTAAAGATGTTCTGTTCCTAATAGATGATTATATTATTCTCAACCTACTACTGCAGACTCAAAATATATCATGGAGATAATTCAAAAAATTTAAATTTCTGATTAGAAAGGAATTACTCAAAAATTATTATTATTGCTAATTGTGAAAATTTTTTTTCAAAAATAATGATCAGAATTTGATTTTTTATCACTTATGATCAAAAATAGAAATCGATCTTAATAAAAATCTTATGATTTTAAAGATTCCAGATAAAAATTTTGATCGGATTTGATTTTGATTTTTTATGCGTTTTAATTATCGATTTCAAACCCTGGTTTAATGTGCTTAGTAATTTCTTATTATTGGCCGTTTCTAAAACAAAGCCTTTACTTCTACAAATACCTGTTACCTAACTTAATAACTTTTCGGCAACTCTTGAATCATTAACACTGTATGAAGCATTAATTCACAATTATCCAGACGACGCACCTCATATCGAAAGCAAAAACTTTTTTTTTAAATTATTTTATTAATAGGAATTTACAACTGTATTAATAAAAACACATTTAGTAAATATGCTGTATACAATACAAAATAATGGCATGATTAGAACTTGTAGAGGAACTACCCATTGGTAGTACTCTAATGAAATAATTACAAAAGATCACGAGGCCATCTTCTTTTCAGACGACTCGGAGAGGACTCAGCAAACAGCAAAAACTAACCCATAAATCTATATAGTACTTTTATATAAAAGGACAAGCCATTTTTCGTTTGTAGTCACTAAACACGAAAAATACGGAACCACTCTGACCAAATTATTAAAAATCATTTAAAGATGTGGTATGACATGTGGATCCCAGTGAGTATGACAGTGGTCATACTTTTGAGGTGGTCCCGTAAAAACTTTATTGAAATCAACTCAGTGCTTTTTAAGAATAATTAAAAATTAAAAAAAAAATAGTTGATAAGAAATCACTGTTATATAACCTTCCATTATTAACATATTTCTCCATGGTAACTAAATCTAAATTATTAACTAACAAGGGGGACGTTTGCAGTTGTAACTCACAGATTTGAATGCCGATTTTTGTGCGGGTAGTAGGGACCTATAATAGTGCAAAACTAGAGTTATAGCCGCCAATGGGCATTAGGAGCCGAGAAAGAAAATAAAATATGAAAATCAACTTTTATTTTTTTTTTTTTTTTAGCTCTCAATCAAGATAGAGAAATGATTCTTTCACGTTTAATTGCAGCTGTGTATGCTATTTTAATAAAAATACTTTTGATATGCTCAAGACAACTACCCGGCTTAAGGGTGCTCAAAAACTCAAAAAAAATGACGCTGTAAATCAATGGAAACATTTTTAATGAGCAACTGACCTTACATTTCAATTAAACGCACCACCATAAACCTTTATATGTGAAATTTTTATCAAAATCAAAAAATATTGATTTTTCAACTCTTTCGAGGAGGTTAAAATTTTGAAGTTGAGATTTCATCAACAACTTCTAACGGCCATAACAACTGCTGTGTTCAACCGATTACAATAGTAATACAATCACAAGAATCAGCATACATTCTGCTTTTTATCCATGTATAAAACATTGGATTTACTACAGATTTTAGTGGACAAAAACTGATGTGAATAAAAAAATCCGAGGTCAGCTATAACTTGAGATATCTCAATAAGGGAAGATCCAGCGACCTCCGGATTTAGACTGAACTATGCAGTTTTACGGTTTCTAAATTACCTTAAAATTTGTTTTAATCGGTGGCGAAATATGTGAGATACCTCAATTATTTATACTTTCTCAGAAATTGCCTTCTAAAATCCTACAAAATTTTACAGGTAAAAAAAAAATTATTGTTGATTTCGACGAAATTTAGTTTCTACATGTTTTTTTGAGATGGGGAATCTAAAAATAATATCAGTTTTTAGTTTCAAAATTTTTCTCACCTATATTATATAAATAAGACGTTTTAAAATGATCTATTTCTATTATTATTTTAATTTTTACACAATAAATTTCAAATAAGATCATTTTAAAAAAATATACATATTTTTTAACCAAAAAACCTGATATAAATCTTAGGATTTTAATTCAATTTAAAATAAAATTATGGGTGAGAAAAGTTTTTACACTAAACACTGATAGTATTTTCAGATTCCTCATCGGAAGGAGGCTGTCAATTTCTGAAAAAGTGTAAATAATTTGAGGTATCTCACATATTTCGCCACCGATTAAGACAACATTTTAATGTAATTTAGAAGCCGTAAAAACTGCATAGTTCAGCCCAAATCCGGAGGTCGCTGGATTTTCCCTTATTGAGATATCTCAAGTTACAGCTGACCTCGGATTTTTTCATTCACATCAGTTTTTGTCCACTAAAATCTGGAGTAAATCCAAAGTTTTATGCATGGATAAAAAGAAGAATGTATGCCGATTCTTGTGATTCTATTACTATTGTAATCGGTTCAACGCAGCAGTTGTTATGGCCGTTAGAATTAGTTGATGAAATCTCAACTTTAAATTTTAACCTCCTCGCAAAAAAAAAATCAATATTTTTACCGAAAAGGTAAAAAATAAATATTTTTTTATTTTGATAAAATTTCATATATAAGGGTTTTATGGTGCGTTTAAATCGAAATTTGAGGTCAGTTGCTCCTGAAAAAAAAGTTTCCACTGATTTACAGCGGATTTCCTTGGAATTTTGTCATTTTTGTGGAGTTTTATGAGCGTCCTAAAGCCGGTTAGTGTCTTGAGTATATCAAAAGTATTTTTATTAAAAATAGCATACACAGCTGCAATTAAAACGTGAAAGAATCATTTCTCTATCTTGATTCAGAGCTAAGAAAATAAATAAAACGTGATTTTCATATTTTATTTTTTTTCTCGACTCCTTATGCCCATTAGCGGCTATAACTCTAGTTTTGCACTATTATAGGTCCCTACTACCCACACAAAAATCGGCATTCAAATCTGTGAGTTACAACTGCAAACGTCCCCTTGTAAGTTAATTTACATATAATGATTAAAGTATAGTTGACTGTTAAGGAGAAGAATATGATGAGGGATGCAGTCAAAGTAACACCACGTCTAAGTAGAAATACTTTAATAGTGTGCCAACGATTCGAACTGCCTTGCAGGTCTTCTTCAGGGCTACAATGAACCAAATACTAGGTGTGGCAAAAATAACAGACCGAATAACAGATGACAAATGGAATACAAAATGACATTGATGAACAAATACATAAATTAGTAATAGTACAAAGCAGCAAAGTAAGATTAAGATTAAGATTACTATTTTGTTCATTGCAGCCCTGAAGAAGACCTGTAAGGCAGGTCGAAACGTTGGCACGTATTAAAGAATTACTACTTGGACGGGGTGTTCCTCTTTGGCTGCATCCCTCATCATCTTCTCCACTAATTTGCATATACTTCGATAAGACGAATTATTTTATAAATAGAACAAATTACGGTTGCAAGTATATTACACCTAAATTTCACCTTAATACGTTGATTTCAGGCAAAACGAAAAAAAACATTGTCTAAATAACTTAAACTGAAAATAGGGGTCAAAAGAGGGGATTTCTTGGACTTCCACCGCTAAGAGTGGAACTATTGCATGTCATCGCCTCTATAACTCGAACTCAAATTCAAAGAATTTCATGGATAATTTGTTTTCCTGTTTTCTGTCGTTTGTTTACCATTTTAGTTCATAGGTACATCAGTCACTTAGATATTTTACTGATATAATTATAAATACTGATTATTTTATTAATATCAGCAATATTTAAAATATTTTCAACATTGGCAGTGCTATTGGTGTTTCGTGGTAAAGGTCTTCAAGTAGATTTTTCTGGGCTCATTGAATTTAGAGCAGTGCAGTGGCAGGTGGCTCATGCAGTCCTCCACAAAATGCTCACAGAAAGTAAGATTTTTGTTTCCTTCAAATATCTATACAAATGAAATCCGGTATTTAAATTTTTTATATGTATCCATACAAATTTGTATATAAACTTACCAGTTCATTGGTGAACTTAATTGGTTAACTGAGAGAACTTCTTATATCTATTTTTTCTATAATTTATTATTAGATTAATTCATGTATTTGTATGTAACAAGTGTATTTTTGGGGCCACCTGTGGTGTAGTGGTTAGCATAGCAACCTACTAAACCCAAAATCGCGGGTTCGCAGCCCGGCAGATGACCTTAGGATTTTTTTAAGGGAGTAAAAAATCCTTAGCTATGCCGTCCTTCGGAAGGGACGTAAAATGGGGATCCCGCGCCTGTGCGATGTCAGGTACTCGTTAAAGATCCCTATCCTAATTATACCTGGATAGGCAAAATTTAGAACTCCCACCGTAGCAGGATTAGCCATAGCAGCGTAAAGTGACGTTAAACGAAATAAACAAATAAGCAAGTGTATTTTTATTTCACATTCTTTCCCATTATGTAGATAAATTTGGAATTGTCTGAGAATGTACCAGACTCTCATTTGTACGAGAATTGTCTTTTATAAATAAAATGATTATCTATCTTATCTACATCAGTCACTTATTGTTTATTCCCTCGAGTGGTTTTACAATGGCTCCGCGAAAATTTAAAATTCTTTCAATTAACGAATACTTAAACTTATTCGATATGTGGAGAAACGAGAAAGAAGTTAGGCGGCTTTCGCTAGTGCATTCGGAATTCCGCGTATTTCTCTTTCATCCATCCTTAAGAATAAAGAAAAGATAGGCGTGGAAAGTGCTAAGTCTACTTATAGGTACCGCTAGAAAAAAAACGCAGTTCAGTGATATTGAAAGTTGTATGTTAACTGATTCCGGATATTTAATATACTGTTATTATTTATTGACTTTATATGTAAGTAAAAACAACATGCATATATCCATAAGATCGACATACAGTGGCTCGCAGTCAAAATGATACACCAGGATATTTATAGTCTTTGAATAAATAAATAGTTCAAATTATATTGCATTAAAAATAATAATTTATTGTGATCGCTAATCATCGCTAAACCTATAAGAATAAACCAGTAAGTGCAGAAATAGTGCGATGTGTTCTAAGAAAACATAAATTTCATGGACGAGTAGCTAGAAAGAAAGCTTTCATCGGCATACAAAATCAAAAGGATGCTATTCGCAAACAAATATTTACTGAAGAAACCTGAGTTTTGGACAACTCTAATATTTGCTGATGAAATATTTTGGGTCCGATGGACGTTGCTATGTTGGGAGGAAACCAGGAGAAGAGCTAGTGAAAAAAAAAAAAAAAAAAAAAAAAAAATTATGCTTAACTGTAAAACCTTTTCTTTCTCTCTAATAAATATATCAATTTCACTGTGAGCCACTGTACTCAGAGGTGACTATATAAACACATGTATATCAATAATAATAATAGCCTTTTATTATGTCCATAACATAACAAATAAACCATAATTCAAATAAATACAATAAAAATAAAAATTTAACATATCTACAAATAAGTCCACAATTATCATAATATTTACAAGCAAAATTCTTCTGTGAGTTTGAACATGGGCCTTCCCTCAGACAGTATAGGTCTAGACTTTCCCAGACGACCAGCCTACTGGGAAGCCGGGTTCGCGATTTGGATCCACTTCTCTTTCCATTTATCTCTGTCCCTTGCCATTCTCCACCATAGTGGTCCGGCCTTCTGTTTAAAGAAGTCACTCCATCTTTTCAACTGTCTTCCTCTTAGCCTTTTGTATTGGGTTGTTTCACATGAAATGTCCGTTTTCAAGGTAAAGGGATTTTACTAAAAATACAATATGAAAACAATATAATTTTATTCGAAGTATTTACCTTCTTTTTCTACACATTTTTCCCAACGTGACAACAACTTTTTTATCCCGGATTTGAAAAAACTCTGAGCTTTGAAGTGAAACAAAATCTAAAAACGCACTTTTGATTTCAGCATCGTTTGCAAAAAATTTTCTGCAGAGGTTATCTAAATTCCTTTAAAAAGGTGATAATCTGTTGGAGACAAGTCGGGAGAATATGGTGGGTGCGGAAGAACTTCGTACCCCAGCTCTTTCAATTTATGCATGGTAAGTTTTGAAACGTGGGGTCTAGCGTTGTCGTGTAGGAGTACAGGGCCCCTCCGATTTACCAATCCAGGTTTTTTTTTTCAATAATTTTTCGTGCATTTGGCCAATTTCATTGCAGTAGGTTGTAGAGGTAATGGTCTCACCTCTCTAATTACAGTTGGAGGTCTTCCTCGGGGCTGGTTTTCCAAGTTGGTATCCCCAGTCGAAAACTTAGCAAACCAACGGCGAATGGTTCGTTCATTTACACTCCCTTCCCCAAACGCCTTACAGATGTTTCTAGCAGCCTCAGTTGCCGAACGACCTAGTTTAAACTCATAAAAAAATATTACACGAAAATCGCGTGTTTCCATGTTCATATTTGAAGGTATACTAAACAGTGTGTAATTGATTGGGAAGCTAATGTTTATAAAAGAAAATTAGAGGATTAGTAACTGCTTGATTATGATATGTGAACTTTGGAAGTAAACAACAGAGACTCGCAAAATCCTCTATGTATTTCAAATATTATAAAATCGGACATTTCATGTGAAACAACCCAATAGTAATAGGGTGTCCAAACAGTCACTTCCATTGACCACCTTTTATCAGTTCTCCTTAAGATTTGCCGCGCCCATTCCCATTTTTGTTTCTCAATATGGTGAATTATGTCTTTTCAGGCCAGTCTTGTCTCTGATGACACAACTCCTAACCTTCTCCTTCCTACTTATCTTTATCATATTTCTTTCGATTCCTCTTTGTCAACTTATCAAATGTATATGTATATCAACACTTACCACTAAAAAGTGAAAAAAATACAAAAAAAAAAAATTAGGAAAAAAAAAACTAAAACCGACTTCAAGATTAAATCTAAGTGTACAAACTTGAACTAAAAAGTAAAATATAACATTTTAATTACTATGAAACAAAGAGAATTAAATGGCAACCAACGAAATTATCGATATTTATATAAGAACCTATTCATAATTTATGATCAGTTATTTTTGGAAAGATCCTCCAACTATTTTATCACCACTACACTTGCCATTCGAAAGTTTGTTGCAAAGACAGGATTAAACTGCCCTTCTTGGCTGGCACCGACTCAAAAAATAACTGATCATAAATTGTATAAATAAATAGGTATACAATATATGGTAATATAATGGTGTTCAATATTCGAAGTCTACCCCTTTTTTTTTCCAATTTTGAAACGAAACTCTTAGGGTCTTAACTGTGTCAAATAAAGTTTCTTTTCAGGTTATAGTCTGCTCTCTAACCTTCTCCAGTTCTTCTCCAGCGACTCTAACTTTGGAATTCCCAATGGGATGTGGTATTTTTTTTTTTTTTTTTTTTTTACGACGGATTTCGATTGAAAATCAAATTTTGAATCGATTTTATACCTGTAAATTTTTTTATCCAGGGCACCATTTCGCCGCAAATCTCGGAAATCATTTTAAGAAAATAAGCAGACTAAAACTGGTATTGAATGAATAAGTGAATGAAAAATTACTGTTTATTGAAAAAAAACGCTATAGCTATAGGAGGTTTTGGCTCTTAAAATAGCTAAAACTGGTATTGCAAAAATAAAATAGACTTTGAACAAAAATATGAAATCAAGACCTTCCCGCGACTGGTACGACGAGCGGTGAGAACAGGTAGACTTGGAAGGTTTCTCCCGAGAAGTTCAAATCGTCGATAAGTCTATGATGGAACTAATATCATTTCAAAAACTGTGGAAAAGTAAGGGGGGGTATCGAATATTGAACACCCTGTGTAATTATCGATAGTTTCGTTGGTAGTCATTTGATGCTTTGTGTCTCGGAGTGATTAAAATATTACTTTTTTTACTTTTTAGTTCTACTTTGTACATGTAGGTTTTATCTTGAAATCAGTTTTTTTTTTATTTTTTTTTTTTTATAAAACTTAATTTAATGGATTTTTTTTTCCTAAAAATTATTTTTGAGAAGTACATCATTCGTGAAGGGAGAAAATTAAAATAAATTAAGATAATTTTAAGCACTGATACCTCCAATAGAAGGTTTATTCAATTTGTTTTGCCAAACCTTGGGGCAGTAGCATTGCCCTGTAGCTAAACATTGGAAGTAGTAACAGTTCTTGCGAAACGGTTCCCGCCGTGACCAAACAGTTCCAGGTAGGCTCAGGTGCACAATGGCGTAGTCTGCAATGCAAGTACACGCTAGATCAAACCACTACATTTCTTGTCTTCTGTCACTCTTGTACAACAATTCTCTGCTCTTGCCCCTATTGTTATATTTATATTTTCCAACAATACAAACTATTTAATAAGTGCCTTTATAATTAACTAGCATCCTCATAAGTAAAGAACTTTGAGATTTAATTTATCGATAAAAATATTCTTTGATCCGTGCGATTGAAAATTATTTCGTCAATTACCGAAACTGAAACCTTTAATCTACCACTATTGATTAGGGGTTTCCAGGTCACGTAAAAGCATAATTGAACATGCAGTTTTTAATCTATAATAAAACTGAAACCGTCACTACCTCACACTTACCTTATCTTACAACCTTTTCTTTCAGACCCGCTTTGTCTCTGTTCGGCAGGGCTCAGATATCTCCTCCATCAAACTATTTTAGCAGGAGTCCCTCAAGGTTCAATCCTAGCACCTTTTCTATATTTAGTATATACCTATGACTAGGGATCGGATTCGTATGTATTTACATATTTTTTTCTAGGCAATTTTCAGACGTTTTTCAACTAGAAGAGTTGAAAAGTGTCATACTGACACTTTTCAAGCCGTTTGAGGCTACTTTTATTTCACATATTTCCACATATTTGGATGTTATTGCATATTTATACATATTTGATCGAAATAAATACATATTTTTCATTTTGGGCATATTTTCATAATTTGGAGGTTTTTGACAGGTACTATGAACCACAGACTGTAGGGTTGTGAATCACAGTGGGTACAATAGTCCAGTAAAATAAGGCTCCAAAAGGACGTTTTCAAGAAAAAACTGCCGATCTTTTATTCCTAACGAATCTTCATGTTTTTTGGGCTGCTGAATCCGAATCTGAACTTAGCTACCATGGCAGACAGCATTTGAACATTTGAAATTCCATGTGGTTGCAAACAATTTCGAAGAGAGAAGATTTAAAAATTGAAAATTTAACACATATTTTATTATTATATACTGTAAAAATGTTCTTTTGTTGAATAAATCATTATAACTTGTAAAAAAGATTCTTTTGTTCCTAATATTAATTGTAAATTGTTAAAGTGTTCTTTGGTTCTATATATCATTGAATTGTACATAACTTGAAAGAAAAAATTCTATTTTCATAAAAAAAAATGTCGGTAACGGTTCGGATCGGCGACACCACCAAACTAGGTTGACCCGCGCTACACCGACCAGTTCGATCCTTACGCTTCACTTCATGTTTACATTTTTCGATAGTTCATTCCTATAACCTCACATGTAAACAATCACTTCTACAGTTCCAACTTGGATTGTGTTGTTTAGTTTGTTATATTGATATTTAGACTTCTTAAATGTAAATAAGTGAAACAGAAGTTAACAAAATTAAGGATTAAGTGTTTTATGAATCCATGTTTATTTGTACATGGATTTGGTGTTTTATATATTTTTATTTGTTGTTTCAATTTCAGTATACATATTTTGTGAATGGATTCTTTGTCATCCATATTACTTTTGTGCTAAAGTGTGAGAGATTGTATAATTAATTCAATAAAAAATATCAGTTTATAAATAAATGTGAGAAAGTATATCACAGGTTTTTTATGTTTTCTGATTTCCACTTCCCATGAGAAAAATATAGCAGAAATTAACATCGTCACTTTCAACTAGGATTCTGTCTTATATTACATAATGGCTTATAACATGGAGAATTGACAATGTGAAAATAATCACAGATTAAGAGGTAAATGACACATTACTATATAATTTCAGAACTATTGGTATAATGTTATAGATTAATGTGTTTTTAAAAAAAAATTAGAAGCCTGATGTTGGAACATTGTCTCCGAAACATGTAGCTACAAATGTTAAATAAATAGGAGTTATGCTAAATAAATACTTAAGGATTCGGTCTTTTTTATATTTATAATTTGTTATTTTCACTTCTCTGACAGAAAGTTCATCAGGAATTAACTTTACTGGTGGTTCAGTAGTATATTAATTGTTGATTAAATTAATATTAATTCAAAATTGATTTAGTGTCTTTTATTTCGATATTTCCTTATTTCTCATTTTAATATTAGAAGGTAAACAGAAGTTAATATTACTTTGAACAGGGATGCAGGGTTTCTTAGTAAATGTAGGAGAATAACCTTTCCCCTCTAAAAGCAGCGACTAGAACATCGAAATAAATCGGAACAAGGTTAGAATCGATTAAAAGGTATTCTGAGCGGGTTTAGGGGTTGGTGTCGCCGATCCGAACCATTACCAAAATGTCCGTTTTACTTAAATATTTCTGAAAATATTTTTAAAAAATCACATATTTAACGAAAATAAATGCATATTTTAATTAAATATTTGGCATTTTTAAATGGATGGCACTGCAATTATGACTAGAGACGCGGACCCTGCACAAGCCACCTTAACGCTTTAACATAACCTCAACGAGATTCAAACTTGGTGTAAGAAATGGAAAATAAAACTTAATTATGACAAATCCCTTCATATTACATTTACACTACGACGCAAGACCTGCCCGCCTGTTTACATTGACAACCAATCTTTACATCAAACTGAAAAAGTGACATACTTAGGACTTACGCTTGATAGAAGACTGACATGGGGCCCACACGTCAAGACGAAAAAAACAGACGTTACAGTAAAGACTGCGACTTCTATACTCAGTACTTCACAGACGCTCAAAACTACCTTTAAAACAGAAACTAAACATTTACAGTTACTTACTAATACCCTTATAAGCCGGCCAAAAGAACGCATATTCAGAAAATACAGACATTTCAATCCAAATTCCTAAGACCGATAGCAGACTCTCCTCCTTATGTGTCAAACGACTTACATATTTTATATTGATAGTTATGTATTTTATAATATACTTATGTAGATAGTTGGGGTAGTATAAACAATTTTGGGTATAACTGAATCTAGGAGATAAACAAAAACTAAACTATATATAATATATATATATATATATATATATATGTAATTCACTATACTTACTGCAACTCAGAAATTGTTTTATTAAATGAATAAAATAATAGGTATACATTTTGAGCGTGAATTATAAAAAATGTAAAATATCATTCGATTTATTTTTCATTTAAGGCTATGAAAAGTAACCTTGACCCTCACAATGTTTTCCAGGTTAAGCTCCCAATATATCACTAAGCCAGGATTAAACTGTATGTTTAAATAAAAAAAACAAAGATAGATATTATATCGAGATCATAATCATAAATTTATTGTTTTGTTTTCTAATCGATGTTTCGACTAATGACAGGTATCGATAAAGAAGATAACTGTGGCGAACTATTGAACTGTGCCAGTCTGTTGGTAAGGTTGGCACGCGATGTCAGAGTGGAGCAGCCATTTATCTCGTATGATGGAATAAAAATAAATAAATAAAAAAATGGACTGGGTCGATATCAAAAAGCACGTAGATCATTCATTACATTTCAGCCTAAATATTGTCCCGGTTAGTAAAATAAAATACTTGATATTCCAGTAACAGATACAAATCCATTCACCGGCTAATAAACTCCATACTGTCTAGTGAAGAGCCGTTCCGAGTTAAAAGTGGAATGAGATTTTACGTTCCGTTCCAATACTGGAACCAGTTCCAGTTATCGTTTCGTTCCAAATCAGTTTGACTAACCTGTAACTTAAGAAGGGCAGTTCCGAGTTAAAAGTGGAATTAGATTTTACATTCCGCTCCACTATTAGACCAGTTCCAGTTATTGTTCCGTTCCACTTTTCGTCCACGTCAGTTTGAATAACCTACTACATACTAGTGAAGGGCCGTTCCCTGTGGGATGAGAAAAAGGGGGATGAGAAATTACGGTCTGTTCCACTTTTCGTTCCACGTCAGTTTGACTAACCTACCATAACCTGCCATGCATTTTCGTTACATCCCTTGTAGTAACTTCGAGCTGTTTCACCTCCTCCAATTTTATAATTAAAAATTTTATAAGCACTATAATATTAAGAAGGTTTAAATAGCTAAGTATACTTATTTAAAAAATGTACACTTTTAAAATAGTTTTATTCAATCATGATTTTTTTTTTTTTTGAAAAAAGTTAGCTCAAGTATAGTGCACAATTGAGCGAGAATTTTCCAACTACATTGGTTCTCAGAAAAAATGAGTAATGATTAGTTGTGACTGCTCCATTAGCTTTTGAGCAAACAGGGAAAAAATCATTAAATTACATATGCAGTAAAATCTTGTGTGGCTCTGACGGCAGAATAGAAAATTTCAAAGAAAGCAGTTTATTTTGAAGATGCGTGGGGTGGTAGAGCGATGGAGAGGGGGGAGGGAATCAACAGCGGAAGGATCAACTTAACAAAACAGTCGGAACGACCATGGGTGGAATGAAACCAGAGATCTTTTCGCGTTTGTTTTCGCTCCAGATGGAACGAAAAACATGGGCAATTCTTTTGGTCCCAAACCGGTTCAAAGAAACAGTTCTAAGTTCCGTTCCACCTAGAACGACACATCACTAATACTGTCGTACTAGGACAGCGAGGAAGATTAAATTAGGCTGAAATAATTTTAATGAATTCATCTGATTAGATTTTAATTTTTAAACTTAAATGCTTATAAAAGTATGACAAACATCGTTTCTGTCATTTAACGCTGTACATTTAAATTATTCTTATAGTAAACTTTACTATTACGAATCTTCCCAGAACTATGAATATAATGTAATTTAAATTTGGTTCAGATATGTATAATAGTTTTACTAAAACCTTGTTGTAAAACCCTGTTGTAATTTGCATTTTTTCAATTATATCGTTGTTAAAAACGCGATAAATATCTGGTATGAAGTGCAGTTTGATTATCGACCGATAGGTAGCGATCACCATTCCAGAGAGGTTACAAAGGTACGGCTTTAAACAGAGCTAGAAATGTATGATAAAATTTACTTATATTGAATGATATTGTTATTAAAAAAAGCTATAAATATATGGAGCGACATTTTAAAAATCGACCGATATTCTGCAACAGAATTTGCAATGGTAAAACTATTAAACCCAACTGTCCCAAATTTGAACTACATCATCTTCATATTTCTCGGAAGGTTTATAATCATCAATTTTACTATAATAATAAATAAAATGTATTGTCTTGAGGGGCAAAACGAGGTTTGCCAATGCCTGTCATATACTTTTATGGTTAGAAATTAAAATCCAACTAGATGGATCGATAAAATTATTTCTGCCAAATTGGATGTCTAATTATGCTTTTACGTACTCCTCAAACACCTTAAAAGTTACTGTCATGCGTGAAAATATCATTGAAAATATAATGCTCTATTCTTCGGGACAAGATTTTTATCGATAAACAAATTAAAATCAATTATTAATTAAACTAATCTAAGTTCTTTATTTATGAAAGCGGGCGAAGACTCGACGGAATATGCCAGTAACGTAAAACGCCAGAGATATTATTATACTATCGAACAGTTTAATTTTAGCAGTTTAATATTATTATCATGACAACAAGTTTAATAAGCCTCCTAAATATTTGCTAGATTGATGATAGCGGATGTAAACAAACCTGGAAGGTCGAAGCCTCCGTTACAAAGGGCACAAGTCACGCTAAGCTCTAGCCATCGTCAGTTCTGTTTCCTTTCCGTGACCTTAGCGGTCATTGCAACACGGAAGCCTAATTTGTTATGAAGCCTATATCTACAAATTTATTTATAGTTTAAAAAAACAAACAAAAGCTGTTCGTGTGACGTATGACTTTAATAATTACAGTCAAACTTCATTCTTTCAGGACTAAGTCCATATTCTTGATTTCCACTCAAATACCGCATTGCGCAGAATGGCTGACTTTAAGTAGAGTCTGTTCCACTTATCTCAACCCTGCTATTTAAAAACTGACTGGTGTTATTATTTTCATATTTTTAAATACAACTTATCAAGGAAGCAGGGAAGCTTAGTAGCTGAAGTTAGATTCACTCTGTTTCACCTGTGATGATTATCAAGGGTAATTCATCCGAAGCGATTCAACCAATGTGAATCATTCGCGTTCATACATTTCCATTTATTTTTTAGTTCACCGTGCTAGTGATGGGTAGATCTTTACAAGATGACATGTAATTGTAATTATTTCACCACATATTTACTCATACAACAATAAGTTATTGTATGTATTGTATACAGTTGTAAATATCAAGAAGGTATGTATTGGGTTGTTTCACATGAAATGTCCGTTTTCAAGGTAAAAGGATTTTTTAGTAAAAATACAATATGAAAACAATATAATTTTATTCGAAGTATTTACCTTCTTTTTCTACACATTTTTCCCAACGTGACAACAACTTTTTTTATCCGGATTTGAAAAACTCTGAGCTTTGAAGTGAAACAAAATCTGAAAACGCACTTTTGATTTCAGCATCATTTGCAAAAATTTTTCCTCTGCAGAAGTTGTCTAAATTCCTGAAAAGGTGATAATCTGTTGGAGACAAGTCGGGAGAATATGGTGGGTGCGGAAGAACTTCGTACCCCAGCTCTTTCAATTTATGCATGGTAAGTTTTGAAACGTGGGGTCTAGCGTTGTCGTGTAAGAGTATAGGGCCCTTCCGATTTACCAATCCAGGTTGTTTTTTCAATAATTTTTCGTGCATTTGGCCAATTTCATTGCAGTAGGTTGTAGAGGTAATGGTCTCACCTCTAGGCAAAAAGGAATAATGTATGATTCCAGCCATGAACCACCATACTGTAACCATCAATTTTTTTCGGGTGCAAATTTGGTTTTGGCATTTGTCCTGGGCTTTCGTCGATGTCTAACCACTGCCAACGCCTTACAGATGTTTCTAGCAGCCTCAGCTGCCGAACGACCTAGTTTAAACTCATAAAAAAATATTACACGAAAATCGCGTGTTTCCATGTTCATATTTGAAGGTATACTAAACAGTGTGTAATTGATTGGGAAGCTAATGTTTATATAAGAAAAGTAGAGGATTAGTAACTGCTTTATTATGATATGTGAACTTTGGAAGTAAACAACAGAGACTTGCAAAATCCTCTATGTATTTCAAATATTATAAAATCGGACATTTCATGTGAAACAACCCAATACTTATATCACTTGATGTACACCATGATGTTATAGAAGGATCAATACAATTAGTATTGATGAATTAATTGCCACTTCTATTGGAATTATTTTTATTTGAATACTAGTTTCGAATTATAAACATTCATCATCAGTTCAAAAACACATTGTAACGTAGATTATATATATTAAAGTTTTCAAAAATCTAAGACTAGAAACCATATATATTGGTACTTACCTGAGGAGATCTAACAGTTATTGGAAATATATCCATATAGTCCAGTCAATGAGCGCTGAAATGAGGGATGTAGAGTGCATGAAATATGCGATTATTTTTTCCTCAGGGCTCCGTTAGGGGTGGTTAGAAGATAAACATACTAAAAATCCACGCACCTGGGGGGTGAGCTAACAGTGGGGGGAGGAGAGAAGGTCCCACTTTTGGATTTTTCGATCATATATCGAATACGGTTGACTCTAGAAAAATGTTTTATATAAAAATTAAAGCTAATTAAATTACCTATAAAATTTATTTTATAAATATTAGTCGAATTTTTAATGGTTTTCGAGATATAAGTTATTTAAAATCGATAATTTGCTCAACAAAAGATTTTTTACCTCACTTTTTGTCAATCATTTGCTTCTAGTGCCTTTCGCGATTGTTTCTCAGAAAAAATGTCAGAATCAAAGTTGTAGTGCATTAAATTTACTTGAATTTCATAGCACTTGAAACAAACGTTTGGCCAAAAGTGAGGTAAACAAAATAATGTTTCAAATATTATCGATTTTTAATTACGGATATCTCGAAAACCGTTAGAATTTCGACAAATGTGTATAGAATTCATATTACAGGAAATTTAATTAGATTTTATTTGAATCATGTTTTTTTTAGAGTCCACCGTTTTCGAGATATATTCGAAAAGCCCCTCCCCTCACCCACCGTTAGCTCACCCCCCCCCCCCCCACCGTTAACTCACCCCCTACTTTTAGTATGTTTACCTCCTACCTACTCCTAACTCCTACCTATGAAGTTATAAATTATCGCATACCTCATGCACTCTACAATGTGTTACTGACTGGACTAATTAAAATTGCAACAGGACATTTTTTTAGACACTTAAGAGGCAACTTGAAGCAAGTGTTCGACAAAAAGTGAGGTAAACTTTATTTTGATATCGAAGATTATATATATATATATATATATATATATATATATATATATATATATATATATATATATATAACGCTTGAGCTTTATGTTAAGGTTAGAACAAGTTGATCACGCTTATTGAAGCATTAGGTAATGATTTTGAGTGGATTTGATAATTGGTTCACCAGCTAAGTAGCCTATTTTTCAAAATATATTTTAATCTGCTTTTTTTTTTTTTTTTTTTTTTAGTGTTTTCCTTCCACCAGTATTCAAACTGTTGGAAGGGATTTTATTTATTTCTGTACACACCATACTTTAAATCATACAATATACATGTAATTTTTAATTTTGGTTTTGATTATTATTTAACACATACATATATACATGGTAAATGTGTCGAAAGTAAAATATAAAGAATAGAAAAATAAAATAAAATAAAGAACAAGGAGTTATACAATATCAAAATTAAAAAAAACCAAGCAACAAAGTTATTTTATCAACAGAAATACTTAATAGAGAAAAATTTATGAATTTTAATGTTATTGAAGGTATTTCATATTTATATCCTCTATTTTTAACCGACTTAAAAAAAAAGTGGGTAACATTTGAGTATGATGAGCCATTTAGGCTTCCAAGCACGTGTGCTTAATTTCGTAAGTGTATGTTTGTCCAAGAATTTCTCGAAAACTAAAAGTCATATCGAGATGATTCTTTTTGATTTAAGTTAGGTACACTTCAACTTAGGAAACAGTTTAAGTTTCATTAAATTCGGCCCATAAGTTTCAGATATATGACTAAATTAAGAAGAATATCATTATTGTTATATTATATGACATATGAAGCACGGATTATCAGCAAAGTCTTTAATATCATTCAGAAATTCTTCTTCGCCGTGTACCCGATGAGGTCACTTCTGTGCGTTTTGGCGCATTATAGAAAGACGGTGTAGTCTCTCTTCTTCATTTTCTAACAATCTTTGGACACGAGCGTTTTCACTCAGGGCTCTATGTCGCTCTATTCTTTCTTGAGACTCTTGACACCGAATATTCCGTATGTGTTCACTTTGAAATCAACGTTTAAGTACTTTTCACCTAGTTTTGTTGTACGGAAAATTTTGATATGATCTATCATATGTTGCAAACGCATATTTTGTTCTATGGCTTCGAGAGCAGTGGATTTCGCTCGTATTCGGCGGCTATCTGAAGCCGCACAGCTCATTCGTCTTAAGATTCAAGGGAACGTGCGATTTGCGCGGGCTCTCTCGTTTTCTGAAAACGTACGGCTCGTTCGTCTTCAGATTCCAGAGCACAAGTATTTTAAGAGTTTATTTTGACAGTTTGAGTCGCTGAAACCTCTGAGGTTGAGTTTCCGCAGAAGGAGTTTTGCGTTGTCTCTCTCTTTGATTATAGAGTCTCTTTGTCCTTTCGATGCTACCCTCTCTCTCACGATTCTTCCATTTTTTAGCAGAATCTCTCGATAAGGATCTCCTCATTGCTATGAAGCTATTTATTTGCTTATAAATTTCTAAAAATCAAACATAATCACTTAGATATTACCTATCTACCTACAATAATAATAATAAGTAATAACTATCTACTTACTTCTGTCTTATACCTATATACTACCTACACTCTATCTAAAAACTAAGAAATAAAAATAATTAATAAAAATTAAAGATAGGTATACAAAATTAGAAACAGCCAGTGAACTCAAAAAGAAAAAAATAATATTTTTCAATATATTTCAAAAGCGGATTAGTTTAAGATAAACCTAATTCGATGCACACGCCGACAACTTTTTTGAGGTCGGTGCCAGCCACCACAGTGCAACAAACATTTAAAAAATGTTTGGAAAAATAATTTTAAAAAATCTACGGCGCGCTTCGTCTCAGTTTGGGCAGGCGGACTTAACCAACTCCTGCTCCTGGCACCGACCTCAAAAAATTTGCCGGCCTTTGTACCGCATTAGCTTATCTTAGACAAATACGCTTTTGAATTTGATTTTCCTTTTCCCTAATTCCTAAGAAATATTATTTTTTTCCTTTTAAGTTCACTGGCTGTTTCTAATTTTGTATACCTATCTACCAATTTGAAGTCGGTTTAATTTTTTTTTTAAGAAGAGTAATTTCAAATTTCCTTTTGATAATTAAAGAAAACAATTTTAAACAGTACTAAATAAATTAATATACAATTGGATTTAGATCTGGTTTCATTTGTTCCAGGATGGGCTATGGGCTGTGGGACCAGTGGCGATCCACAATCGGTACGGTAATATTTAGAACTAAAATATTTTTATTATTAACTTATAAGTAAAATATATGTCCAAAGTTAAATTTCAGACATTTGAATTTATACAATTTGTATAAATACTTTATACGATCACTAACAAACCTGTTTATTATAAATTTTCCACTTCTTCATGCTATAAAAACTCCATTACACAGGGTGAGTATCTCTTAGTGTAAAAAAAAAAAAAACTTGGATGAAACTAGATTTAAAATATAGCAAAATGCCGCAGACCTCATTTTTCTATTCCAATCCGTTGCAGATATAAAATAAATCAAAGACTTTTTTGAGGAAACTACGTTTTTATCCATAAAAGCTGTAATATCTCCATTTTGTTTAAATATTTTTCAAATTTTGACCACATTTTCGGATTTAGCATTAAATTTTTTAAAATAGCTGAGTACCTGTAAGCTTACGGCAAAGTAGAGGTATTTGTTCATTATCATTAGATTAGAAACATTGCATTGAAAATCTAAAAATAAATCCTAAATAATAATAATAAATAAATAAATGTAATAACATAAGATCCTCTGATCTAGTGTCACTTTATTGACAGTTTTCCTTTATTTTCTATTAAACAATAATTTGTTTCTTTGCTTTTTAATCCAATGAAGAGTTTATTGTGTTTAAAATGCATATTTCCATTAAGGGATTGTTACAATGTTTTCTTTACACAAGTAACTGATTTGTATGCCAAATGAGAACATCATGTTTTTTCGGTTTCAAAAGTAAATTTCTTCATGAAATCGAAACAAAATCATTGCGTTTAACATATCATTAGAAAGCTTATTAAATTTGCAAGTTTTTGTGAGATTTGACGTTTTGTGGATAGTTTTTTCGAAAAATGGTGAGCGTCTAAGTAATCAAGACATTGTGACTTCCCTAAAAAAGGTGAAGATTTAGGTCCAAAGTTTGTAAAATTTAAGGTTACAGGTACTCTGCCATTATATATAATTTAATGCTAAATCCGAAAATGTGGTCAAAATTTGAAAAATATTTAAACAAAATGGAGATATTACAGCTTTAATGGATAAAAACGTGGTTTCCTCAAAAAAGTCTTTGATTTATTTTATATCTGCAACGGATTGGAATAGAAAGGTGAGATTTGCGGCATTTAGCTACATTTTTAATCTAGTTTCAACCAATTTTTTTTTTTACGCTGAGATACTCACCCTGTATTGTCTAGCTAATTAGAATTTGATATAAAATTGGTTTACACGTTTAGTAGTTTAAAGTTAGATTTGATATCCTTCATAATTTATCGCTGCATTATCTTATCCAGGACGAAGTATCGACAGAAGAAGGTGCAGATATGCTGGACATCTTCCTCAGGCTGGAAAAGGACATTTGGCAAGAAGAAAGAGCACCTCCAGCTCCGGCTCTAAGTAAAATATTGTATTCAGGGTGACTGGAAAATAGATGCAAAGCCGGTAGGGGGAGGTAGAACAGGCTAATCTGAGTCGATTTTACTATAACAACTACTGTCCGAAAGTTAGCCGTTTTAGATTTATACTAATTTTTAAGATTTTATGAAACTAACGTCCTTCATACGTTAAAAAAGTTCTAAAATACGATAATTTATACTTAGATGTATATTATTGACGTTATTTCATGCAGTAAGCTTCAAAATAGTTCAATTTTTGTTTTTAAAAAATCTTTCTACAAAAAATCCAACAACTTTTTCGTACAAAATGATTGCGTTTCATTACCTTTCAAATAAGGTACAAAAATCACAAAACGGTTAAGAATTGGCAGAAATATGACCATTAAAGGGGAGAAAGGAAACAGCAATAAAAATACAACAAAAACAAAATCATACTTTAATGTAGGATAATTTGTTTGAAACTATATTTTTTATTTTTATAATACGTTTTCAATGTTGCGCCTTCTATTTCTAATGCACATACGTGCTCTTCTTATTGCAGCTGATTTTATTACCGCCGAATTCCTAAGAAAGGCTTGAAGTTCTTGTGCTGTATGTAATATCCTCTGAGGTCTTCTATTGTGCGTACAGGATTTTGATCAGGTACTGAAGTTTTCATGCGACCCCACAAAAATAAATTTTTAAGTATTATGACTTGGTTAAGGTATGAAGGACGTTAATTTTATAAAATCTTAAAAATTAGTATAACTCTAAAACGGCTAAATTTCGGGCAGTAGTTATTATAGTAAAATCGACTCGCATTAGCCTGTACTACCTCCCCCTACCGGCTCCGCATTTATTTTCCAGTCACCCTGTATATTATTAAATAAATTCTTAAATAGTAAAATATATATACATATGTATTATAGGTAATGTATTTTAGGTCACGGGATCGTAAGACTAAACCGAGCAGTTGCAGCTCTTGAGGGAGCCCAAATGGAGACGTATAACGTCAACGAGGAATTGTTCATACCGGGATCAGTGTCTGACCTACGAGATGGGTAAATAACTAAATAAATATCTGTGGATATAATATAAGTACTATCTAAACATAAAATATTCAAGAAATGTTAAAAAAAGGTAAAAATAAGAATGTTATGCAATGGAGCAAATTGTAAAGCATAAATTAAATTGATTGAGGACTAAACAGAATTTTTTTTTTTTTTTTTAATAACAATTTATTGAAATTTACAACTGTACAAAATTTATACATCAAGTAAATGTGCTGTTAACTATTACAATAACGTGACTATACATGAAAAGTACTACTCATCAGTAGCACTTTAATAAAAATTCTACACTAGAAGGTCTCTGGGCCATCTTCTTTTCAGACGCCTCGGAGGGTTATCAGGGATGGTGTGGGAAGCAAGTTGAGAAATTAGGGGATTTGAGTGGTTATGGAGCTTACTTTGAAAGGATAGGTATCTGGTTTGGGCTAAATCTGCAACATATGGAACATTAAGATCTTTATGGATAAGTTTATGGGTGACAAAGTAAGGTGCATTGAGGATTTTTCGAAGGATTTTGGTTTGTAAGGATTGGATACGAGATGAATTGGATGGTTTAGTGGAGCCCTTTGGAAAAAACTAGATAAGTTGATTTTTGTCTACAATAAGATAAATATTTTGGGCAACCCATGTTGGGGCTCTACTCATCATGTATAAGTTGGCTAGTTGTATTGGTAATTTACTACGAAAGGATAGGAATCTGGTTTGGGCTAAATCAACTACGTATGGAACGTTAACATTTTTTTGGATAAGTTTATTTTTGACATGATATGGAGCATTGAGGATTTTATGAAATATTTTTAACTGTAAGGATTGGATACGAAAAGAAATTTTAGCGGATCCACAAATCTAAAAATTTTAATGTCCAAATGGGTCTGATAGCTGTCTGATAAGTTTTTTGTGATTGTTTGGGAGCTTTGAACGCTTGTCTAGAAAACGTTGGAGCAGTCGAAAAAAACTACGAGCAGTTTCTTTTTTTTTATGTCTCGTATGAGAATTTCATGTAAGTATTTTGTCGAAATGGAGGAGTCTTAGGTAGCGAATCTATCTAAGCCCCAAAATATTGAAAATTTCACGTTTTTTTCGAGAAAAAAATTTGTATCTTTAATATAATTTTTTAAATCGTTGTAGCTACAGTATTTTTATTTTTGAACAAAAGAACATTGTAGAGGATGTAGATAGTTAGGGTAGGCAGTCATAGATACTCAGCAGGTCAAAATAAAATTGTTATTTTATTTTAATTGTTAAAGCCAACGTTTCGACTTGCATTGCAAGTCTTCATCAGGGCAAGAAGAAAAGAATATTCTACATTAATCTACATATACACCGTCCATTGCTTTTCGCAGTCAGGGAGAAATTAATTTTTTTTTTTTTTTAATTCTTTATAATGTAGTCCAAACATTTGAAAGAATTTGGCATGACAGACTTCTTTTTTAATTTAATTCTTTTCTTCTAGCCCTGATGAAGACCTGCAATGCAAGTCGAAACGTTGGCTTTAACAATTAAAATAAAATAACTAATTTATTTTAATCTGCTGAGTATCTATGGCTGCCTACCCTAACTGTCTACATCTCCTATATATCAGGAGTCAACTATACCTTATGGGAAAGAACATTGTGTTTTTTTATGATTTATGAAAATACTGTAGCTAATACGATTTAAAAAAGTTTATTAAAGACACAAAATTTTTTTCGAAAAAATGTGAAATTTTCAATATTTTGGGGCTTATGCGCGACCGGAAGATATCAACTGATCTAAACCAAATTAAAACACAATTTACTCGGGCTCCATTTGAAGATGCTACAAACTAAGACATTAATATAACATCTAATTTAAATATTTAAACAATTATAGCAAAAATGAAGTTTTTTTCATATTTTGTCAAACTTTAGGTCCAATGCTCGACCAGATGTCAGCCGATTTCGATAATTTTTTTTTCCTTATTCATTTCTATGTAATTCGCAAGTTTTTCCGCGCTATTAAAATTTCGAAATAAAAAAAAAAGTGTTTTTTCGCCCCACCCTAATCTACATATCCACCGTCTATTGCTTTTCGCAGTCAGGGATAAATTAATTATTTTTTTACTTCTTTATAATGTAGTCCAAATATTTGAAAGAATTAGGTATGACAGACTTCTTTTTAAATTTAAATCTTCTCCCTTCTACCTACTGTTTTATATCTATTTCATCGATAAGGAAATAAATTTTTGGGAAAAAAAAAAAAAACTATCGTCCAATTTTCGATTCGTTCATCACCAAATGAGCTAGAGCCTGTCAAAATGTCACATGTTTCTTTGTAAAAAAAAATGGTACACCAAAATAGTGTAGACCTCCAGCTAAAATCCAGGCTTAATGATTAACATTATCGATATTTTTAGAATTATGATTACTGGAACTTTCCCTTTTTAACCGAACACTCTTCATATAAAGTGAATCTCATGCTTTGCATTCCTTTGTCATGTTTTTCAATAAATCCTGGATTGCAAAAAGTGAAATCCGGTGTGTGAATTCGAGAACAATTGAAGATAGCACTATGCAGGGTGTCTCAAATTTAAATAGCAAAACTTCAGGAACTTATAAAGGGCCCAAAAACTAAGGCAAAAAGTCCTTTAGAGATTTGCTCGTTTTTGCTTAGTTTTAGAGAAAATTGCAAAAACAGAAACAAAATAAAAATGTTACAGGTAGCGATTATTACCTTTCAAACATTTAATGTTATCCTTTATATTCTTTTATTTGTTTACATTTTGGCTTACTTCTAGGATTTTAATTCCTAAATCAGTCTTCAGTCAGTTACTCAGATATTTTTGTGTGAATAGCATCAGCCACAATGCCGCATACATACTCTAATGTTGAATACGTTGATATGATTTTTGTGTATGGTTTCTGTAACGGTAATGCTTTAGAAGCGGTGCGGGATTATGCGCGCCGATTTCCAAATAGAAAGTGCCTAATCGACGAGTCTTTTCGTTAACTTTTAATAGATTACGAGAGACTGGGTCATTCTTAATACGTAATGAAGGCGACCAATTCCAGGCAGCAATAAGAGCAGATTATCGGAGGAGAAATTGTGTCCAACGCCACTTCGATAATAATCCTGATACTAGCATCCGAAGAGCATCTGCTGCATTAGCAATATCGTGGCAAGCAATATGGCCAACTTTGAAAGGTGATAATCGCTACCCATACCATCTTCAAAAAGCTCAGAATTTATTACCTCAAGATTATATCAAGAGATTGAATTTTAGTAACTGGTTTCTTGACAAAATTCGCGATGATAATTTATTTCCATTAAAAATGATATGGACCGATGAAGCTACCTTTACAAGAGGAGGAATTGTTAATCAAAGAAATTATCATGTATGGGCTCTTGAAAATCCCAGAGCTATTAGAGAGAATAGGATTCAGCATGAATTTGCTATTAACGTTTGGCTTGGAATTTGGAACGGATTACTGGTGTGACCATATTTTTTACCTGGAAGATTCAATGGTATCACATTTACACGTTTTTTGGAGAACGACTTTTCTAATTATTTAGATGACATTCCCTTGCAGCAGCGGATTGAAATGTGGTTCCAACTCGATGGATGTCCAGCTCATTATAGCAGAGTTGCTCGAGCTTGGCTGGATATAAATTATCCACAACGATGGATTGGACGTGGAGGAGTAGTACCTTGGCCACCCAGATCACCTGATATGACACCCATGGATTTTTTCGTATGGGGAACCTTGAAGCAGAAAGTTTATTCGGTGTCAATCAACTCAAGAGTGTAATTAAGAGACCGAATCATAGACGCAGTGCACCAAATATCATCAGAACAATGTTTAGCTGTAATTTATCAAGTGAGAGCTAGATGTAATGCTTGCATTGGTGCAGAAAGACAACATTTTGAGCAATATTCACATTAAAAAGAACATAACATAAATATAAATGTAAATAAATAAGTATAAAAATGAAAACTTGTTTTGTTTCTTTTTTTGAGATTTTCTCTAAAACTAAGCAAAAACGAGCAAATCTCTAAAGGACTTTTTGTCTTAGTTTTTCGGTCCCCTTTAAGTTCCTGAAGTTTTCCCGTTTAAATTCGGGACACCCTGTATATAAGTGTGGAAATGGGAATTATA
The DNA here is from genome assembly GCA_003667255.2 of Euschistus heros. Classification (NCBI taxonomy): domain Eukaryota; kingdom Metazoa; phylum Arthropoda; class Insecta; order Hemiptera; family Pentatomidae; genus Euschistus; species Euschistus heros. The sequence goes on from RCWM02000718.1 coordinate 29,895, forward strand.
TGCGACAGAATTCTTTGTACAGCAGCTCGTAAGTCTTTCGGTTTCTTTCATATTCAGGAGGCATGGATAAACAGCTGACTGCAGCAGTTGCCATAGTAATAAATGTGTTGACCATTAAAACAGATGGAATGCGGACTCTAAAAATATCCCACTGCACTCTGTATACTCAAGGATACAAAGAGGTACAATCTTCACTCAAATACGCAGTTATAGCAGGGACAAGGTGAGCTTTATAAATTATTTAAAACAAATGCATTAACGGCCTTAGGTGTGGCTAAGACTAGGCTCCTACCTGCCAGCTATGACGATATCCACCGCTAGCTTGATAACCGTATTAATATTTAACTGGAATTTTGAAGTGTAAAATACTTTTAAAGTTATTTTTGTCGTTGGTTCAACTATGTAATAGATCCGGTTATAAAAGATGCATTTAATGGATCAATAAATTATGTAGGTATCCTAATAAGGCTAAGTCGTTAAAGTATGCCAGGTATTAACATAGGCGGAACAGATTTAAAATAATTAACTGTTAATATTACTTTGACCTTTATGTAAATTGAATTTATGTTTATAAGGATTAGAAGTTTATCCGAGTAACGCAAGGATCATAACAGATACAAATTATTCTCTATTAAAGAAATATGACCATCAAAGAAATGTCACCTGGACGGGAGAAATTTATTTCGTGGTGGATCCACGGAATGAATCTCGACCTTCCCAACTCTACACTACAATAGATAAAACAACCTGTAGGATATGTCTAACCTTGTTAATTGTCTAGTTTTGTTACAAAAAAAACGTTAAGCAGTAAAAAAAAAAAAAAAAAAAAAAAAAAACAACTAATTTTTTCCTGACGGAAAAACCATAGATCATGGAAACATTTTGAGAAAGTTAACTAAATTCATCGATTTTTGACAATTTATTGTGGCTAAACATTCAAATAAAATTCAGCTTAAGAAATGTCTTTAGACGAACAATTTAGTAAACTTTAATTTTGCAAATAACACATTTTTCGATCGAAAGCATTTTTGTATATGTTTTTTTGAAATTCCTAAAAAAGTGCAAAAATGTTGGGTTTTTTGATAAGTCACACTTTTGATATTTTATTCTCAGAGCCATCTGGACCATATAAAAACATAAAACCTACTACCCCACCTTTTGCAAGGCAGACCTCCTTTTTGGGGGTATTTCGACTGGACTTACAAGGGGAGGACACACTCAGTCTCTCACGGATCTTGTTGGCAATTTTTTTTTGAGGTTTTTGGTCAAAAAATATTAGACACGTATTTTTCCGCTCCGACCAATGGGTCCTAGAAGCCGATAAAAAAAATAAAATCACATTAAATTAATTTTTTTTATATCTCGTGTTTAAAAAATGATATCGACATGATTCTTGCACCAAGATTTTTATATTTGATTGCGGATTTAAGAAAAAATACAGCCGCTCCATAGATTTTGGGTTAGGTTAATTCAATTCTAAAAAAATGATTAGAGTTACAAGCAAACTACCTCTATAGATTTTTCAACACAAAAATTGACGTCAGATTCTAATTCTGCACCCTCAAAAACATTGAAAAACGTTTTTTTCAATAAAAACAAAAAATATCATCTTTCACCCTTTTCGAAGGAAAGAAATTTTTAAAACTATTATTGGTTACTTTCCTTTAAATAGCTAATACTTTGTCACGCAATTCATTCATTGGTATCGCTGGAAAGAGGAGAGCCTCAGCTTTCTTTGATGTATATAAATGTAAAATTCGATGAACAAAACCTATTAAAAAAATTGGCAAATCAGAAAAACATATTTATTTTTAACTTGAGTTTGAAACCAGAAAGGAAAATGAAACCAAAGACATTTCAAGAGTATTACCACCCTATATTCTGTATAAAAATATGAAGTTGATACATTAAACCGTCTAAGCGTAATTCATGTTTTTGTCAATTTAAACAAAAATTGCCTACCATTTGGACAGGCACATTTTGAAGCTTAAGAATATTTATTTTTATTTTTGGATGAAATTTTGTATTTAAGAGTTCTTTTTAATGTTGGATTCGAATCCGATGCCGGTTCTTGTGAAAAACGTATATTGAACGTAGTTCAATGAAAAAATGATATTTTTTGTTTTTATTGAATAAACGTATTTCAGGTTTTTTGAGGGTGCTGAATTAGAATCTGACGACAATTTTTGTGTAAAAAAATTTATAGAGGTAGTAAACCAAAATCTCTGGAGCAGCTGCATTTTTCCTTAAGTCCGCAATCAAAACTAAAAATCTTGGTGCAAGAATCATGTTGATATCATTTTTTATACTCGAGATATAAAATATTTTAATTTAATGCTATTTTATTTTTTTTTCTCGTCTTCTAGGACCCATTGGTCGGAACGGCATAACACGTGTCTAATATTTTTTGACCAGGAACCTCCGTGAGAGACTGAGTGTGTCCTCCCCTGGTCAGTAAGAATATTAAAACAAAGTTGTGCAGTTATTGTATTGTCATTGGTCCTTGACACATAGGCAAATTTTCAAGATAATCAGATGGTTGGAAATTGGTGAAAATTATGATGCAAGATTCCGTTACATACAGGTCAACTTAGTAAAAGGTGTATTAAAAAAGACAATATATCATGGATTCATATTTCTATTATTTACTAATTTTCACAATTTACTTTTTAGAATTAAAAAAGATCAAATTACTTCAATTAATAATTCAATTATAATAAATTAATATAAATTAATTAAATAAAATGATTATTCGAAATAAACAAAGAAGAGAGAAAATAGTGGTGTCAAAGGTGACTTTTTCTTTCAAACCAATATGGCTCCTAAACAGTTGGTTCTTGCGACAGATACTAAAAAGAAAAATATTCTCTATTAATTTTCTGAATAGGAAACTGTCCTCAAAGTTATCTGAAGACACTCGGAGAGAGGTGGTAAAATGTGTTACGTACCGAATGTGGGAACTTAGATTGTGCCAGTTTGTTTATTTCGTTTAACATCACTTTGTGCTGCTATGGCTAATCGGAAGATGCTACGGTGGGAGTCCTAAATTTTGCCTTTCCAGGTATAAGTATAATCCAGGTAGTCGTGCAACTGACTCAATTGCAACATAAAAATTATAAATAGCCGCATTCCGTCCATACCCCGTATAGTGCATATACACCAGACTTGGTTTCTTTAGGTCAATGGCCAATTTTATAAAAAGGCGTGTCTTAAATAATTACGAAGACATGTGGTTACGAAGTTTTCTCCGTCTCAAGAACTAAAACTAAAAGGACAACAGTGGCGGAATATCCTTCCACCATCTTAAGAACCGTTAAATCCTGGAATATTTCGACATATTATCCTTAAGGGGGAAAACTAATATATTTATGTGGCCCAAATATGTCCTTCCGCCATCTTAAAATAGCATTCTTAAGGACGAAAACTAATAAAATAGTTTATGCTGCTATGGCTAATCGGACGATGCTACGGTGGGAGTCCTAAATTTTGCCTATCCAGGTATAATTAGGATAGAGATCTTTAAAGAGTACCTGACATTGCACAGGCTCGGGACCCCCATTTTACGTCTCTTCCGAAGGACGGCATAGCTAAGGATTTTTTACTCCCTTTAAAAAATCCTAAGGTCATCTGCCGGGCTGCGAACCCGCGATTTTGGGTTTATTAGGTTATTACCACAGGTGACCCCGAAAGTGCCAGTTACAATTGCGAGTTCTGTAAAAAAAAAAAAGAAAAAATTTTTTTTAATATTTTGGTGACTTTTTTGAAGGGGGTCCATATTTAAACCCCGATTTTTCAGGTAATATTTTGAAATCTTTTAGTAAACTGTTGTTTTTTAAATGAAATAACTGATGTTAACTCCTTCGGAAGGGATGTAAAATGGGGGTCCCGAGCCTGTGCGATGTCAGGTACTCGTTAAAGATCCCTATCCTAATTATACCTGGATAGGCAAAATTTAGGACTCCCACCGTAGCATCGTCCGATTAGCCATAGCAGCATAAAGCGACGTTAAACGAAATAAACAAACAACTGATGTTAACCATTATTTTGCCTTCTAGCAAAACAAAAATCTAGAATTTAAAGGTAGAAATAACTTCAGTAGCACTTCAATAAAAATCTACACAAGAAGATCTCTAGGCTTATCGATAGGAGCATTAGCTTTAATTATGTTATCGCAACTGTAGTTCACGTTGAATCGTACTATCTAGTTTAGATCAATATTATACTTCTTGCTGCACCAATTATTTTTGTTTTCAATCGAACTAACTATTAATAATTTTTTTAATATATATATATATATATATATATATATATATATATATATATATATATATATATATCAATTTATTGAAATTTATAACTATACAAATATGTACATTAAGTAAATAAGCTGATACCGATTACAATGACATGTAACGATTTGAAATGAACTACTCATCCAGTAGCACTGCAATAAAATTTTACACTAGAAGGTCTCTAGACCATCTTCTTTTCAGACGCCTCGGAGGATTATCGGGAATTGAGAGGGAAGAAAGTCGAGAAAATAGTGGATTTGAGTGGTTATGGAGCTTACTATGAAAGGATTGGTATCTGGTTTGGGCTGAATCAGCAACATAAGGAACATTAAGATCTTTATGGATACGTTTATTAGTGACAAAGTAAGGAGCATTGAGGATTTTTCGAAGGATTTTGGATCGTAAGGATTGGATACGGGATGAATTGGATGTTTAGTAGAGCCCCAAAGCTCAACTCCGTAAGTCCATATTGGTCTAATCACTGTCATGCAAATGAGTCTTTTGTAATTAATTGGGAGCTTTGAGCGTTTGTCCAGTAAAAGTTGAAGTAGTCTGTAACGACGAGCTGTTTCTTGCCGTTTTAGTCTTGTATTTGGATTCCAAATTTCTCTAAGTGGAGTCCTAGGTAGCGGATCTGTTCAACTGGGATTAGTGGAATATCATTAAAGGATACTGTAGGACAGGAGGTCTTAGGTTTACGATGAAGGGAATAACTTTAAATAAAAAACAAAAATGGGTTCCCATATTTACCCCTTTTCATCTATACATATATACATATATATATTGATTTAAATATATAAGACAATAAATCAAATTGATAAACTTCCTTAATGCGGAAATGTCTTAATGCGGCTGATTGTGCAAAGAGTGTAGTGTGAGGCTATAAGAGGAAAGGAGGTTGAAATAGTAACCTCTGAAGAGTATCGGCGATGGGGAGTAAGTTGAGAGACTAGTGGGTTAGGGTGGCTATGAAGATTATCTTCTAATATAGAACATTTATTGAAGTACTATAGTGGGTAGTGTTTAACATGTTAATGACATTTCGCCGGACATTTACTTATTGTATATATTGTGCACAGTTGTAAATATCAATAAAATTTTAGAAACAAATATTAAAATAAACAGTATTTCATTATATTAATGCATGTGGTTAAAACAGAGCGAAAAGGGTCTCCATAACGCATTTATTGAGTTGCCCTAAACCTACAGGGAAGAAAATAATTTTTTTATTATAATTATTTGTTGCTATTTACAACAATATACAATATATGCATCAAATATATCTGTTTAAATATGAATACCCTTTGCTGATGATACCAGCGTGTTATCAGTCAATGATGATCCATTTTCTGCATCCCAGGCACTCCAGTCACATATTACTTCCCTTGAAGAATGGTGTCATAACTGGAGAGTCAAGATAAATCCTAGCAAATCCCAACAAATAACCTTTACCCTCCGTCGAAAACCTACCTCATCCTGTCCTCCAGTATCCTTTAATGGTGTACCGCTAATTATTGTGGAACAAATACGATACCTTGGATTTCATTTGGACAAGAGACTTACCTGGAACCCTCATACAAGATTGAAAAGACAAGAAGCTGCACGTCAATTTCGACTACTACAACACTTACTTGACAAACGTTCAAATCTCCCGATTCACTATAAAAAACTTGTCTATATGACGATTATCAGACCTATTTGAACTTACGGTATAGAATTGTGGGGATCCACCAAACCATCGAATTCTTCCCGCATCCAATCACTCCAATCCAAAATCCTTCCAAAAATCCGTAATGCTCCTTACTTTGTCACAAATGAATTTATCCATAATGACCTTAATATCCCATATGTCGCCACCTTGGCTCGAACCAGATACCTCTCCTTTCATAATTAATTTAACACTCATCCAAATCCACTTGTTGCACAACTTGCTTCCCATTCCATCCCTGGCAATCCTCCGAGGCGCTTAAAAGAAGATGGCCTCGTGATCTTCTTTTGTAAATATTCATTAGAGTACTACCGATGGGTAGTTCCTCTACAAGTTTTAATCATGTCATTATATCTCATATATACCGCATATTTACTAGATGTGTTTTCTAATACAGTTGTAAATTTCTATCAATAAAAGAAAAAAAAAAAAAAAAAAAAAAAAAATATGAATACAAAGGTATGTCAATAACTTTAAATAAACTTCTCATTAGCAGCACTTCAATAAATTTTCTACAATAGAAAGGTCCCTAGACCATCTTCTTTTCAGAAGCCTCGGAGGGTTATCAAGTAGGAAGCAAGTTGGGAGACTAGTGGATTTGAATAGCTGTGGAGCTTACTATGAAAGGATAGGTATCTGGTCTGGACCAAATCTGCAACATATGGAACATTAAGGTCTTCATGGATAAGTTTGTTTGTGACGTAATAAGGAGAATTGAGGATTTTACAAAGGATTCGAATAAGAGAAGAAGCAGAAGGTTTATTTGGAGCCTAAAAACACAACTCCGTATTTACAAACAGGTGCAATTACTGTCATGTAAAGTCTTTGTAATTAATTAAAAGTTTTGAACGTGTTTCTATTAAATGTTGAATTATTCGAGATCTGTGAAAGGTTTTTGTCGTATTAGTTTTGAATGTAGATTCCAAGTAGAGCGTTGGTCCAGACGAAGTCCTTGTAAGACAGAAAGGCCTAGGACGAAAGAATAATTACATTGTAATTTTAAAAAAATTACGAGGCTAAAGCGACAAAAAACTGCTCGTCGTTACAGACTACTTCAACATTTACTAGACAAACGATCAAACCTCCCAATTCATTACAAAAGACTCATATGCATGACTGTCATTAGACCTATCTGGACGTACGGAGTCGAGCTTTGAGGCTCTACTAAACCATCCAATTCATCTTGTATCCAATCCTTACAATCCAAAATCCTTCAAAAAATCATAAATGCCTCTTACTTCGTCACCAATAAGCTTATCTATAAAGACCTTAATGTGACCTTAAGGATAGGTCCTTTCATAGTAAGCTCCATAACCACTCAATCCACTAGTTTCTCAACTTGCTTCCCACTCCATTCCCGATAATCCTCCGAGGCGTCTGAAAGGAAGATGGTCTAGAGACCTTCTAGTGTAAAATTTTATTGAAGTGTTACTGATGGGTAGTTCTTTTGTTGTTGCATGTCATTGTTGTTTGTTTGTTGGGGGTTATAGGCATAAAACCCTAGGGTCATCAATGCCTGTGTAGTTATATATATAGGTATATTTTCACAGAAGATTAGGGTCAGGAAGGGTGCCACGAACAGAGGCGCACCCCCAAGGAGAGACGAGCCGCACCCGCCGAGCAGGAAATGCGCCACGGCTTGCTTATTAATATGAATCATATTTTCTTCTATTTAAATTATATACGAAGCTTATAAGTAGGATGTGGATAAAAACCATTTACATTTCTTCTACATGGAAAAGTCCAAATCCTCACAAGGTTCGGAGCATAACTAGCCCAAGCAGCCATGTCGCATTTCCCACCAAGCGGGACCGATCCGCCCCGACCCCAGGAAGCGCCCCCCTCCCCCCAGCCCCTATCCGAACCCTAAGAAATTAAATAAATTTCCGAAAAGAAATAAAGAAGGAAATAAAATAAAAGTAAATAGGAAATAAATAAAAATAGAAATTTAATAATAATTATGAAAATCAATTAAAATTTGTTCAGTAGTTCATCTTCCTTTAGGAAATTTAAGACTGATTTAACTTTAGATTCGTCATTGCCAAGAACGTCCGAGATAATTGTTGTAAGCCCTAATTTAGTTAGTTTTGGTAGATAAAAGAAACATTCCTGAAATATGTGCTTAACTGTTAAAGAGCTATTGCAATGCTGACATTTAGGTGGTGGTTGTTTCATAATGATATGTAAATGTGTTAAATTTGTATGGCCTATTCTCAATCTGGTCATGACAACCTCCTCTCTGCGATTTAGACGACTTGATGTGACCCAAGGATTTACTGACTTTTTTATTGTTTTCAGCTTGTTTGGTGGGCTTTCGTTCCACGTGCATTGCCAATTTTCAATTATTTTAATTTTGAGGGGATGGCTCATTTCCTGAGGTGTTAGAATAGCAATGCCACGACCTGGGAGTGTAAGTGCTTGCTTCGCTGCTGTGTCTGCAAGTTCGCTGCCAATAATTCCAATGTGACTTGGTACCCAGATAAAGTCGACCGACTTTCCCAAATTTTGCAGTATACTGAGGAAGTAGTGGATTTTTAAGATGACTGGATGTTTGGGATACATGTTATTTAAACCTTTTAGTGAACTTAGTGAATCTGTTACTATTGCGATGTTGTTTTGTTTTATTGATATGGAGTAGTGAAGTGCTGACGCTATTGCATTAAGTTCTGCTGTATATATATTGCATAATTTGTGTAATTTTATTTTATGAGTGGAGTTGTTGGTAACAAAGGAAGATGCAGTTGAATCGTCAGATTTAGATCCGTCAGTATAGATTACGAAAGGTTCTGGTATATTTTTAAGTAGACGGGCAAATTCGGATTTGTATTCACAAGGAGAAGTATTATTTTTGGAAAGTCGGGTTAAATGAAGCAGTGTTTTGGGCGATTTGATTGTCCATGGAGGGGTATGAACTTCTTGTTTGTGCACAGGTAATTCTTTGAGGAATTTAATGGCCATATTTTCTCTTTCTGATAAAGGGAGTGTTGAGTTCGACATTTTTCCAAATGCTTTGGTGAATCTGGGTTTAAAAATGTATTTGTGTGCTGGGTGTTCGGGATAAGGTAGAAGTTTGGAGATATAGTTAATTGCTAACTTTTTCCTTCTGAATGACAAGGGTGGTATTCCTGCTTCACAACACAAACTAAGAATAGGACTTGTTCGAAACGCTCCTGTCGCTAAACGAATCCCAGTATGATGGACGGTATTAATTTTATTTACTATTCGGAGTCGGGCAGAACCATAAATAAAACAGCCATAATCTAGTTTGGAGCAAATTATAGAGCGATATATTTTTATTAATGTTACTCTGTCGGAACCCCAAGAAGTACCACTAAGATATTTTAATATGGTTAGTCTCTCTGTGGATGTTGATTTTAGGGTGGAGATGTGAGAGTCCATTAAGTTAATCTACGATCTAATATCATTCCTAAGAATCTATGAGAGTTTGTGTAAGGTATTATGGAATTTCCTAGACGGAGTTCAGGAGAGAGAGGAGTGTTTCTTTTCCGACTGAAATGAAGACATCTAGATTTTTCGGTGGAGAATTGAAGGCCAATGGCTGTAGACCAGCAACACAATCTATTTATAGCTTCCTGTACTTTATTTTTAATATTGTCAATGTTCTCGTTGCGACAAATAATGGCCAAGTCATCAGCGAATAATAATGGTTTGACACCTCTCGGTAAGTTAAGTCCCAGGTCGTTTATTGCCAGGCAAAACAAGGTTGGACTGAGGACACAACCCTGAGGAACACCGTTGACCTGTTTATGAGTATCTGATAATTCACAACCTATTCTGACTCTGAAGTGGCGATTGAATAGAAATTGTCTAATATAGGTGAAAATTCGTCCTCTGATTCCGGCGGATGATAGTTTATTAAGGATTATGCTGTGGTTGATGTTATCAAAGGCCTTTTTTAAGTCAAAGAATATCGCAATCATCTGTTGAGAATTGATGAAGGAATATTGGGCTTCGGCCTCTAATATGATCAGGTGATCTACAGTGGATCTTCCCTTACGGAAACCGGACTGGAATGGTTGTAGTAACTTGTTATTTTCTATCATCCACATTATTCTTTTATTTACCATTCGCTCCATAATCTTACTAAGGCAGCTTGTAAGAAATATGGGTCGATAGCTGCTTGGGATTCTTTTGTCCTTTCCGGTTTTTAGAATAGGGATTATTATTGAGTTACGCCATGTTTTTGGAAAGTGTCCAGTTCGCCAGACATGATTATAAAATTCAAGTAGCCATTTTTGAGTATCAGCTGACAGGTTTTTTATCATATCATAATGGATTTGGTCTGGACCGGGCGTTGTTCCTTTAACAGTACCCAGAACATTTCTGAATTCCCACATTGAAAAGGGGATGTTATAGTATTCCGTTTCAGCATTTTCTGTGCCTGTTTCTATTTCATCGGAAACGATGTTAGTGTTTTGAGATTTGTAAATTTCGTCATAAAAATCAGCGAATATGTTTGACACGATTAGGGGATCATCTGATAATTGTCCATTTGCCAGAATGGTGTATTGTGAGGAAGATGGATGTTTGGAGATTTTACGGACTTTATTCCATATGTCAGCTGCTGTAGTAGAAGAGTTTATGGAGTTTGTAAATTTTTTCCATGATTCTGATTTACATATATTAAACAATTTCCTACAAATAGCTCGCTGTTTCTTGTATTCTGTCATGTTTTCTGATGTCATAGATTTTTGGAATTTTTTAAGAGCTTTACGACGTTCTTTAATTGCCTTTTTACAAGCGTCATTGAACCAGGGAACGAGTGGTCTTTTTGGTGAACTCGAGGTCATAGGTATTGATGTTGTGGCTGCTTGTAAAATTTTATTGGTTATTATTTCGCACCCTTTATCGATGCTTATTTCAGATGGTTGGGTTTGTGGTGGAGTGGCCAAAAAGTTAAAAAGAGACCAATCTGCTCTGTTTAGAATCCATCTCGGTTTGGTGTGAGTGGGGTTTATATTCATAAATTTAATAACCAGAGGAAAGTGGTCACTACTATAGAGATCTGGTAAGACTGTCCAGTCTATTCTATTATACAGGCTAGGGCTGCAGAGGGAAAGGTCAATCGAAGAGTATGTTTTATAGCTGGAGCTAAGGAACGTTGGTTCACCAGTGTTAAGTAGGAGAAGATTAGAATCATCTAAAAAGCTTTCGATTATTTTACCCCGTGCGTTTATATCCTGTGAGCCCCATAAGGGATTGTGGCCGTTAACATCTCCAATAAAAAGAACGGGTTGTGGCAGTTGCTTGTAGATGTCCAGGAGGTTTTGTGTGTCTATTGTACGGTCTTGGGGTAAATATATATTGCAGATGGTAAAGCTGAAGCCAAGGTGGACCGAGACAGCTACAGTATGGAGATGAGAGTTGATTTGTATTAGTTCAGAATATACAGAACGGTGAACCGCTATTAAGACTCCCTGATGACAATGGTTAGTGTTTGTGCCATCTTTTCTGTAGATTTCAGAGTTTTTCAAACTAAATTTGTCGTTTGTTGAAAGATGAGTCTCTTGAAGAGCCAGGCAAAAAGGGTCTGTATCATGGATGAGTACCTTTAAATCATTAAAATGGCTTTTTAAACCGTTACAGTTCCATTGGACTAGGGTCATAAGGAATGGTTAAAAAATAGAAAAAATAAAAAACATCGTGAATCCCATAAGAGAATAATAAACCCATAATAACAATGCGTTTGGCATATTGATAAAAAAAAAAAAAATAATAATAATAAAAATTAAAAAAAATAAATAAAAAAAAAAATAAAAAAAAATAAAAATAAATAAAAATAAAAAAATAAATATATATTAAAAAAATAAAAGAGAGAGATGGAGTACATTGATGTATGTGAGTATTGTGAGGTTGAAATCAGTAAGCAAATATTATGAGTGTTATCTATATACGATATATAAAAAACTAGACACAGGTAAGTATTTTTATTCTGAAAGTAAAGGAGTATGTAATTGTTATTGTAATTTTTGAAGGTATGATTTAAATGGAACGGGATGATATAATTTACAATATTATTGTTAATCTTGTAGGGTGTAACCATTGTTAATACAGTGTTCAGGTATTTTTGGTTTCTTTAGATTTCATTTCACTTTTCATACTTTTCTTATTTATTTGTTTTTGGATACCTGCTCATCGACCATTTTGCCCGTCTCTTCGATAGTCGTAGTCGTTTCGGCCGAGGCAGAGATTTCTCTATCTACCAGATTTCCGGAAGTTGATGGGGGGGGGGTCGAGAAGAGGAAGATGGGGAAGGGGGGGCCTTGTTCACAGAGAGGCTCCGTGTCTTAGGCCGAGGTGGATTAGTGGGAATGATAGGAGGGGGTAAAGTGGAGGAGGGTAAGGAGGGGGAGGGAGGAATAGAGGGTGGGGTGATGGTAAAAGTTTCTTTGGTTGTTTTTATTTTTAACTATGTTTTTAACGATTGCTTGATTGTTAGAACTGGTCGAGTCCTCACCTAAGCTAACTAGTGGGGTTGTGAACTCAAAGTCCACTTGGGTTCCAACATCTTTCTTTTCCGTGGTTTTCAATAATTCTGAAAATTACTTTTGAAATGTAGTGGGGTTTCTATTTTTGAAAATTGTTTTAGCCTCATTGAAAGATATTTTATTATTTATTTGAATTGTCTTAATTTCTTTTTGCGTTTTAAAAATGGGACAGTTTTTATCTAAGGCATTGTGATCGCCCTTACAATTCAAACATTTAGTTTGATTTCCACATTTGCTATTGCTTGAATGTTGTTTTTCACCGCAGTTTGCACATAGGGAATCTTTTTTACAGTTTTTTGTGGAGTGGGAAAAACCCAGACAGTTATAGCACCGTATCGGATTTGGGATGTATGGTTGTACATCCACAGATAAAAACCCAATATTGATTTTTTCAGGTGGTGTTGGTGTATTAAACGATAAAATATATGTATGCGTATACCTTTCAACTCCATTTTTTTTTTTTTTTATCCTAACAACATCGGTGACGATGTTCTTTAATTCATCTTTTATTTCCTCTATCGTGGCAAATTGCAAATCATAGCACCTGATTACACCTTTAGAATAGTTTAACGATCTATGGGGACTGGCTTCAATTTGAAATTGGCCTCCGAAATTCTTCAAGGATAGTAATGCATCTGTTTGTTTGGCATTACATGTTTGAATGAGTAAATTTCCATCTCTTAGTTTTTTTATGTTTTTGGTATTACCCACAGTATTGGTAATGAATTTATTTATAAAAAATGGGGAAACGTTTTTAAAATTTCCCTCATCTTTTCTTACTAATACTATGTACGTCGGTGTTATTTTTTGATTCAAAATAATGGGGGCTTTATCTGGAGGTGATTTCATCCTGCCTCTCTTTCCTTTGGGGGAATCGGACCCACTCATTTTTTAATTTACAATTAAAAACAAAAATATTCAGAAAAATAAAATAAAGTAAAAATAATATTTCAAAAAACAATAAATAAAATTGTCTCTAAATAATAAATAAAAATATAAATAAGAGGTTTATCTGGACTGTTGACCCTGTGAAGCTCTTCTATCTTCGGAGTCTTGATAAACAGAAGCCGAAGTTTAAGTCATGGTGAATTCTTCGAAAATCTGGTTGTATGCAATCTTGAAAGGATACCGCCACTTCAAACAAACACAGAAAATACCGCGATGTGCTCTCACCGAAGGCTAGAACAAGACTGTTGCATGTCATTGAAATCGTTATGAGCTCATTTACTTGATGTACATATTTGTATAGTTGTAAATTTCAATAAATTGATATATATATAAAAAAAAAATATTAATAGTTAGTTCGATTGAAAACAAAAATAATTCGTGCAGCAAGAAGTATAATATTGATCTAAACTAGATAGTACGATTCAACGTGAGCTACAGTTGCGATAACATAATTATAGCTAGTGCTCTTATCGATGTACTTATAATGTTCAGTACAGATAGGATAATGTTCTTATATTCTTAGCAATCGATAAAACTGATTACAGAATATTGTCAATAGAATCGATTTATTGTCATCTACTCAACCAATTCATTTAAAAGCTTTTTCAAGGGCATCTTAGTTATTTTATCTTTGTTATTTAGGTGGAGGGAGAGAAAAAAAAAATTTAACAATAATACGTTTATTTATTTCCTACAAGATTTTTCTTATCTGTTTTAAGTCCAGATCTTCAAAGCCAATTGCTCGATGCCACGCTGATATCATTCCTTGGGATGGCTGTCAAAGAACTCTTGAACAGCATTTTCAACTTCCGCAAAATTATCAAATTTTTCCCTTGAAGAAAATGGGCCATGGATCGAAACAAGTAGTAATCCGAAGTTCCGAGGTCTGGACTATATGGTGGATGATGCAGGAGTTCAAACCCATGAGGTTCTGTAAACGTTTCTGCTGATTGTTGAGGAGTAAGTTTGTGAGGGACCAGTCTACAGGTCTTTTCCCCCTGCAAATTAGCGAGTACTTCTGGACGGATTTGACTTAACAGCTTCCTTCAGAACCTCATGAATATCCATTAATGGCCGCCCGGAGCCCTTTTTCCTTTCCAACGTAGTATCTCCACTTCTAAATTTTTCAAACCAACGCCGCACAGTGCGCTCTTCAAGGACACCTTCCCCTTGATATTTAATGATTTCACGAGTTGCTTCAACGGCTCTGAAATTTTTTTTCCAGTAATGTCTTAAAATTACGAAAATTTCCTAGGACACTGTCATGTTTCTTCTTTGAAATAAATAACTAAACTGAGGCTTTTTTTTTTTAAGAAGTCCAGTGCTAGAAACAAACTTAGAGAATGCTCTAAAGGGATTATTAAGTATTGGTAAATAATAAATAGCATTAAGATATTTACAGACTTTTGAACTCTGGAATTTGATAAAACGATTATTTTTTTGATACGCCCTATTATTTTCTCGAGTTCACCATTTTGGAGATATAATCTAAAAACCAAAAAATGGGATATTCTCCTCTACCTCCACCGGGGCGGATACTGATCCTAACGGAGTTATGAAGTAAAATATTATCCCATATTTTATTCATTCTACAATATTTTTATTTAATAAACAATTTGGGGGAAAAGTGATGCTTTGTGTTTGGTGGAGACTCGATGGCGTTATGCGTTGCGAGCTTGTTCGTGATAGTCGTGTAACTGACTCAATTGCAATATGACAATTACAAATAGCCTCATCCCGCCCATAACCCAGATATTGCACATACATTCTTTAGATCAATGTCAAGTTTTATAAAAAGGCAGATCTTAAATAATTACGAAGACGTGTGGATACGAAGAGTTCTTCGTCTCAAGAACTATAACTAATATCGGCGGAATATCCTTCCACCATCTTAAGAACTGTTAAATCCTGGAAGATTTCGACATATTATCCTTAAGAGCGAAAACAAACATACATGTCCTTCCGCCATCTTAAAATAGTATCCTTAAGGACGAAAACTAATTTTCAGTGGGGAACGAGAGTGGCGAAGGATATTCTTCGGCCGCAAAAAACCCTTGCAGATCTGAAAAATAATATTAAATTGGAGATCGATGGCCGAGTGAGTTGGGGCGAGGGTCCCAGCGAGTTCGGTGCTGAAGGTCGTAGGTTCGAATCCCAGGCGGGTTAAAATTAGTTTCGTGGCGTACCCATGAATAAATCTTGACCTTCCACCCTACACTATAATAGATAAGGTAACTTTTAGGATTACCCGTCATTCCTGCCCTAGTTGGGGTACATAAGGGAGTTAAGGTCCAAATAAACAAACAGTATTAAACTAACTTTTAGTTTTAATTGTTTTACAAGCGTCAAACCCATTTACTTGAAGAAAGATTGGAGAAAGTAGTTGAAAACAATGGTCTTTTCTTTAAAGAGGTATATTCTCTTTGCAATAGAAAATTCATCGAAAAATACTCAATGCTCCTTACTTTTTCACAAATAAAGTTATCCATCAAGATCTGATTATTCTATAAGTTACTGATTTAGCCCAATTTTTTATTAGCCTATCTTTTCATAGTAAACTCTACAACCATTCAAATCCACTAGTCGCTCAATTTGCTCTGCTCAACACCCAACTTCCCATTATATTCCTGATGACCCTCTGAGGCGTCTGCAAAGATTTCCCCGGAACCTTTCATATAGAACGTTTATAGAATTACATCAGGTACAATTGCAACATGATGGTATTGAATGATCAATACAATCAGGATTGATGAATTAATTGCCACTTCTATTGGGATTTTTTCACTAGAAAACTATTAGGTTGTTTCACATGAAATGTCCGTTTTCAAGGTATGGGGATTTTAGTAAAAATACAATATGAAAACAATATAATTTTATTCGAAGTATTTACCTTCTTTTTCTACACATTTTTCCCAACGTGACAACAACTTTTTTATCCCGGATTTGAAAAACTCTGAGCTTTGAAGTGAAACAAAATCTGAAAACGCACTTTTGATTTCAGCATCATTTGCAAAAATTTTTCCTCTGCAGAAGTTGTCTAAATTCCTGAAAATGTGATAATCTGTTGGAGACAAGTCGGGAGAATATGGTGGGTGCGGAAGAACTTCGTACCCCAGCTCTTTCAATTTATGCACGGTAAGTTTTGAAACGTGGGGTCTAGCGTTGTCGTGTAGGAGTATAGGGCCCTTCCGATTTACCAATCCAGGTTGTTTTTTCAATAATTTTTCGTGCATTTGGCCAATTTCATTGCAGTAGGTTGCAGAGGTAATGGTCTCACCTCTAGGCAAAAAGGAATAATGTATGATTCGAGCCATGGACCACCATACTGTAACCATCAATTTTTTCGGGTGCAAATTTGGTTTTGGCATTTGTCCTGGGCTTTCGTCGATGTCTAACCACTGCCCTGACCGACGCTGATTGTCACAAGCAATCCATTTTTCGTCGCAAGTTATTATTCTTTCAAGGAAAGGGTCGGTTTTTTTCCTAGCAAGCAACGAAACGCAGGTCTCAAGACGTTTCAATTGCTGTCGCTCAGTGAGATCGTGAGGTACCTATGTATCGAGCTTTTTCAACAACAGAGACTCGCAAAATCCTCTATGTATTTCAAATATTATAAAATCGGATATTTCATGTGAAACAACCCAATAGCTCCGAATGCTAATCTTCAGTTCTGAGGAGATCTAACTGATATCTCTTGAGAACTGAAGATGAATGTTTAACATTGGAAACTAGTTTCCAAATAAAATAATTGCAATAGAAGTGGCTATTAATTCATCAATCCTAATTGTATCATTGAATTGCTATAGTGGATTGTTGCTTCACATCCAATTACCATCCTGCTATGAAAATTATGGAGGTAATTAATGGAGTAATTAACTGTAGATGTAGATGTATCTTTTATTTTATGCTGTTGATAATTTCAATAAATAGATAAATAAGTGTAGTATTCGACCAGTTTGAACATCGAAGGACTTTACCAAAGTAATAAAAGATGTAAAGATTGTAAAGAAATGAACTATTTATTTTTCAATATACGAACAATACTTGGAATATTGTTTTATTTTAATAATTAGCAGAAAATTCATTTCGTTGCCTGTTTCGCTTACATAATCCTTCTCAAACAAATATTATTAATTTTTTTTTTTTTTATGTTTTAATTATTAAAAGGTACTTGAAATGTGGATTAATGTTTTGCTTTAACCATCCACGGTGACGAATTATTAATGACCTAATTATATTGGGTTGTTTCACATGAAATGTCCGATTTTATTATATTTGAAATACATAGAGGATTTTGCGAGTCTCTGTAGTTTACTTCCAAAGTTCACATATCATAATCAAGCAGTTAGTAATCCTCTACTTTTCTTTTATAAACATTAGCTTCCCAATCAATTACACACTGTTTAGTATACCTTCAAATATGAACATGGAAACACGCGATTTTCGTGTAATATTTTTTTATGAGTTTAAACTAGGTCGTTCGGCAGCTGGATTGCTTATGACAATCAGCGTCGGTCAGGGCAGTGGTTAGACATCGACGAAAGCCCAGGACAAACGCCAAAACCAAATTTGCACCCGAAAAAATTGATGGTTACAGTATGGTGGTCCATGGCTCGAATCATACATTATTCCTTTTTGCCTAGAGGTGAGACCATTACCTCTACAACCTACTGCAATGAAATTGGCCAAATGCACGAAAAATTATTGAAAAAAAACAACCTGGATTGGTAAATCGGAAGGGCCCTATAATCCTACACGACAACGCTAGACCCCACGTTTCAAAACTTACCATGCATAAATTGAAAGAGCTGGGGTACGAAGTTCTTCCGCACCCACCATATTCTCCCGAATTGTCTCCAACAGATTATCACCTTTTCAGGAATTTAGACAACTTCTGCAGAGGAAAAATTTTTGCAAATGATGCTGAAATCAAAAGTGCGTTTTCAGATTTTGTTTCACTTCAAAGCTCAGAGTTTTTCAAATCCGGGATAAAAAAGTTGTCGTCACGTTGGGAAAAATGTGTAGAAAAAGAAGGTAAATACTTCGAATAAAATTATATTGTTTTCATATTGTATTTTTACTAAAATTCCTTTGCCTTGAAAACGGACATTTCATGTGAAACAACCCAATAGCAAGAAGTAATACATACATACTTTTTTAAATTAATTATTATTCATGTTCAAAAAACAGGTTTTACAGTTGCTTCATTCCATTTGTTATTTAAAGAAAACATTTAATAAATGACTTAATTAGAGGAAAATATTTGTAATCATAAGTTATAGTTGACTGTGATGTATATAGGAGATGTAGATAATTAGGGTAGACAGTCAAAGATATTCAGCAGATCAAAATAAAATGTTTATTTTATTGTAATTCTTAAAACCAACGTTTCGACTTGCAATGCAAGTCTTCATCAGGGCTAGAAAAAAAGAAGACAAGCAAAGAGGTATGACTACATTGTAAAAATATATGAATAAACACACACCAGAACATATAGGAATGAGTGAGAAAGAAAATAAACATAAACAAACAAATAAACATAAATAACTATATAAGAGTAAGGATAGTAACTTAAAGGCAATATATAAAGGCCATAAGGCCAGTAAAGACTATAGAATTGAGGCTAAAATGAGAATTGAAATGGGTGATAGTTACTTAAATGCTAATGAGTAATCTCGACAAAATAATTGGTGAACATAAACAGTGTAGATGCTAAGTTGTTGAGATGATGAGAACAAGTTACTGAGTTTATTCATGTTTATTCATTTTTCTCACTCATTCCTATATGTTCTGGTGTGTGTTTATTCATATATTTTTACAATGTAGTCATACCTCTTTGCTTGTTTTATTTTCTAGCCCTGATGAAGACTTGCATTGCAAGTCGAAACGTTGGCTTTAAGAATTAGAATAAAATTAACATTTTATTTTGATCTGCTGAATATCTTTGACTGCCTACCCTAATTATCTACATCTCCTTGAAAATATTTGTATGTCATAAAAAAAATAAATAAAAAGTATTTTATTTTCAATCGCACATTCAAGTGTAAATAATATAACTGTAATTAAGAAATAAAGGAAAAGAGTTAAGAAGTTTTAAAAAAAAACCGTAATAATGACTAATGATATGGTAATAAATGAAAAATTATAGATCATGGATACGTCTATATACCTACACTGGTTTTATATCTATTGCTTCTCTTAAGGAAAGTTTTTTCCTTCAAACGAATATAGCTCTTAAACGGTAGGTTCTAGCGACAAATGTTATAGAACAAAAAAATATTTTTCATTAAACTTTTGATATGAAAGCTTTTTATATTGTCGATCGGAGCAGCATGAACAGAGCTAGGGTGTGTTAAAAATGCCCAAATACTTAAAAATGTAGGAAAAACGTTAATTTTTTTCATTCAAACCATTATAGCCCCTAAACGGTAGGTTCTAGCGACAAATGTTATAGAACAAAAAATATTTTTCATTAAACTTCTGATATGAAAGCTTTTTATATTGTCGATCCGAGCAGCATGAACAGAGCTAGGGTGTGTTAAAAATGCCCAAATACTTAAAAATGTAGGGAAAACGTTAATTTGATTCATTCAAACCATTATAGCCCCTAAACGGTAGGTTCTAGCGACAAATGTTATAGAACAAAAAATATTTTTCATTAAACTTCTGATATGAAAGCTTTTTATATTGTCGATCCGAGCAGCATGAACAGAGCTAGGGTGTGTTAAAAATGCCCAAATACGTAAAAATGTAGGAAAAACGTTAATTTTTTTCATTCAAACCATTATAGCCCCTAAACGGTAGGTTCTAGCGATAAATTTTATAGAACAAAAAATATTTTTCATTAAACTTTTGATATGAAAGCTTTTTATATTGTCGATCCGAGCAGCATTAACAGAGCTAGGGTGTGTTAAAATTGCCTAAATACTTAAAAATGTAGGAAAAACGTTAATTTTTTTCATTCAAACCATTATAGCCCCTAAACGGTAGGTTCTAGCGACAAATGTTATAGAACAAAAAATATTTTTCATTAAACTTCTGATATGAAAGCTTTTTATATTGTCGATCCGAGCAGCATGAACAGAGCTAGGGTGTGTTAAAAATGCCCAAATACTTAAAAATGTAGGGAAAACGTTAATTTGATTCATTCAAACCATTATAGCCCCTAAACGGTAGGTTCTAGCGACAAATGTTATAGAACAAAAAATATTTTTCATTAAACTTCTGATATGAAAGCTTTTTATATTGTCGATCCGAGCAGCATGAACAGAGCTAGGGTGTGTTAAAAATGCCCAAATACATAAAAATGTAGGAAAAACGTTAATTTTTTTCATTCAAACCATTATAGCCCCTAAACGGTAGGTTCTAGCGACAAATGTTATAGAACAAAAAATATTTTTCATTAAACTTCTGATATGGAAGCTTTTTATATTGTCGATCCAAGCAGCATGAACAGAGCTAAGGTGGGTTAAAAATGCCCAAATACTTAAAAATGTAGGAAAAACGTTAATTTTTTTCATTCAAACCATTATAGCCCCTAAACGGTAGGTTCTAGCGACAAATGTTATAGAACAAAAAATATTTTTCATTAAACTTCTGATATGAAAGCTTTTTATATTGTCGATCCGAGCAGCATGAACAGAGCTAGGGTGTGTTAAAAATGCCCAAATACTTAAAAATGTAGGAAAAACGTTAATTTTTTTCATTCAAACCATTATAGCCCCTAAACGGTAGGTTCTAGCGACAAATGTTATAGAACAAAAAATATTTTTCATTAAACTTCTGATATGGAAGCTTTTTATATTGTCGATCCAAGCAGCATGAACAGAGCTAAGGTGGGTTAAAAATGCCCAAATACTTAAAAATGTAGGAAAAACGTTAATTTTTTTCATTCTAACCATTATAGCCCCTAAACGGTAGGTTCTAGCGATAAATTTTATAGAACAAAAAATATTTTTCATTAAACTTTTGATATGAAAGCTTTTTATATTGTCGATCCGAGCAGCATTAACAGAGCTAGGGTGTGTTAAAATTGCCTAAATACTTAAAAATGTAGGAAAAAAAACGTTAATTTTTTTCATTCAAACCATTATAGCCCCTAAACGGTAGGTTCTAGCGACAAATGTTATAGAACAAAAAATATTTTTCATTAAACTTCTGATATGAAAGCTTTTTATATTGTCGATCCGAGCAGCATGAACAGAGCTAGGGTGTGTTAAAAATGCCCAAATACTTAAAAATGTAGGGAAAACGTTAATTTGATTCATTCAAACCATTATAGCCCCTAAACGGTAGGTTCTAGCGACAAATGTTATAGAACAAAAAATATTTTTCATTAAACTTCTGATATGAAAGCTTTTTATATTGTCGATCCGAGCAGCATGAACAGAGCTAGGGTGTGTTAAAAATGCCCAAATACTTAAAAATGTAGGAAAAACGTTAATTTTTTTCATTCAAACCATTATAGCCCCTAAACGGTAGGTTCTAGCGACAAATGTTATAGAACAAAAAATATTTTTCATTAAACTTCTGATATGAAAGCTTTTTATATTGTCGATCCGAGCAGCATGAACAGAGCTAGGGTGTGTTAAAAATGCCCAAATACATAAAAATGTAGGAAAAAACGTTAATTTTTTTCATTCAAACCATTATAGCCCCTAAACGGTAGGTTCTAGCGACAAATGTTATAGAACAAAAAATATTTTTCATTAAACTTCTGATATGGAAGCTTTTTATATTGTCGATCCAAGCAGCATGAACAGAGCTAAGGTGGGTTAAAAATGCCCAAATACTTAAAAATGTAGGAAAAACGTTAATTTTTTTCATTCAAACCATTATAGCCCCTAAACGGTAGGTTCTAGCGACAAATGTTATAGAACAAAAAATATTTTTCATTAAACTTCTGATATGAAAGCTTTTTATATTGTCGATCCGAGCAGCATGAACAGAGCTAGGGTGTGTTAAAAATGCCCAAATACTTAAAAATGTAGGAAAAACGTTAATTTTTTCTCATTCAAACCATTATAGCCCCTAAACGGTAGGTTCTAGCGACAAATGTTATAGAACAAAAAATTTTTTTCATTAAACTTCTGATATGGAAGCTTTTTATATTGTCGATCCAAGCAGCATGAACAGAGCTAAGGTGGGTTAAAAATGCCCAAATACTTAAAAATGTAGGAAAAACGTTAATTTTTTTCATTCTAACCATTATAGCCCCTAAACGGTAGGTTCTAGCGACAAATGTTATAGAACAAAAAATATTTTTCATTAAACTTCTGATATGGAAGCTTTTTATATTGTCGATCCAAGCAGCATGAACAGAGCTAAGGTGGGTTAAAAATGCCCAAATACTTAAAAATGTAGGAAAAAAAACGTTAATTTTTTTCATTCAAACCATTATAGCCCCTAAACGGTAGGTTCTAGCGACAAATGTTATAGAACAAAAAATATTTTTCATTAAACTTCTGATATGGAAGCTTTTTATATTGTCGATCCAAGCAGCATGAACAGAGCTAAGGTGGGTTAAAAATGCCCAAATACTTAAAAATGTAGGAAAAACGTTAATTTTTTTCATTCAAACCATTATAGCTCCTAAACGGTAGGTTCTAGCGACAAATGTTATAGAACAAAAAATATTTTTCGTTAAACTTCTGATATGAAAGCTTTTTATATTGTCGATCCGAGCAGCATTAACAGAGCTAGGGTGTGTTAAAAATGCCCAAATACTTAAAAATGTAGGAAAAACGTTAATTTGTTTTCATTGAAACCATTATAGCCCCTAAACGGTAGGTTCTAGCGACAAATGTTATAGAACAAAAAATATTTTTCATTAAACTTCTGATATGAAAGCTTTTTATATTGTCGATCCGAGCAGCATGAACAGAGCTAGGGTGTGTTAAAAATGCCCAAATACTTAAAAATGTACGAAAAACGTTAATTTTTTCTCATTCAAACCATTATAGCCCCTAAACGGTAGGTTTTAGCGATAAATGTTATAGAACAAAAAATATTTTTCATTAAATTTCTGTTCAGCAAACTGCCGTCAAAAGTTCGATCCACGCAACACCTACAGTGCTAAAGAGTTTCAAGGCATATCCATGTCAAAATCCAGACAGTAATTTATTTTATCGATTTTTTTAAGAATTTTGATTATTGGACGTTTCCCTTTTTAGAATAAAACCATCAATTTATACTCAATATTCTGTTATGCAATATCAGCTTTGATAGTCCAAAGAAATTCTTTGGTCCTTATTATATCTTCGAGTTTCTCATAAAGATTTATCCATTTACACTGCAGTTGGTCACAAGTTTCCTTCGCTGACATAAGAGTCTGAACGTTTGTGGAATGTTCTAGAAATACTGTTTAATTTTCTCGTTCTCTCAGAGGAAATGAAGGGTCCAGACAATAAATGATTATAGAGTGCGTTTTCTGTAATGCAAGGTTTTTCTTTAGAAAGATGTTCAGAGTAGTTAAAAAGTAAACATACTAAAAGTCCTGGAACAGGAAAGGGGCGGCGGGAAAGGTCCATTTTTTTTTGGTTCTACGCTCATATCTCGAAAACGGCAATTATTATGCAAAATATATTTACTAAATTAATGTTGATTGAATTCTCTACAACTTTTACTATATACAGATATTTCATATTTTGTACCGTTTCCGAGATATAAGCTTGGAAAATGTGAACAGTTTCGAAAAAAAAATTGTCACTTAACGTTTTCTGTTAAACGTCCCTACATATCTTCTAAAACGTTCATCCTACGACAAAAGCCTTCATAAATAATATTGTAGAAAATTATATTTACTTTAAAATAGACATATATATGCCAATTTATCTTCAACCTGTCAAAAGTTACATAAATTGTAACTTTTCTTAGTATAACATACTAAACGTCCTTCACATTTTCCAAGCATATGTCTCGGAAACGGTACAGAATATGAAAAATTTGTATATAAAAAAAGTTGTTGTTTGGCCTATGCGGATGACTTGGCTCTTCTGGCAGAAAGCGAACAAGAGGCGATTAGTCAAATCAATGAGCTTAAGGAAACGGCTGAAAAAGGCGGTTTGAAGATCTCTTTTGCAAAGACTGAAATTATGACTAGCAACAAGATACACCCAGAGATGATAGAAACAAAGTATGGGAGAATAAGGGTGGTGAACCAGTTTAGGTATTTGGGAGAGATTGTGAGTTATAATGGAGGAGATAAACCAGCAATCAAATCAAGAGAAGAAAAACTAGATAGATTGAATTTTGCCACAAAAAACGTTTACAATAAGAAAAAAATCTGTCCATCAACGCCAAAATCAAGCATTACAACTCCGTAGTGAAACCGGTTATTCTGTATGGAATAGAAACAGCCAGTATCCCCAATCTGGAAAAACTCCTGAAAATGGAAAGGAAAATATTGAGGAGAATCCACGGACCCAAAATTACTGAACAAGGATACCGCCTAAGATCAAATCAGGAAATATATGGGAAAGTGGAAAACCTGGAAACCGCAATACGGAAAAGAAGGCTGAAATTCTATGGCCATATGATAAGAATGGATCACTCAAGGCTCAATAAGCAAATATTTGAGAAAATAATCAAAATGAAAAGCCTGGGAGGCTATGCTAAACAAATAAAAGAACTCCAGGAACTTAAAATTAGCAATAGAGATTGCATGGACAGAGAGAAATTCAGAAGGCAAATTGATAGTTTGAAGGTCCTTAGTGATAAGAAAAAGCATACCGGAGGAAGATGAACTGAAGAGAGGAGGGCACTTCACTCGGAGAGAATGAGGGAAGTATGGAGAAGGAGGAAAGGAGTCAGGGACAAATGATATTTGCGTGGTCCATAGCTGGCCTGTTCGCGTGGAAAAAAAAAAAAAAAAAAAAAAAAAAAAAAAAAGTTGTAGAGGACTTAATTAAAATTAATTTAGTAAATTGTCATATTTTGCATAAGAACTACCGTTTTCGAGATATGAGCGCTAAACCAAAAAAAGGGACCTTTGTTTCCGAAGAAAAACCTTGGATTACAGTAAACGCACTCTATATCCCATTTCAGGCCTTTATTGACTGGATTATGAAAGCAACATGGAACTTGCAGAAACTGCTATCTTCAAGTGAGTCTGCAGCTCAGTTTTTCTGGATCTATGTGAATATTTTCTAGCCTACCGCTAGATTACGGTGGCTGTATTTAGAATGTTTAATTTTTCGAGGATGATGTAACAGTCGAATTCCCTCTTTGGTAAGTTGGTCTACCCTTGCCAGTCCGATGAATCCGCCAGAGATCTATTGTATAAGATCTGTTGACTGCAGTTCAAGTTTTTAAGCAAGATTTTTCAGGCCTATATTCCAGTTCGTCATGAGTAGATGTAAAAATGACTCTCCATTTGTAAGTTCTCAAGTATTTTCATTCAGTGTTTTGTACATACTCATATACTTTTAAAATAATTTTTTTTTCCTTTGTCGAACAGAAAAGAGGACGCTAACGACGCGATAAGACGAGCGATGCAAGAACTCGGACTGAACAGGAAGCCCGACCTGGCGGCTGAGCACGAGGAGTTCATAGCGAACCTAAACAGGAGGGTCTGTATCAAATATTACTAAATATAAAAATTGGAAAATAATACCGTTAGTAGTTTAATTATGCAAATATACTCGTACATATAATAAACCAATTAATATAGAGCACCTTGTAGCCAACGATAATACAGTTTAATTCATTATTTAACGAAATTTAAAAAAAACAAAAAAACTTTTGCTACTGTAAGGAGAACTTATCGACATACGATACTTATTCATATGTGGTATCGTTGGTTTATTCATATTTGTATTGCTGACGAATAGTGTTGGAAAATCATAGTTTGCTCAACAGATTTAATAGTGAGAATTACTAGGATTTGGTACAAAATATCCTACTACAATTTCATCACTAAATTCCACCTGAAGTTCGGCAAAATATGATTTTCCAACACCATGGTGCTCCTCCACATTACCCCATACACCACATGGATATGTAAAAATGCCTTCCCTTGTAAAAACAGACTCATCTATCCATAAAAGTCACCTCAAAAGTTGGCATTCTTCAATATCACCTGCTATCGGAAGCCAAACGTCTATGTTCATTATCATTTAAACCTTACATTAAAAATCTAATAAAATAAATCCTAAATAATAATAAATAAATAAATGTAATAAGATAAGATCCTCTGATCTGGTGTCGCTTTATTGACAGTTTTATTTATTTTCTATTAAATAATAATTTTTTTTCTTTGCTTTTTATTCCTATGAAGAGTTTATTATGTTTAAAATGCACATTTCCATTAAGGGATTATCATAATGTTTTGTTTACACAAGTAACTGATTTGTATGCCAAATAAGAACACCATGTTTTTCCGGTTTTAAAAGTAAATTTCGCCATGAAATTGATACGGAATCAATTATTTGAGCAAACCATATGAAAATTGGTTAAATTTGCAAGTTTTTGTGAAATATACAGTTTTTTGGAGAGTTTTTTTTTTTTCGAAAAACGGTAACCGTTTAAGTATTATCAGAAATTTTTTTGTGAATTGAAGAACTTTGTTTTAAGCGCTGAACTTTAAAAAGAAGATGATAGACCATATATAGACGTTAACGTTTTGTGTATTATTTATTTTTTGTATTTTTTTCATTATTTCTTAGCATGTTTGTTCTATAATAATGAGGTAAGTCAGAAAAAATGACCGTTTTATAGGTAAAAATCAAATTTTTTTTTTCTTCTCCTTACAAGGTTTTTAATAATCAAAATATAAACCATTGTGCTCTATGGATTGACGCCATCTGGTAGCCAGCTGTAGAATTCCTTGATGGTACTCTTTGGGTTTTGAATCGAAGAACTCACGAACCCCATTTTCAACTTCATTTAGTTGTTGAATGTTTTTTCACGAAGGAAATGAGCCATTGATCTGAACAGGTGGTAGTCTGATGGTGCTAGGCCTGGACTATATGTCGGCTGAGGGCGAAGCTCGATTCCATCCAAATTAGCTAGTTTTTATTTTGTAAGGCGAGAGGTGTTGGGTGTGGCATTATCTTGTTGGAACAAGACTTGCTTCCTGTTGACTAAACCTGGATACCGCTGAACCAAAACATCGTACGTTCTCTGCAGTTGTTCTGAATAGAGCTCTGAAGTGCTACTGATCCTGATTTCCTTTCAAGGCTCAAATCACATTCAATTTTTGGAACCACCTTCTCAACGTCCTTTCATTCAAAGAGTCTTCATCTTCAAAATACCAACCACTTAACGAGTGGCTTCAGCTGCTGACACTTCCGTTTCCAATAATGAAGCAAAATTACAAGAATTTCAGAAATTACTTTACTGTCATTGAAAACAATTGAAAGCTAAAGAAGTACTGAGCCCGGTTAGAGGGCATGCTGTTTACTAAATGATTTAGACGGGATCAAAAATGAACTTCTTATCACAATTCTTAGCTCCCGAATGTATATAAGAGAGGAATTACGAAGCAAAGTTCAAACACAAAGAAAACGGTCATTTTTTCCTACTCATCCCATTATAATTGACTATATATTAGTTCATTGTATTTTTTTTATTTGTAATAAGCTAAGCACACAACATACTTATTTATATATATATATATATATATATATATATATATATATATATATATATATATTATTATTATTATTATTATTATTATCAGGCTATGGTGGAAACTAGAATGAATTGGCTACTGGCGAGAAGGGAAGAAGCTCAAGAAGAAGTGGACCGGCTGACCGACAGAGTGCAGCACCTCCAAGCTCTCTACGACCACCACGAAGCCATTTTAAGTATTACATTTTTTCCTAGATTTGCGTATATTACTTAATTGAATGTGTACTGTATTTTGTAAAAAAAAAAAAAAAAAAAAAAAATAGATAAAAAATTATATAATTACAGTATTTTTAAAAATAAATCATAATTTTATGAAACGGAAAAAATAAGAATATGAATACAAAGTCCATTCATGTTTAAATCATACATAATAAATAAATAAATCATACATAATGTTTAATTTTTTGTTTTAAAATAATCAGTTTCAAACATTTTTACTAGCTGAAAGGGCCCTGCTCCGCTACGGTTTAATATCATTAGGATTAAGGACAACTTAAATTAGTAAAAGTTGATTTTTATAAATGACTTAACGTTGATAATTATTATTACCTAAATAAACCTAAAGAATTCCATTCTTAGAATGAAATTCAGAAATGCTAGGTACTACTTGTAAAATACAACTTGGGCCTGGTTGAGAAAAGCCGATTATCTTGTGACTGGAAAACTGAAAAAGAGTAGTTGGGGACGAAGCTACTGGTGAAGCAATGTTGGTGGGTTGCTCGTAATGAATATGCACATCGAACTGGCCTTACATGTCATCACCAGAGAACATAAGTATTTTAACCTCCTCTTTAACTTAGGCCTTTTAATAGCTTCTCGTCACGAAAAAACTCAAACTTGTAAGGGTACATTTCTTAGCGAGCACCTACGGCCCTAGAGGAAGCTACATATCGAATTTCATTCCAATCCGTTCGGGGGTTTCTGAGATTTCGTGTTAAGTGAGTGAGTGGTATTTGACAAATATATAGTAGATACTCGCATATTACCATGGTAATTAAGAAAAATAAATTAAATTGGTAACAAATCAGCTTTAACCATATTACAACAATCTGCAATATGTTTCTCCTAACTAAAGATCCAATTTAGAAACAATTATGATAATCACCTATAGTAAGAACTTGGGAATGTGAAGAAGTGAAGAAAATTCCATTGCAATCTCCATTTCCAAGGATTTTATAAACATTGCCAACTTTATAATCGAATGGATAGTTTGTTATATTCTTCTTTTGAAAAAAAAAAATCGTAGTAAAATTTCTGCTTTTCTTTTTTTTTTTTCTTATGATTGGATCGGATCACAAGGTCAAAATAAATAGTTTAATATGTATTAATTTTATTCACTTCTGTTTTCAACACCTCGTTTGTTTTGTACCGTAATTACAAAATAAAATGCCAGGAAAATTACCGTAAAGACTTGAAGCTGAAGAATCTCTCTCTTTTTTTTTTTCTTTCCCTATTTAAGCCAATCTAGAAGCGCTTATGGCAGCTCCTTTAGATGCCTTCTTTTGTTCCCAATAATACCTCAGACCAGCCAATAGTTTTTCATTTTTCTCTACCGTCATGTGTTTTCGACTAGTTTTAACTTTTGGTAGTGTGGGCCAAGATTTCACCGTACTTGTAACTTTCGAGCGATCCAACGAATCAACGTCAGAAATTCCAGCAGAATTTAGATCTTTTTGCACTTCATTAAGCCACAGACTTGGTGTCTTATATCTTTTAATTAGTGATAAGATCTTCATGGTAAGCTTGTTATCCATTCTCAGGTGCTCATAGTACTCCAGCCGCCTACGTCGCATACTGGTGTTGGCTGTTTCTAAATGTCGGTACAATCCGTGATTCGCCATCTAGGAGAACTCTCGATTCGTAAGAATATCTCATATTATTCGAAAATCAATTAAAAATTGTCGCCTGTGGTTTACATTTATGATGGAACATGCATTCTCTTATGACTTCTGGGGGACTTGTTTAGATCAAGGATCAAAGCAAGAATACATGGTACATGTTCTCCGAATGGGTATACATTTACATTAGGATGTAATATCCTCCAAAGGTGGAAACGTTGGCACGTATTAAAGATTCCTTCTTTAACGTGGTGTTACTTTGGCTGCATCCCTGACTATCTTCTCCATTCATCATCCAGTCATACTCCTTTCATACTTTTATCATCATTTAATAAGAACATTATATAATTATTAATAATAATATTAATATTAATTCACATTCGACTCTAGTCTGACCTTGAAGGTGGGAATGTAATATTGGAAATATTAATATATATATTTTTATTTATTGGTTGGCTCTACATCCCTAGATGGGCCTTGGCCTCAGGCAGAAGAGATGACCATTGGAGTTTATCCATAGCTTTTCTTCACCATCCTCTTATTCCTAGATTTTTCAGGTCAGCCTCCACATTATCCTGCCACCTTATTCTAGGCCTTCCTCTTAATCTGGTACCATCCGGTCTGTCATTCATCATCCTCTTCGATAGCCTCTCGTCCGGCATCCGTTGGACATGTCACAACCAACGCAACCTTCCTTCCTTGATGACCGCCAATATTCGGTTCCCGGATTTGCTCTTCCAATTCTTTGTTCCTCCTTATTCTCCAATAAGGATTAATTAATTATTAATATAACTTTTTTTTATTATTGAGTAACAATAAAATAATTGTTATATGGGGACTCGATGGCCGAGTGAGTAGGGGCGTGGGTCTCAGCGCGCTCGCAACCAGAAGGTCGTGAGTTCAAATCCAACCTGGGCGGGTTAAAATTTATTTCGTGGCGAACCCACAAATAAATCTTAACCTTCCCACCCTACACTACAATAGATAACCTGTAGGGTATGTCCGTCCTTCCTGCCCTAGTTGGAGTCCATTAGGACGTTAAGCCAAAAAAAAACACAAATAATTATTATGAGAATTAACAGACGGATGGTTACACTCTTGAAACCGAGTTATACTCCTTAAATGTACCATGTTAGAAGTTATAAATAAATTATAAAGATACCATACTTCTCCACTAAATTCGTCTAACCCACAATACACTCACTGAACGATTTCGAGGCATCACTTTGAGTTTCACATGAAGGATTTAAGGAATATCCTTCCGCCATCTTAAAACCGTTATTTTTTCTAATAATTATAAAATAGTATCTTTATAAGGACAACAATGGCGGAAGTTAACCTCCGGATAACTTAAAAACCGTTAAATATTTCAACATATTATCCTTTAGGACGAAAAACTAATAAAATCGTTAGATTCCGCCATCCCAAAACAGCATCCTTAAGGAGGAAAACTAATTGGGGAAGGAGAGTGGCTAAGGATATCCTCAGATCCTGGCAGATCTGTATAACAGTGTAACCCCGTTGACAAGACTGGATCAATTTCCAAGAAGTGAAAAGCCAAAGAGGTAAAAAAATGTTTTTGCTTAAGAGAGGAATAATAAATACTGAAATCTATACAACTAGAAACAATCTATGAAATATAAACAGTTTATTACACAGAGTGGCAATTCAAGGAAGAAAAAAACCTGCATTATTTTAATAGTAATATTTCAAAATAAATAAATAACATGTTAGTGTATATATTTAATATTGCCTACGTTTCGGACTATTTTGCAGGTCATCAAATTTTAATTTTAGTGAGGACCACAAGTGCTTTCACATGTCCTGTTGGTATTCCTAGGTGCCTAATCCAAACCTATGTAACTTTCTATTAAAATATTTAAATATTTATTTATATGATATTCCTGCGTTTATCCAACCACCTCTCGAATACCAGGTTTAACTCATTGATTTGTATTTCTCATCTTCAAACTGCCTTCTATGAAACGTACTTAATCGTCAACAAATTCTTTTTGTTAAACTATTTATTGATACAAAAAATCGGTGAGTGGCTATGTCACGGCCGTGTGCTGTTCGTGATTACGTTTATGTAACGGGTTATATTTTCTTAACAAAATATTTGTATTTATTTATTTAGGATAAAAGAAAAGAAACAAATAATTATTGTGTTACAATATAACTTTATTAATTATAGGTCTGTGATATGAAAAGTATGACACAAATGGCAACCAAGATTCATAGAGATTTCTGGCAAACGTTAAATCAATACAGGTATTACCTAACGTTGTTGGAGAAGTTTGAATATAAGGCAAATTGAACTCGCTGAGTTCAGCATTGAGCAACCTACTTAACCCAAGATCGCGGATTCGTAGCCCGGCAGATGACCTTAGGATTTTTTAAAGGGAGTAAATAATCCTAAGCTTTGCCGTCCTTCGGAAAGGACGTAAAATGGGGGTCCCGATCCAGTGCGATGTCAGGTACTCGTTAAATATCCCTATCATAATTATACGTGGATAGGCAAAATTTAGGACTCCCACCGTAGCATCGTCCGATTATATAGCATAGCACAAAGTGACGTTAAATTAAATAAAATAATAATAATAAAAAAAAAAAAAAAAACTCGCTGAGCATGAAGTCGGGCAATGAGCGGTTTTATGAGACATCAACATTAAAGTATCCAACTTTCATAACTGGTGTAGTAAGATCAGGCTCGTAATCTGTTATAATTTTAGCGATGTTTTTGGAATGTTTAAACAACGATCGTAACATAAAGAGTTTAATTTCTGCTTACGCTTTGCCCGTTGGATATACACACATCCGAGTACGAATTTTAAGATGCCATTGGCCTTTACGTGTACTAGACAAACATCACTAGATGTTGCGTCTTTCATTTCCAAAAAAATTACCGTAAAGTCAATGTTAACTCTATTACAATCAGTAAAGCTATTAATGTTGCGATATATGGCGACTCCACCGGCTCTGCGACTTGATGATGATGATACCGCTACCGATGATGTAGTTGCAATTTGTCTGTTCTTAGCGGTATTACAATATCATCTCAGATCACAGCTTTTCCATCCAAGTTTCGTGTTTGCCAAATAATTAGATCGGTTGATGATTGTAGAGATGTCTTCTGAGTGCTCCACCAAGCTTTGTGCATTATTGCGGTAATAAGTATAAAACAATTGCTGATCAGGAACACTATAACAAAATTTTTGATAGTATTTTTATATTCTAACACCTTATTATATTCACTGTAACTACTTTAAACTAATGTTTTATATACAATCGATAGATGTTGACGACAGCTGGCGACTGGCGATTAAAACTTAAACGAACATCGTAGCTTTTCTGAGTCAAAAGTTATACTAATTTCAAGTCTCGAAACGCAGCAAAATAACCTCCAAATTGCGGCACTTCCCCCTCCACCGCACACTATGCGTCACTGTTCTCGCTTATCGTAATGAATTCTTTGATCCCTTAGCTATCCAGTGGTATAATTTAATTTTGGATGTAGGGGATAGATTCGAAACTAAAACGCCAAACTGTATCCTCCGATTTTGTTATCATTTGTTTTTTTGGATTGCCCCCATATGGTAGCAAATTTAAAGACGTATTCACGTCAAAAAACCTGTATATATTATATACAAAAATAAATTTAAGTGGGTACGGGGTTTACGATGCAAAGATAGGTATCTGGTTTAGGCCGAATCAGCAACATATAAAACATTAAGATCTTTATGGATAAGTTTGTTTGTGAAATAATAAGGAGCATTGAGGATTTTGGAGTGAAATAATTGGATACGAGAAGATTTGGAGTGTTTAGTGGAGCCCCAAAGTTCAACTATTATGTACAAATGGGTATAATTACTGTCATGTAAATAAGTCTGATGTAATTTAGTGGGAGCTTTGAACGCTTGTGATCGGAAACGACAAGCAGTTTCTTATATTTTAAATCTTGTCCCATATAGGTAAACATTTATTTATTATTCCGTTTATTAATGAATAAATACAAAACTATTTGTTTAGGGAATTTCGAAAACGAAGGAGAGAGTGATGAGTCGAAGGAGCTCGGGAGACTGAGAGCCTACCGGGACGCCCTCTACAACGGGGAGCTGTCCTGGAGGGAGGCGGCCAAGATGGTGGAAGCGGCAGCAGCTCTCGCCAGAGCCGCGTCCGCCGACTGGGACCAAGCCAAGGACACGCAGTAAGGACCCCAATATCCTTTTCTTTAGATCTTGCCGAGGATTTTCTGGATAGAAGGATTTATATTCAATAGGGCGTATAAAAAAAATGACCGTTTTATCAAATTCCAGAGTTTAAACGTCTGTAAATATCTTAATGCTATTTATTATTTACCAATACTTAACAATCACTTTAGAGCATTCTCTAAGCTTGTTTACTAACACTTCTTTAAAAAAAGCCTCAGTTCAGTTATTTATTTCAAAGAAGAAACATGACAGTGTCTTACGAAATTCTCGTAATTTTTAGACATTACAGGAAAAAAAAAAAAAAAAAATCACAGCCGCTGAAGCAACTCGTGAAATTATTAAATATCAAGGGGAAGGTGTCCTTGAAGAGCGCACTGAGCGGCGTTGGTTTGAAAAATTTAGAAGTGGAAATACGACGTTGGAAATTTAGAAGAGCCCCGGGCGGCCATTATTGGATATTGATAAGGTTCTAAAGGAAGCCAAATCCATCGCGAACTTGCCAGGGAGTGTGATATGTCAAAAGATACTGTTAGTCGCCATCTTTTCTCCATGGGGAAGGTGAAGAAGACCTGTAGACTGGTCCCTCACGAATTTACTCCTCAACATTCAGCAGAAAAGTTTAAAGAACTTTATGGGTTTGAACTCCTGCCTCATCCACCATATAGTCCAGACCTCGCGCCTTCGGATTACTACTTGTTTCGATCCATGGCCCATTTTCTTCAAGGGAAAAATTTGACAATTTTGAAGTTGAAAATGCTGTTCAAAAGTTCTTTGACAGTCATCACAAGGAATGGTATCAGCGTGGCATCGAGCAATTGGGTAATGACGGTAGATAACAATAGACTATACTTTGAGTATTAATTGTATTTTATATCAAAAAAATAATAACACAAATATTTGTTTAAGAAACGGTCATTTTTTTTTATACACCCCATTATATTGTCACTGTTAACATTTTTATTTTATATACAATTATATTAGTTTATTTATTAATGATTAATATATTTCGGTTTGAGGGACGAGGAGATGAGGTGGAAGTTAGGAGTTGAGACGAGGAAAGGCCTTCAGGAGTCGACCCTTTGCATCCAGTCCGCCCAGGCAGCCCTCAGTGGGGTACAATTCCCTCACTGCACGCCCAGGGAGCTCACCACTGTACTACAGGTAACCAATTATCAATTATTTAGAAATATTATCAATACAATATAAAAAAAAAAAATATATACTATTACAACCCAAGAAGGGTAAGCTTTGATAAGGATGTGCTCTCACCAGGACAACAGTTGTGAAAGGAGGAGATTTGCCCCTAAATCATCCTTAGTCCAGTAAAATAAGAACCACCGCGCACTGGCAACTTTAATCAGCAGCAACTAAACAGTTTACTCAGCTATGAGTTGTCCACCACCGCGCTGGCGGCTAAATAGTTGTCTCTCAGCTCAGTCTACAATGGGTTTCGTAGAAGCTAAGTGTGCTGTTGCGCTTATTCTGAGACGTCGAAAAAATAAGCAATAACCAAAAGGATCAAAATGTTTTGGGTGCATCCAATAATTAGTTCCCAACTTCTTGACAGGCAATTTTATAAGCTCTTCTATAGATTGAATGAACATCTAAACAAGTTCTTTAATTATTTTAGAATGAGCATGTACTTAAGAACAGAGCCGTCTAGCAACTAAATAGTTGACAGTGCGCGAGGTTACGTAGAAACCCACATAATTCATTTCTGCCGGCAACTGTTTAGTCACCCTTGGAATAGGCCTTAGCGCAATGATTTAGGCCCCGTGCGCGTGGGGCCGCATTCTATTAAGTTTGTTTCATTTCTGTTTCTTTGAAGCAACTAAATAGTTGCTTTGACAAAGTTGCTAGTGCGCGGGGGCCCTAAGGCTCCAAAAGTCCGTTTTCAAAAAAAATTTCCCAACATTTATTCTCAACAGATCTTTATGTTTTACTAGCTGAAAGTACCCTGCTCCGCTGCGGTTTAATATCATTAGGATTAAGGACAACTTAAATTAGTAAAAGTTAAGCTTAACGTTGATAATTATTATTACTTAAATAAACCTAAAGAATTCCATTCTTAAAATAATTTCAATAAGTAAATTTGACAATTTAGTCCTCCAGTGAAGCTTCGAGGCAGCACTACCATCTTACCCAGCTCTGATACCAGACCATCAGCTTTTCTTATGGCATACTTTAAGTGAATATAGTCTCAACTTCTCAACTTTTTTGATTTTAGAAATGCTAGGTACAACTTGGGCCTGGTTGAGAAAAGCAGATTATCTTGTGACCGGAAAACTGAAGGAAGAGTAGTTGGGGACGAAGCTACTGGTGAAGCAATGTTGGTGGATTGCTCGTAAGGAATAAGTACATCGAACTGGCCTTACATGTCATCACCAGAGAACATAAGAGTTTTAACCTCCTCTTTAACATAAGTCTTTTACCCCATTTAACATAAGCCTCTGCAGCCACAGAAAGTACCATATTATAAGGTTTCGATCGTATTTTTGTTTGTTTACAACTATCTATTCTAGATCTAACCTATTTTTTAACTTAGCTTATATCCAAATACCATATGATAATTAATCTTTTATTATTCACCCAATAAAAATTGAAATCGCATTTTTCGCAAATTAGCCGCGATCCAGGCCGATTTTTTAAAATTCCTTTCTTAGCGAGCACCTACGGCCCTAGAGGAATATACATATCCAATTTCATTCCAATCCGTTCTGTGGTTTCTGAGATTTCGTGTTAAGTGAGTGAGTGGTATTTGACAAATATATAATAGATTAGTTGCTGAATCCGAATCGTTTTTCCCCAAAATCGCCAAAAACTGCCCAAAATGCAGGTTATTTTCGTTTTTTTTACGCGAATATATATATATAAGTGTGTATGTGTTTGTGTGTGTGTGTGTGTGTGTGGACTAGGATGTCCTTTCGCCATCCTAAAGTAGCATCTTTAAGGACGTTAAATAAAATAAAATCGCTAAATCCTGGAATATTACAAAAAAAAAAAATAGTATCCTTAAGGATGAAAACTAATTAGTGAGGAAGAAGAATGGCCAAGGATGTCCTTCTTACGTCAAAAATCGTAGATATTAACTCAAAACATAGCATGGAACAGGTGGTCGAACGTAAAATGCGCTTGCGCTAGGCTTGAGCATCGTTTACACACCTCATGCCAACGCACCAACCTCAAGTCGAATTTTTGTCCTGACAGATTTTACTCAAGCTAAAAAGTTTGGCTTATGCAAACCTCGAACCTGCGTTTACACGCCCAGATTTATTTGCACAAACTGGCTTGTGCAAACGTATAAACCGGCCCTAAAACATATGAAATGTTCAAAACATCAGCACTTTGTTACATGAAATATATATACTAAAGTTTTCGAAAATGTAAGACAAGAAACCAAATATATTGGTACTCATCTGAGGAGGTCTAACAGACATCTGAAATATATCCATAGTGGAAGGAGAAAGTCCAGGTAGGTTAAAATTTTGGAAGTTTTCCTTGGGTTTTCTCTATGACTAATTGGATTTTTCTGTTTCCAATAGGATTAATTGTTGATGACCCTTGGCCGATTGTAGTTTTACAGTTTTTAATTTTTAATATTTATTAATTTATCACTCTTCTTATTTAGTAATAACATTTATTATTTCAGGCATTGGACTATCTCTTTACCGACATGCAGATTCCTGAGCGCTACAACCACGCATCTCACTTGTATAACACTTTTCACAAGAGGGCCTCTGCGCTTCACGGCTGGCTAAAAAAGGTAAACAAATTATAATATGGAGAAGAAGATGATGAGGGATGCAGTCAAACAGGAACACCACGTCTAAGAGGAAATTCTTTAATACGTGCCAACGTTTCGACGGGTCTTCTTCAGGGCCACGGAACGACACATGTGAGAAAACAGAAGACGAACGATGACTACGTTGGCACGTATTAAAGAATTCCCTCTTAGACTTGGTGTTCCTCTTTGACTGCAACCCTCATCATCTTCTTCTTTATTTATTACAAATTATAATATGTCACTTTTTCAGATGAAAGAAGGCAGTTTAAAAATAAATATAACAACGTCCCTTATTATGTCTCCAAAAAAAAACCTTAAGAAACCTTTATAATTACCCTTTGGCTCAATACCTATCCGGTTCCACACATCCCTATAATCCTACTAGTTAAATAGGCTGTTGACTCGAGACCTATTGTCTCTATTGTCAATGGAGTTCTGGTTATGGCCTGCTTCTTTCTAGTAATAAGCATAGTGCATTATCACTTGTTGACCATAACTGTGATAGATTGTTACTTACTTTCAGAATAATGTTTTAGAAAAATAAAAGAAATGGCACATATTGCCTACGTTTCAACCATTGTGCAGGGGATTAAAAAAGGTATGTATTAAGCTATAAAGATTCATTCTGGTGGGGTCCCCAGGTGCCTTATCCAAATCTCTGAAACTTTCTATTCGTATATTTGAAGTCCCAAAATTCATTCTACATTATGTATATCCTATTCATGCGTTCCTCCACCCACCTATTGAATACCAGATCTTAACTCATTGATTTGGATTTCTCGTCTCATTAAACTGCTTTCTTCAAAAGAATCTTAGTCATCAAAATTCTTATCTTTTTTATTTTCTTTTTTAAAAACTATTTATTGATATTCACAACTGTATCTATTACATTGTATGTAGTAAATTTTAGGATGACCACAATGACATGTAAAGAACTACTCACTAGTAGCACTTCAATAAAAGATCAATATCAGAAGGTCTCTTGGCCATCTTCTTTTCAGACACCTCGGAGGATTATCGAGGATAGTGTGTGAGGCAAGTTGGGAGACTAGTGGATTCGAGTGAGTATGGAGTTTACTATGAAATGATAGGTATCTGGTTTGGGCTAAATCAACAACATAACAAACATTATGATCTTCTGGATGATAAGTTTGTTTGCGACATGATAAGAAGCACTGAGGATTTTACAAAGGATTTTAGATTCTAAGGATTGGAAACGAGAAGAATTAGAAGGTTTAGTGGAGCCCCCAAGCTCAACTCCGTAAGCTCTGAACGTTTGTCTAGTAAATGTTGGAGTAGTTTGTAACGACGAGCAATTTCTTGTTTGTTTTTTAAGTTTGGTACGTTTCTACAAATTTAAAAATGTTATATGTTTGGAAGAAACTGGCCATTACCAGGACTCCATTTTTTTTTTTCCCCTAATCCTCCATTTATTTACTAAGAAATAAGAAATTTTAGGAAAAGGACTCCATTCTCGAACTTTACAATATTTCTCTCGGCCAATGTCTTTTAAACCTGCAAGAAGGACTATGGTAGGGTTACGCGATAATCGATAGTCACTATCAATATATCGATAGGTCATGCCTAACAATGGTCACTATCGATAGTGTCGACTATCGATAGATCTTTTTTACCCTCAAGTTTTGTAACTGTCGGAATTATGCTGATCTGTCTCTGTCCAGTGTCCAGTTTTTTTTAAAAATTGAATTCGGAATTCCTAGAGCTCAAGGATTCTCTCAAAGATTAAGCCAAAGGAAAGCAGAAATGCTAGTTTTTCTTTGGGGAAATATGTGGCTCAAGGAGCACACTTGACTCTTGAAATTAACTATTTCGTTATTTTTATTTGCTGAAGATTTGATTTGTTCATTATTATTGTAACCATGTAACTTGTAAATACTTTTGTTAATTCAAGTAAATTAGTTTTTTTCTCTCATATTTATGATATAATCTTATAATTTATAATCCCCCAAATTTTAAATAGTAAGTACATAATTGAATTAGTTGAAATTCTTTATTGGATAGCTTTAGAAAAAAAAGGAAGCAACCATCGAAAAACTTTCGATAGCAATCGATATTTCTCAACCGATAGTATCGGCCAATCGATAGTGCTAACTATCGACTATCGCCCAACCCTAGACTATAGCGATCAGTGGAAATGGATAGTGATTGAGCCAGAGGATTTGGATAGTTGGAAAGATTTTGATGATATCTTGACTAGTATAGAGTCCAGGTCGTGTGTTGTTTGCTGAACTCTGGAAGTTTTTAATGGTTAGGAATAGTTAGCCCTCCGAACCAACCTTCCTCCTTTAAGATTGACCGACCAAAGAATGACAAAGAAGATGACATACGGAAACCGGATGGTAGGAGAAGTAGAGAAAGTTCCCGAATCAGATGGATGAATAATGTGGAGGAAAATCTGAGGCGGTTGGGGGTTCAGGAATGGAGAGAGAGAGCACAAGATCGAAGAGATTGGTGGCCTGTTGTGGGAGAGGCCCGGGTCCTAGTAGGACCGTAGTGCCGATATAAAAAATAAATAAATATAGAGTCAAGGACAAAGGGGATATTAAAGTTAAGAAAGGCGATTTTATTAATAATATAATTATAAAAAAATTAAAAATAAAGTCGTTTAATACATGACTTAATGGGGCAAGCGGGCGCAGATGTCAGTCTTAGCGAGTCCAGCTTTGAGAGCTTCCTTCAGCTTGGCGTTAACAACAACCTTGATGGTGTTGTCGAAGTTCTCCAGGACCCAGTTGAGTACCATCGA
Source organism: Euschistus heros (assembly GCA_003667255.2). Classification (NCBI taxonomy): domain Eukaryota; kingdom Metazoa; phylum Arthropoda; class Insecta; order Hemiptera; family Pentatomidae; genus Euschistus; species Euschistus heros. The sequence goes on from RCWM02000718.1 coordinate 70,583, forward strand.
GAGGAACTGGTTGAGGACTTGAGGACCGCTGAAGGTGATCTTGGTGGCGCCCAACGTCTGCAGTTCTGCAGAGTCGGCCTCGGCGATGCACTTGGTACCTTCCTTCAAGACTCCGATCGTCGCAGCGACCGAGCTTCCGGAGGTAGATACGTCGATCCTGCCGCTCGACTTGATGGACATGAAGCTGAAATGGATTGATAGAATTTATTAATATTTCCATTACTTTATGAATAGTACAGTCAATAAGTGCTGAAATGAGGGGTGTAGAGTGCATGAAATACGCGATAATATTTGACTTTATAGCTTTGTTAGGATTAGTTAGGAGGTAAACATGCAAAAAAGTCTTCGCCCCTGGAGTGTGAGCTCACGGTGGGGAGGAGAGAAGATCCCATTTTTTAGTTTTTCGATTATACCTCGAAAACGGTGTACTCTTATGTTTCAAATCAAAATTAAAGCTGTAGTTCTGCAATTTCCTGAATAATTAATTTTGTACATATTTGTCGAAATACCTTATTGAAAATCGATAATTTTCGATAAAAAAAATTTTTTTTTTTACCTCACTTTTAGGCAAAAATTTACTTCTAGTGCTTTCCACGATGAGGATCAGATTTCTCAGAATCAAAGTTGTTGAGCACTAAATTTACTTCAATTCCATATTACGTTTCTAGCACTTGAAGCAAATTTTTAACAATAAGTGAGGTACAAATAATTATGTTTTCGATAATTATCGATTTTGAATAACACATATCTCGAAAACCGTTCGAGAAATAGGCATAGAAATAATTTTATAAAAAATTTAACCAGCTATAACTTTGATTTGTAACATATTATTCTAGAGTCCACCGTTTTTGAGATATAATCGAAAAAACTCAAAATAGGATCTTCTTCCCTCCCCTAAAGTTAAGCTAAACCCCCCAGGGGCGGGGACTTTTAGTAAGTTTACCTTCTAACTATTCCTAACGAAACTGTGAAGTCACAATTATCGCATATTTCATGAACTCTACAATGTGTTTATGGACTGGACTAGACCGTGGAAAAATTTACTTCGAGAATTGATACACATCTTGACTTAAATATTTTGGTGGAGACTCAAAGTCTACATTTACTCTAAAAAGGGTAAAAAGGACGGGTTATTCTACAGGTTAAAGTAACCTTTTCTAGCCAAAGGTCAAGATTCATTTGATGTGCCCACCACTAAATAAACCCTTACTCACCCAGGTTTTCCACCAATTGGATGGAATTCCATCTTAATTTTATTTCCTCCTCGACCTTGTTGTTTCGGTAATGCGGGGTTTCCCTAATCGGAGGATGGGGATTATTCGAAACTATAATCTTCCGTTTATCAAGTTGCTAAGGTGATGAACTTTTTTGCTCAGTGCTTTAACACTCATAATCGAGTAAAGAGTAACGTAAGGGTTCGTGAAGAAAAAACCGCCGAACTTTTATTATCCACTGATCTGTATGTTTTTTGGGGTTCTGAATGAGAATCTGAAGTTTGCTACCACGCCAGCCGTCAGCTGCCAAAATCGCCAAAAAAAAACCGCTCAAAATACCGGGGCATATACAGTGTGTTCGGAAGATCGTTGGCTTAAAAATTATCTCGGGTAGGGAGGTTCATTTTAAACCTTTTTAAGGTCACTTACCTATATACAAAGTCTTACGGGTTTTTTTTTTATGAATTTTTTTGTAAAAATGGCCAAATCCAAACATTTATGCCTTATAACTCCGTTGTTTACTGATATATCAACGCCATTTGTTTTTTCCTGTAATTACTAATACATTGCCCATGTAAAATAAAAAAGATATGGTCCAAAAAACCAATATCAAAAGAACGGAAGATCGTTAAATCTTGTCAAAGGCAAAAATAAAAATTATGAACTTCAAGTTTAGGTTCAACAAAAAAAAAGTAAGCCCAACAGCCAAATCCAAATTGTTTTAAAAACTTCTCTAGTTAATACTCTTTTAAAAAATACCATTTGCAGGCACGCAGCACATCTATTTTTTTTTATTTTTTATAAAGTAACAAAAGGGTGTCACCAGCGCACGCTGACAATAATAATAAATTGAATCATATTTTTTATGCAAAACGTAACAACTAGTTGTGTTTCATTTATGAAACAGTGAAGAATTTATTTTTAGAACAACGACCACAGAAATAATAAAAAGACATCGTGCTTGTATTAGAAATAGTGGAGATCATTTTGAGCAATACCTGTGATACTCTACAAATTTATGAATAATTTAAAATTAGTTTAATTTTGTTCCCTGATTTTTGTTTCCAAAAATGTAGATAAAGTTTACTCTGATATAATCGAAATTCCGGGAAAGAAATAGAAAATATGCAGTTAAACCTATGCTATAAAAAAAGACAACTAGTTGTTACGTTTTGCATAAAAAATATGATTCGATTCATTATTATTGTCAGTGTGCGCTGGTGGCACCCTTTAGTTACTTTATAAAAAATAAAAAAAAAACTCGATGTGCTGCGTGCCTGCAAATGGTATTTTTTTAAAGAGTATTAAATAGAGAAGTTTTTAAAACAATTTGGATTTGGCTGTTGCTCTTACTTTTTTTTTTATTGAACCTAAACTTGAATTTCATAATTTTTATTTTTGCCTTTGACAATATTTAACGATTCTTCCCGTTTTTTGCACCATATATTTTTTATTTGACATGGACTATGTATTAGTTATTACAGGGGAAAAAAATGGCGTTGATATATCAGTAAACAACGGAGTTATAAGGCATAAATGTTTGGATTTGGCCATTTTTACAAAAAAATTCATAAAAAAAAAAAACCGTAAGACTGTATATATATAGGTAAGTGACCTTAAAAAGGTTCAAAATGAACCTCCCTACCCGAGATAATTTTTTGGCCAACGATCTTCCGAACACCCTGTATATAAATATCCATATATATTTTCTAAGGAGATGAATTTGTCAGGGGTGCAGTCAAGGTTGAATAAACACAGCCAGTTTTTAAATGAAAAACTTATATTTTGGCGTGCCAACGTTTCGACCTGCCTTGCAGGTCTTCATCAGGGCTAAAATAACAAAAAATTGGATGTGACCAAGATGATACTAACATTAAAAAAATTAAAAAATAAATAATAAACATAATTTAAAAATGAAAAAGGCGTTTTTAAATAAAATTTAAAAAATGTAGTTCGGTTTTTATCCACCATGCGCCCCCTTTCATATGTTATATTAGCCACTGCCACCCTTAATTACTTTCTGCAAGTCATTATCCCCCACCTCCCTTTTCCCTGATTTTATTTTTTAATAGTCATTGTTAGTCAAGCCTTCATCTAGACTACTTCAGTAAGTCCATTTATTTTAATTTCTCATATTTTCTCAACCTCTTCCTTCGTTTACTGTTATGCCAACTTTATTATTTTGCGTACCTTTCTATCTTATCATTTTCCTTTTCATATAGATCCCTTATACCTTTTTTAATTCCTAAGAAAAAACATCTGTTAATAAAATTGTTACATTAGTTTGCATTGTTGTATTAGTTTACAAAATTTTAAATTTATATTATTCAATTTAAATTATTTAATTACTCTATTACAACTGTATCTTCGACTAAACTTCACTACTATTTTGTATTCAATTATCTAGTTAACTGCAATTTTTTTTTCTTGTTTCTTTTTCATTTTTAAATTATGTTTATTATTTATTTTTTAATTTTTTTAATGTTAGTATCATCTTGGTCACATCCAATTTTTGTTATTCTAGCCCTGATGAAGACGTCGAAACGTTGGCACGCCAAAATATAAGTTTTTCATTTAAAAACTGGCTGTGTTTATTCAACCTTGACTGCACCCCTGACAAATTCATCTCCTTAGTAAAATCTCACAGTCAACAATACAACCATCATCATATATATTTTCACATATGGATTCTAAAAGTAAATTTAACTAGCTTTAACATGAAAAGTAATTTGGGATCGGACTAATAGTTTCGGAGTTATAGCCAAAAGAGTACGACAAACTTGTTTTCGCGGAGAAGTGGGACTTACCGCAAGTTGGCCAATATCTACAGTTTTTCCTTAGACTACAACTTCGCGAAAAATGGTTCGATTTCGGAGTTTTTTTTTACATTTCGTAGGTAATTACAGCTACAATTAATATTCAAAGGCTTCTTTAAAAAAACGTTTAGTTGTCGGGTTCTTTAAGCTAGTTAAATTTACTATTAGAATCTATATATGAAACTATAATTAAGTCCCTTAAAATACATATGCCTGTACCCCTAACCGGTATTTTGGGCGTTTTTTTTGCGACTTTAGATATGAAGCCGACGGATGCCGTGGTGGAAAACTTCAGATTCGGATTCAGCATTCCAAAAAACATACAGAACTGTTGAGAATAAAAGTTCGACAGTTTTTTTTTTTTTTTTTTTTTTTTTTTTTTTTTTTTTTTTTTTTTTTTTTTTTTTTTTTTTTCTCGTTCTTTTTATTAACGTTATTTTCCTGGACTATAAGCTATGCCGCGCCCAAACTCCATCTCATTTGAACAACTAAGCAAATTTAATTACTAATGATAGAAACACTTCAGGAACATGGAAGATAAACGGGGTGTGGTCATATAAATCAGTACCTTAAAGTAAAAAAAACAATTATTATATTTTTAGTGCTAAAGTTTCGTTCTGTTTTAAAGGTAAAAATAACACATGATTTTTATTTTAGTTAAAATTAGACTTGCGTGGCAGAGTTGGGCAAAAAGTAGTTATAACTATTAACTACCAACTACAACTACTTTGGTTTGATTGTAGTTACAATTACTAACTACAAATGTAGTTGGTAGTTAACAGTGGGCAACTACATTTTTTGTAACTAGTAGTTAGTAGTTAAACTTTTCCAACTACCAACTACAAGTTAAATAATGTAGTTAGATGATCTTAACTCTTAACTACAAAATATAGTTGGTAATTGCAATTATTTAACTTCTAACTACTGATGATCGTACTAATAATTTTGAGGTACATATTCCTAAGAATAAGTCAGTCTTATTGGGGTTGCAATCATTTGAAAAGGGGGGGGGGACAAGCTTTTGTAAACAGTTCTTATATTGTACCCTACCAGAAATAGTCAACGATATTGGTAAATTACCTGTTAACAATAAAGGGTTCAGATTTTATCACTTGTTATAAATCAATAACATAAAGAGGCAGCTTTTCTCCACGTGTAAAAAATACTTTGTGAAAAATTGTTAATAACTGCTTCAAATGAAGAAGAAAAAATATTAAACATCGCAATAAATTTACAAATGACTCCAAGGATTTCGTTATCGCATGATGGTTGATTGTCGAAAATTTCTGTTCTGGTACAATAGGCCTTATTTGAAAATAAATAATAGAGCTTGAGCTACATTGTTTATTTTTCTTACTGATTTATTTACATTTTTTACATTAATAAATTTGTTGGTTTAAATGCTACAATACAAATATTTATAAGTGTAACTCACTATTTTCACTGATCCAGTAGCTTAGATAAAAAAATAAAATTAAAAAAAACTACCTTTTTAGTTAACTACTTTTTCAGTTAACTACCAACTAGTAGTTGGTAGTTAAAAAAATATTAACTATTTCTTTTAACTAGTAGTTGGTAGTTAAGATAACTAACTACTTCTACTGTAGTTGCAAAAAGTAGTTTTTCCTTTTTAACTACCAACTACTAGTTTTAGTTGCTCCCAGCAACTACATAACTTGTAGTTAATAGTTAAAAAAGTTGTTAACTACCACAATTAGTTAACTACTTCCCCACTCTGTTGCGTGGTAGCCCCAAACGGCGGTACAGAACAAAAAACTAATTCTCCCTTTTATTTATCTTTTACGTGAGCTTATTTATCTTAACATGTCCCCATACTTTCTATAATTCATAAAATTAAGCAGTATATTATTGGGTTTTCCGGAAATGAATGCAGGATTTCATGTTTAAACCAAAACATGATATTATTATTAAAGAGATTATTTATCTCTCTACCACAACCAAAACCTGATACATTAATTTTACTCTACGTCGTAGTTTCGACCCAAAAGTCCTATTTAAATAAGATCCCATTACCCAGATCCGATACAGTGTGATATCTTGGTTTCATCTTACAAGCAGAAGTTTTGACTTGTACTCACAGATTTGAATGCCGAATTATTTGCGGGTTGTAGGGACTTATAATAGTGCAAAACTAGAGTTATAGCCACCAATGAGAATTGGGAGCCGATAAAAACAAAAAAAATAATAAAAACCAATATGAAAATCACGTTTTTTTTTTGTGATAAAGTAAAAAAAATTCTCTATCTTGACTGAGAGCTCAGAGCTAACGTGGTTTTCATGTTTCATGAGTTAATTATTTTAACGAGAGTTGTGCTCTTAAGTGCTCCTATTCTCCTATATGCTCCAAACTAGGCGTTCCCCAAAAAGTTATTACTTTTGACTAACAAGGTCACCGGTAAAACATGTTTAATGTTAAAAATATTTAGCAACAATATTGTTACGAAATAGACTAGCCAATAAAATGCAGTGTTGGTTTTTCATTCTTTAACGTTTTTCAAACGTTTAACTTGGAATCCTCATACAAGACTTAAACGACAGGAAACTGCTCTTCGTTTTCGACTTCTTCAACATTTACTAGACAGACGTTCAAAGCTCCCAATTAATTACAAAAGACTCATTTACATGACAGTTATCAGACCTATTCGGACATACGGAGTTGAGCTCTGAGGCTGAACTAAACCTTCTAATTCTTCTCGTATCCAATCCTTACAATCCAAAACCCTTCGAAAAATCCTCAATGCTCCTTACTTTGTTACAAATAAACTTATCCATAAAGATCTTAATGTCCCATTTGTTGCTGATTTAGCCCAAACCAGATACCTATCCTTCCATAGTAAGCTCCATAACCACTCCAATCCACTAGTCTCCCAACTTGCTTCCTATTCCATTCCTGATAATCCTCCGAGGCGTCTGAAAAGAAGATGGTCTAGATACCTTTTAGTGTAGAATTTATTGAAGTGCTACTAATAGTTCTTCACATGCCGTTGTAATCACTTTCAACAAATTTACTTGTTGTATATATTTTATACAGTTGTAAATTTCAATAAATTTATAAAAAAAAAAAAAAAAAAAAAAATTCAGCGGGACGTAACTGCAAGTGGACGCCATCGTGTAATGATATAAATTATACACTGAACTTTAGAGTACAAATTTTACGTAACTGTTTATTGTTAAGCAACTTACCTGAAATCATAGTGACCGTATTCAAGGCTGAGGGTGGAGAATCCCATGGCGAAACTGAGCTTCATCTTGGGACCTTCGGTGGAAAGTACAACATCGCCGGTCCTGTGGAGGGTAGCCAAGTCCTGTACGACTCCTCCACTGGCTGTGAAGGTTCCGGGTACCTCGACACCGAAGATCTTGGCCTTGAAGGTCTTGGTCAGGTCCTTTAGGGGAAGTTTGTTCTGTCCCTTGGAAACAAGGACGAATTTGGCGCTGTCCAACAGCTGGTCTATTGCCTCGTTGATGACGACCGTGTCGGCGGAAGCACCGATCGCGAAGAGCCCTAAGACGACGTAACTGATCAGTGCCATCTTGATCACTTTACGCTATATCAAGCAAGCAGCTATATATCTAAGGAAGGATATCGACGGTAGAGATAATGAAGCAATGGCGCCCTTTAGCACCACTTCCGCTTATCAGCGGATCGACGAATTACCCTTGAAGACAAATTAGCGCTATTTTCCTTAAAGCGTACTTCTCGTTGTGTACTCGAATTTTCAATTATTATTTTAATTAATTAACGCATCGATTATATTGTTTGTTATCGACGATCAGCTAACATATTGTGAAGATAGTGCAAGCATAATTTTTGTTAAAATAGAAAATTCTACCATGCCTGGGAGGTACTGGTCAGTTCTAACCAGGGTATGAGTGGCAACATTCATTTCGCTGGACCGCCAAGAAATAACTATTAATTGTCATAGGTGAGGATTGAATCAAACAAAATTCGGCCCGAGCAAGACCAGCAGAGCTTGTCAAAACATCAACAAAAATTAAAAAAATACGGCAAAACGTGATTTTTTTTTTCTTTCAATCCAAGAATAGCTCCTAAACGGTAAGTCCTAGATATATATGTTATAAAAATATCCCTAAATAAATTTCTGATTCGGAAACAGTCGTCAATTTTTCGATCCGAGCAACGCCAACAGAGCTAGAGCCTACAAAAAAAGCCACAAAAATAAAAAAATTAAGGCAACACGTGATTTTTTTTTCATTCAAACCATTATAGCTCATAAATGGTATGTCCCAGAGACAAATGTTATAGAACAAAAAATATTCTCCATCAAATTTATGATATGAGAGATTGTTATATTTTTGATCTGGTCTACATTAACAGATCTATGGCGTGTATATACAGGGTGAGTATCTCTTAGTGTAAAAAAAAAAAATTGGTTAAACTAGATCAAAAATGTAGCTAAATGCCGCAAATCTCACCTTTCTATTCCAATCCGTTGCAGATATATGATAAATCAAAGACTTTTTTGAGGAAAAATTTTTTTTTTTTTCCCATAAAAACTGTAATATCTCCATTTTGTCTAAATATTTTTCAAATTTTGGCCACATTTTCAGATTTAGCATTAAATTTCCTATAAGAACAGAGTACACGTAACCTTGAATTTTACAAACTTGGTATCTAAAGAACAGCTTGATCTTCACCTTATTTAGGGAAGTCACAATGTCTTATTTACCTCAACGCTCACCGTTTTTCGTAAAAACTATCCACAAAACGTCAAATCTCACAAAAACTTACAAATTTAATCAGCTTTCGAATGATATGTTAAACGTAATGATTTTGTTTCAATTTCATGGAGATATTTACTTTTGAAACCGAAAAAACATGGTGTTCTCATTTTGTATACAAATCAGTTACTTGGGTAAATAAAACATTATGACAATCCCTTAATGAAAATGTGCATTTTAAACATAATAAACTCTTCATTGGAATAAAAAGCAAAGGAAAAAATGATTGTTTAATAGAAAATAAAGGAAAACTGTCAATAAAGTGACACAACATCAGAGGATATGATATTATTACATTTATTTATTATTATTATTTAGGATTTATTTTATTAGATTTTCAATGTAATGTTTAAAATCCAGTGATAATGAACATAGACCTTAATTTTGCCGTTAGCTTCTGAATGCAGATTGTGTCTAAGAATACTACTTTTTGAAGTGAATTTTATGGGCAGATGAGTCTGTTTTTACAGGGGATGGCATTTGTACCAATCCATGTATATCGTTATTAGGAATGGTCGAAATGCCTTCCCCTGTAAAAATGATACTCATCTAGCCATAAATCACATAATAAATAAATAAATGTAATAATATCATATCCTCTGATGTTGTGTCGCTTTATTGACAGTTTTCCTTTATTTTCTATTAAACAATCATTTTTTCCTTTGCTTTTTATTCCAATGAAGAGTTTATTATGTTTAAAATGCACATTTTCATTAAGGGATTGTCATAATGTTTTATTTACCCAAGTAACTGATTTGTATACAAAATGAGAACACCATGTTTTTTCGGTTTCAAAAGTAAATATCTCCATGAAATTGAAACAAAATCATTACGTTTAACATATCATTCGAAAGCTGATTAAATTTGTAAGTTTTTGTGAGATTTGACGTTTTGTGGATAGTTTTTACGAAAAACGGTGAGCGTTGAGGTAAATAAGACATTGTGACTTCCCTAAATAAGGTGAAGATCAAGCTGTTCTTTAGATACCAAGTTTGTAAAATTCAAGGTTACGTGTACTCTGTTCTTATAGGAAATTTAATGCTAAATCTGAAAATGTGGCCAAAATTTGAAAAATATTTAGACAAAATGGAGATATTACAGTTTTTATGGGAAAAAACGTGATTTCCTCAAAAAAGTCTTTGATTTATCATATATCTGCAACGGATTGGAATAGAAAGGTGAGATTTGCGGCATTTAGCTACATTTTTGATCTAGTTTAACCAATTTTTTTTTTTTACACTAAGAGATACTCACCCTGTATATACATATATTTTCTTTAGCTCTTTTTTTTTTTTTTTTTTTTTTTATAGTGGTCTATTTAATTTTAATATTTTCTTTCAATAATCAAGCTGAGAAATAAAAATTACCTAGAAAGATAAATTACAATGAACAATTAATGGCTATCTACCGTATATATAATTAAGAAATATGATAAAGCAAGGAAAATATAATTAAACTTAAATTAAGGAATTAAAAGAAATACAACTTACAATATAAAAGTAATGTTACATATTTTAAAATATCACTCAAAAAACAAATTATATCTTGAGGTTAGAATCTAAGATCAGTTACGAAAACAAAAATAGAGAAAATTAAACAAAAACTCAATGAAATCAAATACAATAATCAAGTAGAGAAATAAAAATTACCTAGAAAGATAATGTGTCTTTTCTGATAGATAATATACATTATGCCAAAACCGATTTAGTGCAATAGTACTAGACTAATACTGTACAAAATCAATATTATATTTTGAATGTTCATATCTCACTTTAAGAGATATTTTCTATATCTATATGGCTATTAGATTGAATCTCTAACAGGTAAATGAAAAGTCGGGATTTAAAGCTGTTATGAGTGGAGGAATGGCGAATGAAGGAAGGGAGGGGATTCCAGAAGTTGGATGCTCTGGATATAAAGGAACGTTTGAAGGATGTTGTGTTGAAAGGAGTTAAGTAAAGGTCTGAGGAACGGGATCTGGTTTTGCGGGAACTCACTGATGACTTTAATGTTAAAGCTTTCAGGATATAGGAAGGTGACTGAGAGGAAAGAGATTTGTAAAGGAACGAACCAAGAAAGTACTGTCGACGGAAGGAAGGGAATAACCATTTTAATTTTGTGTAGCGGTGGAAAATATGTTCGTGGCGTGGTATTCTCAGAACGAATCTCAGACAGCAGTTCATTATAACTATCATTTATTATAAATCATAAAAATTAACCAGTACTGTTATTTTAACTATTGTTTATTTTGTTGTGTAGGTTTTTTTTTTTTCCTTCCTACTGTTTTACCTCATTAGCATTCTTCATTTGTAGAAGATGGGCAGGAGTATGAACAATAGAAACATAATATTATGTTACTGAGTTCACTGTGTTCACAGGAAATTTCTTTAGAAAAAAAAAATATAGTTAACCTATAGTAAGAACAGGAGGATAAAAATAGGATAACATAAATACTGATCCTTAAAAAAAAATCTTTATGGGTAATTTCACTATAGCACTAAAAGCAAAAGTCCTACAGTCTTGTATTTACCCCTCAATCCTGTATGGCGCTCAGACTTGGGCAATAACAAAAAAAGAACAGGCGAAACTAGACACCAACCAAATGAAAATTTTAAGGAGTATAGCGGGAATCTGAAGAAGTGAGAAAATTAAGAACCGAGATATTTTTTAGAGATTTTTTTTTTTAAAGTGATATATTTAATTTTAATTTTTTTTTTCAATATTTCATATATGGCTACATTGATACAAAATGTATCCATGCTCAAATAAGTAACCTTGTAAGACAATCTTAATAATTTGTAATAAATAGAGAAACCTTTTGTTGTTTATTTATTAACAAAATATTTAAGAGTGAATGTTATCGAAATTTTGAAATTAATATAATACTTTTTAAATCTCCAACGGTCCAAGCAAAACCAACAGCGTTAGAGCTTATCAAAACGTTAAATTTTTTAATACGAAAAATTTTGGAGGCAAAAAAGACGTTTCAAAATAAAAATTATAGACCCACAGCCAGAAGACTTATCCATGTCAAAAGACCCGCATCTGGAATAAGATTTTTTTTTTGTTTTTTTTATTGTGGCATAACGTCCTTATGTACTCCAATTAGGGCAGGAAGGACGGGTTATCCTACAAGTTACCAGCCTATTTTAGCCATGGTGAGAATGTCAAGATTCGTTTCTTCAGTCAACCAGGAAATAAATTTTAACCAGGTGGGATTCGAACACTCAAAGATCAGTATCGAACGCGCTGAGGCTATAACTCTCTCGGCAATCTAGTCCCAAGAATACGGAATAACTATGGCCCGAAAACAGAAAGCAAAAGATATCGGTGGTTGTCGCTAACAAGTGAATGATTCAAATTACCTTGAAAATGATTTAACTATTAACTTTCAAAGCGGAATTTTTAAAATCTATTTCATAAAAAAATATTTAAGCTTTGCTTTTTAATTAGGCCTTAAAGTATCTATTTTGTTGAGTAATTGGCATTTCTAAAGTAATTATAGGATTTTGGAAAACGATCGAGAATGAACTGAACAGTGGACATATTAGACTTATCTACTCTTACTTATCTCACGACAGCCTGGGATATATTTTCGACATTAGAACTACTTCACGATTCGATAGAAATCTTAATAATTCGATAGCAAAGATAAGAGGTTTTATCACTATAATGCCTCAGGTCAATAAAGAATAATGAATATTGTTATAATCCATCGGTAGGTAGCGCTAGTGTTAACTATGAATTCCTTTTTTATCACGATTTATGTGTAACGGAATCACCCAGCATAATTTTTACTAATTTCCAACAACCTGATTGAATTGAAAATTTGCAAACGTGTCAAGGATCAGTGATTATATGGATTTCACAACTTTGTTCTAATGTCTTCACTAGAATGATCATGATAAAAGAAAATATTAAGATATAGTCCAATCAATGAGGGCTGTAAAGTGCATGAAATATGAAATATATGTGTAAATATACATGAAATTAATAGCTTCGTTAGGAGTAATTATAAGATAAACATACTAAAAGTCCCCACCCCTGAGGGGTGAGCTAAGGATGCAGGGATGGGGGAAGGTCACATTTTCGGGTTTTTCGATTATATCTCGAAAACGATTGACTCCAGATAAATATGTTTCAAATAAAAATTGAAGCTAATTAAATTGTCTATAATATTAATTCTATACATATTTCTCGAAATTCTAACGGTTTTCGAGATATCCGTTATTAAAAATCGATAATATTTGGGAAAAAAAAATTTTTACCTCACTTTTGGTCAAACTTTTGTTTTAAGTGCCATAAACGAATATATGAAATAGAAATAAATTTAATGCTTTGATTCTGACAATTTTATGAGAAACGGCCGTGAAAGGCACAAGAAGCAGATGTTTGTCAAAAATTGAGGTAAATAAAAAATGTTCTTCAAATATTATCGATTTTTAATAACGGATATCTCGAAAACCGTTAGAATTTCGACAAATATCTGGAATATAATGAAAAGCAAATTTGGAGTCTAGTGGATAATTTCTTCATTAAGGAACTAGAAGTTTCCTTCAACAACAAATGCACAAATTCATTTTTTTTTATAAGTAATAAAAGCCATCACATGATTTGATAACAAAGCAATTAGATTTTAAAGTAATATCACTTAATTAACAAAATATGATAGCACTCATATTTTCGCTAAAAGCATTCGAACCGCCAATTAGATTTGGAGATAAAACTATATATGTTTATTAAAATTTCAAGTGTATGGTTGGCTGAAAAGTTATATTATGACATAGCAAAGTCTCTATTAATATTCATAAACATAACTATATTAAAATTAATTTAACGTTATTCAGTATTATAGCTTTTACTCTAACATTAGGACTTGTTTATAAACAAATCCAGGCATTTCTGTTATTTTGGAAACAAGATGGAGGCCACCATTGCTTAACTAGAACAATATCCAGTTGTACCAACATTATCACTTTTTCGTTTTAAATTATATAGTACTCTATGTGTCAAGAACAAAAGATAATGAGGAAAAATATTCAAGAAATTAATATGTGAACTAAAGATGCACAACTAGTGACCATTGATGGAAAATATGAGTTTATAGATTCAGAAGGCTGAAAACTGAAAACTAACTGAATTATTTAATTAAATTGGTACTAGTGACATTTTACCTAAAATAAACCATAGAAAAGTCACTAAAGCATCTTATAATAATTTCCTTGAAGTTTGTATCTTTGAAAACAAAAAAATATTAAACATTAATTATTTTTGGAGAATGTCTATTGTGCAGAATTGCGGGAAGTTAAATAATACAATGGAAATAGATTTATTGCATTATTAAGCCCAAAATTTGGAGTTTGTAAAACCAGAATAATAAACAAATTTAACAAAAAAATATTTTCTACCAAAAAGTTGAAATAACTGCAGTAAAGGTGATAAGGGTCATTCTCAAAAAAATTGTCACTCATAGTTAACTTAGTGACAGATGGTCATGTCATTTTGCTTTTGATTTTTTTTATTACTCTACACCTTTTGTAATTTTTATAGGAAATTTCTTCTCCAGAGTATATTTGTGAAGTAGAAAAATGGAAAAATGTTTTGAAAACTACAAAAAATGTCAGGAGTGTTACTGCCACCAGCTCAATATGACAACTAAAACAAGCATTTTTATTTACAAAAAACAATATTTTATTTTTGTTATTGACATAAATTAAAAGTCCACATCCTAAAGAACAATATCCACGTATTTTTTTGTCAATAAAAATAGAATAAACAGACAGCCCAAAAAAAATGATAATAACAATTATATTATCAAAGAGCCTACTTTGGTTTCTTTATTTTATTTTATTATTGGTAAAAAAAGTATCTAAAAGTTCATCAGCATGGAAAAATGAGGTGAGTATCAGGAGTTTTACCTCACAGATGTCATTCTACATTGAGGTGAAGATGTTTATGATAAACGCAGAAACCTTTGCCTTGTGGGTGAAATAAGACCACAGTTTTGAAAATGGAAACTGAATTATAGAAAAGTTGGTAACATTCCTGACTAAAAGTTATATTTTACTGATTAAAAATAATAATAAAAATAAAAATTATATTATCGACCTTAAAAATAATATAATTATTAACCTAGTAACCAATTCTAAGCAAAATTAGGTGCCCCTTGATATAATTTTATTGCAGTCCAGAGAAAATTTAAACATAATAATAGTCTTTATGAAATTATTTAATTTAGGTTCTACTCTTGATATAAAAATCATTTCTGTTGACATAACAAATTTTTAAAAAAACTCATGGTTGCAAAGTATTTTTCAAAAATTTAACATACTTAAGAAATAATACAAATATACTCGAAAAATTATGTTTATATTTCTACTTTTTTACTCTACCTCTTAACCCAAAACGGCAATTTTTTTTAGAATGACCCATAAATGACTTTAGTGTAAAATAATTTTCAAATAAACTCAGGAAAGAAGAACGTTCAACTATATTCCAATTAAATCATTACTAGGTAATGTAACATTAAAGAAGGATAAAAAATATTATTTAGTACTTTTTAAGCCGTGTTTTCTTAGTAAACATTTTATAACTTGCAATATTTTTTTTTTTTTTAAATGAGACAACCTGTTAAAAGGTTATAAATAAAATATATGATTTATTGTTTTCTGATTACAAGGAAGATAGTCCCAATAATAATGTCTAGCATCTTGTTTTTGTTGTGTAAGATTTTTAATAAAAGTAATTGTATTTACCAAACTCCTATTCACTCTTATCAAATACAATTAAGGTATTTTTCAAAAAATGAGAAAAAATAATTTACTTATCAGTCTACAAATTTAGATTTATATCAATTAAAATTAAAAACTAATTTGAGAATTATCACTGAGGCTATTTTCCCTTATGAATTTTCACTATTTTTAATATAACTAGTTTTTAATCTTTCTTTTTTGAATTAATAATTTCACTATTTAATTGTGAGATCAAAAATAGTTATTTGATAGCTTTTTTTTTAATTTTTCTCTTCAATAAAAACCCTATGGTAAGGTCTTGTATTTGTAATTAGTCACTATTATTACTATGTTATGTTACTGCTAATTATGATTAGAAGGATAATTAACTGGAATTAGGACTTATTTTGAATAGAAAGCCGAAAAGATTAACACGAACTAAAAACAAATGAAGAAAAAGTTATAAACAAGAACTTGAAATACAAAATGGAGGGAAAAAAAAGAAGAACAAGAAATAAAGAATGAAATTAAGACAAACATAAGAAGAACTTAATAATAAGAAATAGAAATAAACTAATGAAAATCAAAACAAAAAAAGTGGCAAAATCAGATAAGTTAAAGACATGAAATGGTAACTCTATTAAAAATATGTTGGAAATTGTAGACTAGTGAATTGATTTCACTTCTACACTTATATAAGATATTTAGAATAGTACATTCATTGCAAAATCTTTCAATTTACCTAGAACATTCTATAAGATTAGTTAAGAGATCTTCAAATCCCAAATGAATAAAAGTCTAAAACAGCAATATAGTTTATCATGTGTAAAAAAAATAACAAATATTCAGCATATCATTTGCACTTTTCCAGGAAGAACAATTTAAAAATGACAAAGATTAACTCATATACTATTAACATTTTTTTTCCTGATTTGATCTCTCGTTGAAAAACAAAACAAAAAACATTTAATTTACATAACTTTCTAGGGAATGAATGAAATAATACTTTGTATAAAATAATATTGTTTTGTAATAATCTCAATCACAGGAGGTCTCTATTGTCCATTTTCTATACAACAATTTATATTTTATACAATTTTTACAATACAAGTTATATTTAAGAACGTTATAAAATGAAATATTTAACTTTAAAAATAATTCAATAGATAATGAAATGGTGCTTAAAATCTTCATGTGCTTAATAGTATTGAATTTACTTATCAAAACTAAATTAAAATCATAACCATAAAAATAAAGGAAAAAAAAACAAACAATCATCTTACTAAAAAGTGACTTCAAAGCCACACAAGGAAGAAATACTGAATTAGAAGAAGGAATGTAATAAAAATAATTATGAGAAAATAAGAAAACATGTATAAATAAAAGAAACTATAGCTATCTAAAGATAGTAAGTGAAGTAATTATTTCTTTGTATAGGAAAAATAATTGATTAATTGGTTAGGTTGGTTGAATTATTTCTTTGTATTCAAAAAATAGCTGATTAAAGTAAAAACAAATTTGAATTTATATAAAAGAAAAGTTATTCATTAATTGGAGAAGAAGATAATCAGGGATGCAATCAAAAATAAACACCAAGTTTAAGTCGTGGGGTAAGCGTAGATAAGAAGGTTCGGTGGGTAAGTGTTCTGTGCCATTTCTTACTTTTCCTTTTATCTTTCCACTTTTATTTTCCTTCACCTTTCCTATTTTCTTATTCCCTTCTTTTCTTATATCACCTTTTACTTTATATTTCCCTCGCTCTTTTCTATATTTCCATATTTTTATTTATTTTTTATTTATGTTACATTTCCTTCTGTCCTCTTTTTTTTTTTTTTTTTTTTTTTCTTTTATAACCTTTTCTTCACTACCCTTACTTTTTTTTTCTTTCCCTTATCATTCCTGTCTTGTCCTTAACCTTACCTTGCTGCTATGTATTTAATAAATAATTTATTTATCCATGTCTGACTGGGATGTAAGGAGATATTGGAAAAGGAGTGTTTTAGATGAGTTTAAGGAAAAAGCTGGTCTAATATTAGGAGGGAGAGGGTACCAGAGGGTAGCGGTAATATTATTATTACCTTCAATAAAATGTATACGTATTAGACATTTCTCTAAAAAATCATTTTTTTAAAAACAAGTTTTAAATTCTCCTTCTTCTTCTTTGACTGCCTTCTCCAATTAATGATCAGCAACAAGTTATTATTATTTAGAGATTATAGATAATTTAATATTTTAAGGAATTTTTTAAAAACATTTTAAGGAATAATGTTTATTCCTTCAAATCAAAAATGGATGATTTATTGATGGTTTAAGCGTTCTGTATCTTTGAACTATTTCAACATAGTTTGTTTGTTTATTTCGTTCAACGTCACTTTATGCTGCTATGGCTAATCGGATGATGCTACGGTGGGAGTCATAAATTTTGCCTATCCAGGTATAATTTGGATAGGGATCTTTAACGAGTATCTGACATCGCCCAGGCTCGGGACCCCCATTTTACGTCCCTTCCGAAGGACGGCATAGCTAAGGACTTTTTTACTCCCTTTAAAAAATCCTAAGGTCATATTCCAACATAGTATTTGTTAAAATATATAATGTGCTTGTGCCAGAAAATTAAAAAGAATTAAAAAAAAAAACAACTAAAAACACAAATTTACTCTTCATTCATTGAAAACCAGCATTTGTATTATACTTTATTTTATTAAATTTAGAGAATAATGTATCCCCTTTAAGGTTAAAGTCCTTATATAATAATTTACTGAAAAAAAAACTGACAGTTGACACATGAGATGAAAAAATAAATCTTATTAATTTTTTCCCAGTTTATATTTTTTCTTTTATCCAGTTTTTTTTTTCTTTTAATAGTAAAAACAAAAAAAATACTTGAATAATTTGTAAATATTAAGGTATAATACACATTTTTATAAAACAAAAAAAAATAGTTAAATGGTTTTTTCAAAAGGTTACTTTGCAAGGAAAAAAAAAGAAGGAGAATATACATATATATATTCCTTTTTTTATATATATTCTGATTTTTTTAATGATCATTTCCCATTTTTACAAGATATTATAAGAAGACATAATTTTATAAGTAATTACTGATGAAATAACTACTAAAGATTCCTTATTATTGTTACATTATTAATAGAGAAAAACTGCCAAATCAAAAGTAATGTAACAAAAGAAATATTTGCTTCAGGGCCGTTTATCATTCATAAACAATATTGATTAAATTAATCTCCGAGTAGATCTGCCTTTTAGCACACAACAGTAATTTATTTATTCGTTTTAGTTCTTTCACAAGATTTTATCTATCTGTATCATTGTCAATAATCAATCTATTATGTGTAATCAGAATACATCATTTTATAGATTACATAGTAGAGGTATCTTGCAATATTTCTATGTTTTTTGCAGAATATTTAGGAAAATGATTCATATTATACATATTCTGCATTGCTGAAAAAAAAACTAATTTTGTAATAATTAGTTTTAAAACATTTCTGTAGTAGTTGAGATACGCATTGAAGAATCATTATTTATTAGAAGACTAGTTTTGAATTTTAAACATTTGTCTCTAGTTTTAAATAGATACGAAAATTCAAAACACCACAAATGTAATATACAGATTATATCTACATATATCTACACTATTATATAATGGACAAGCCATTTTTTATTTATGATTACTAACCAAAAAAACTAATGTATCAATTTGTACCAATTTTTAAATACAACATCTTCATATTTCAAGGAAGATTCAGCAATAATAAAATTTAATAATAATAAAGCTTTATTGGCATCATATTTATGAAAAAAGCGTCTCCGTGAGGAGATAAAATGGAGTTCAGCCCCAAAATAATTTTACAGAATAGAAACTGGGTTGTAACAATATAAAATAAAATATACAACATTCATTATACACTACAAAAACAAAACAAAACTTTTTTTCTTTCTATAGATTATTTACAATTTTGAACCAACAGTCTCTGTCCCTGCTCACTTTGATCCAATTGGTTCCCACTCTTGGACTATAATTCCACCACCCACTTCACTCCACCACTGTCTTCCCCTGCTTTTCACTTGGCAAATCGGTGTCCACTTGGTCCTGCTTTTCGACCATCTTTCATCCTTGACTCTGACTAGGTTCACCACCTCCATTTCAGTTATTGGGCCTCCTTGCAGAGACTTTTAACTTTTAAACGAGTTAGGATATCTCGGTTCTTAATTTTCTCACTTCTTCAGATTCCCGCCATACTCCTTAAAATTTTCATTTGGTTGGTGTCTAGTTTCGCCTGTTCTTTTTTTGTTATTGCTCAAGTCTGAGCGCCATACAGTATTGAGGGGTAAATACAAGACTGTAGGACTTTTGCTTTTAGTACTATAGTGAAATTACCCTTAAAGATTTTTCATTAAGGATCAGTATTTATGTTATCCTATTTTTATCCTCCTGTTCTTACTATAGGTTAACTATATTTTTTTTCTAAAGAAATTTCCTGTGAACACAGTGAACTCAGTAACATAATATTAAGTTTCTATTGTTCATACTCCTCTCCATCTTCTCCACTGTGTTAGTCATTAGTATTTTAAAATGGTTTATAAAGGGAATTTAATCCTTTTTTTAATTTATTGTTTATATATTTATTTTATTCTTTAATGAAGATAAATTGCATATAGCCGAACTGGGCTAATAATAACATAGGTATATGTTTGGAAACACATCCATCTCACATGAAACAATAAGTCATAAAAAGGAATCGATAAACAAATGAAGAATGCAAATGAGATAAAACAGTAGGGAAAAAAAAATACCTACACAACAAAATAAACAATAGTTAAAATAACAGTACTAGTTAATTTTTATGATTTATAATAAATGATAGTTTAATGAACTGCTGTCTGAGATTCGTTCTGAGAATACCAAGCCACGGACATATTTCCCACCACTACACATAATTAAAATGGTTATTTCCTTCCGTCGACAGTACTTTCTTGGTTCGTTCCTTTACAAATCTCTTTCCTCTCAGTCACCTTCCTATATCCTGAAAGCTTTAACATTAAAATCATCAGTGAGTTCCCGCAAAACCAAATCCCGTTCCTCAGACCTCTACCTAACTCCTTTCAACACAACATCCTTCAAACGTTCCTTTATATCCAGAGCTTCCGACTTCTGGAATTCCCTTCCTTCCTTCATTCGCCATTCCTCCACTCATAACAGCTTCAAATCCTGACTTTTCATTTACCTGTTAGAGATTCAATCTAATAGCCATATAGATGTAGAAAATATCTCTTAAAGTGAGATATGAACATTCAAAATATAATATTGATTTTGTACAGTATTAGTCTAGTACTATTGCACTAAATCGGTTTTGGCATAATGTATATTATCTATCAGATAAGACACATTATCTTTCTAGGTAATTTTTATTTCTCTGCTTGATTATTGTATTTGATCTCATTGAGTTTTTGTTTAATTTTCTCTATTTTTGTTTTCGTAACTGATCTTAGATTCTAACCTCAAGATATAATTTGTTTTTTGAGTGATGTTTTAAAATATCTATCATTGTAATTATTCTTAAGGGGCAAGGCCCCAGAATAAAATTTATTTTCATTTCATTTCATTCATTCATAGTTAAATTATAATCTAAGCCAGAGTAATAAAGTTAATAATATACAACTTATGCAATTACTAAATACAAACAAAATTATAATAAAACTAACTTTTGTGAACTAAAACAAAATCAAACTCTTATTAAATAACTTTATGGCGTAAAAATATATTTTCACTATTCTAATTAATGTACAATTTTGTAATTTATAGAAAATGGTTTTTTAGTCTTTAAGTAATATGTGATTTTTCTGTTTGTGCTTGTATCTTTTTAGAGTTTTCTTGTTGTAATTTCCTATTTCTTGTATATTTGGGTTTTCAGATATAGCAGTTGATATGAAAAATGAGTTTGTTTGTGACTGAAAGTGTTGTTTGTTTATGATTGAATATGTGTTTGATTGTGGATAGATTGAGATCAGTGAGCATAGTGGATATTCTTGTGTATCTGGGGTTATCGTTTATGAATTTAATTTTGATTTTCTAAAACTTTGAGCAATATACAGTGAATTATTGATAAATCTTTTTAAAAAATAGAAAATTTAACAATATAACTCTATACATATTAAATAGGGCAATAAGAAGTAAGCTATAAATAAGAAAGTTTTTTTTTTTTAAATATGACGTTTATATTTTATATGAATTTTCAGATTATGGAAGAAACGATTCATAAAGATGTTCTTGAAGTTGATAAGAGATATGGACAGCTTGCGACAAAAATTACAAACCAGAGAGTAAATGTAATGAGGGAGTTTGTATGTATTTTTTATTTTATATTATAATTAATTTAATTTTTAAACCATTATTTGTGTCAGATTTTTTAGAAATAATTATTAATTTTAATATTTAAGTAGGTTAATTACGTAGGTATTATATACATTATAAAAGTATTATATACATTATACCTTTTTCCAAAAAAATGCAAATGACTTTAATAAATAATTATTTAAATTGTGTTTCCATGACTGCACACCCCAACTACCTACGTCAATATTAATTCCAAGTTATAAATAAATAAAAAATAAAAAAAAAATATATTAGACTGATTCAATGTTTTTTTTTTTTATACTATTTTTAAATCAAATAAATCAATGATCTGGAATTTATTCTGTAGAGCTTATCAGATTAAACAGGCACTGAATTAAAACTATAGCAGCTGATATGAAGCTCCTGGAGAGAGATTCAGGTAGACATTTAACGTTTTATAGTAAAAATAGCATGGATGAATGTATGATATGATTTATGAAGTAGTTGGTCTCGGATGCAGTTAGGAGCCATAAAATACTGGTCCAAGTTTAAAAAAAAATTTTATTTGGAGTACTGTCATTTCAACCTGGCTTGTAAGTCTTCTCTATGGCTAAAAATAACAAAAATTGGATGTGATAAAATTATAACAAAAATTAACAAGTAAAATAAATTAAAATTACAAAAGAATATTAAAAGTTGTAATTAAGTATGATATTGTAATTATGTAAATTAAATTTAAATCTATACAATTATATAAAAGGACAAGCCATTTTTCGTTTGTGATCACTAACCGCGAAAACTACTGAACCAATCTACCAATTTTTAATTACAACATATCCATGGTATAAGGAAGGTTTAGCAATAATAAAAATCTACGTATTTTATATTAAACTGTTAAAAAAGCGATAAATATGTGGTGCACAGTGAAGTTTGAAAATTGACTGATAGGTGGCAAGTGCCATTCAAGAGAGGTTACAAAGATACAGTGTTATAAAGCTAGAAATTGATAAATGTGCTTATTTCTATTATATTGCTATCAAAGAAGCTATTCAAGGAAGCTAGCACCATTCTGCAACAGAGTTTTAGTAAAACTATTAAATCCATCGGAACCTAATTTTAACTACATCATCTACATAGTTCTAGGAAGGTTTACAATAGTAAAGATTACTATAGTAATCTTACTATTGTAAAGATTAATAATCATTTAAATGTACTGTATTAAGTGATAGAAACGAGGTTTGTCACAATGTAATAAATTTTAAGGTTAGAAATAAGAGTCCAACCGAATGAAATTGATATAATTATTTTTGCCAATAAAAATTATTACCAATACAAAATGTCCTTTAGTTGCAAGCACTGATAATACAGTCCATTATCTGCAAGAATTTCTCAATAGTCTCTGTCCGTCTGGATTACCAACATCAGTTGTTTTCTAATTTTAATATATGAATACTGAAATTAAAAATTGGATTTCCAATTATGTTTTTATGTAATGTTCAAATATCTAATCAGTAGAATTTTACTCTGGTTAAAAATTACTGCAATCTGCAAAAACATAATTGAGAAAATAATACTCAATAGCATACTTCAAAACAAGATTTTTATCGACAAAAACATAAAAGTTCAATTATTTGTTAAAATTATCAAAATCTAAATTCTTTACTTTAAAGAGCGGGTGGAGCTGCAATGTGCATGCTTGTTTAATATAAGTAAACAAAATTAATTGTTTTACTAGTTCAAACTAATTGAGAACAAGAACAATCAAATCTCTGATGTGGCATATTTATTAGATTGATATACTTAACCTTATCCATCAATAAGTTCTATAAATAAACAATAATAACTTTATATTATATCAATAAAACATATATACAATAAAATATGTTTTAGATTAATATAAGATTGTTGCAGGCAGGGTTGGGAGTGGTGAACCATTTCAACAGAGAAAGGGCACAACAGGACTCGCAAAGTGGCTTCAAACCGAAAAAATCTGCCGCAACCAGAAACAATGATATATTTGTGATTTCAAATAGATAGCATATAAGGTCAGATAACTTCTAACGTTATCTTTTGTTGTTGTTTTGTTTTTGTATGTATGAAAATATTTTTATGTATCTAAATATTATGTGATCAATAAACTAAACATTGAGATATAATTGAATAATTTATTGTATTTTTTTTCTACCTCATTTGTCTGTACATAATGGTTTAACTTAATTTTACATTATTGGTCATTAAAAACCTATATTATATTAATCTACAGATTTTTTTAAATATAATTAAGTATAATAATATGTTGAAGTTTAGGGTTAAGCAAAGTTCATCTGTCCTATACAAGAACCACTTTATTCAGCTTAGCTTGTTACAAATTGGTGGACTCGCTGTTCTACAGAGGCGTCTCTCAGACAAACTAACTCTTTCTTTGTTTACATACAATAGGGGTGGGGATCTAGCATTCCCTGCTACCTTTATCACTGGATTACATATTTATAACTAATAACATATATATATATATATATATATATATATATATATATATATATATATATATATATATATATATATATGTATGTAATATTATCCAATCAACACTCCCCCTTAATCCAGTGAGTACAATTAAACATACAACAAACATAACAAATTTACAAAATAACAAGCTTACAAAAAATAATTTAAAAATTACAGCATAGGAAACAAGCTTACAAAAATTATAACATCTGAACAAGCTTAGAAAAAATATTTTTACCTAAGCCCTTCGTAAATAGATCTGCAATCTGATTTTCTGATTCGATATATTTCAGAACTAAGTTTCCCTTTTGGATTTCATCTTTAACAAAATGATACTTTAATGAAATATGTTTACACCTTTTCTGACACAAAAAATTGTTTGACAGTTTTATACATCCCATATTATCTTCATAAATAGTTGTGGGATCTTTCATGTTAAAACCTAATTCCCCAGCAAGGACCTGAGCCACAATAGCTCAACAGCACAGTTGCACAAGGCAATGTACTCTGACTCAGTAGAAGATAGTGCTATGACAGACTGTTTTCTGGAAGCCCATGATATCATGCTTCCAAACTCTCTACAACAAAAACCAGAAACGGATATCCTATCATTACTGTTCGCCCAATCTGCATCGCAAGAACCCTCAAGAATGCAATCACTGTCTCTAAATGTGAGCTCAAAGTCTTTGGTGGTATTAAAATATTTTAGTGCTCTTAACAAGTGTAGGTCAGAAGCTGCGTCTTGAAATTGACAGAAAAAGCTAATTGAAAAACTTATATCTGGTCTGGATCCTAGCATAATATACATTAAGCATCCAACCAGTTCACGGTAAGGTTTGCTAGTCCTCTCTTCAGGGGAATATTTATCTAATTTAAAATTTTTCTTAATATGCGTTGACACAGCCTTACAATTTTCAACCCCAAATCTTTTTGCAACTCTATGGATTAAATTTTTCTGGGATAACTTCATAGTTTTAGACTGAAGGTCTCTTTCAATTTGTATTCCCAAAAACTCTTTTAATTCTCCTAAATCTTTAATTTAAAGTTGTTTTTATGTCATTAATGATTTTTGATGATGAGCTACCAATCAAAATATCATCGACATATACTAGTAAGTATACCTTGACATTATTAACATCTTTAAAGTACAAACAGGGTTCGGATTTGGACCTACAAAAACCAAGGCTGACTAGACAGTCATTCAATTATTTATTCCAAACTTTTGGAGCTTGGTGCAGTCCATAGATAGCCCTATTCAGTTTACAAACATGGTCCCCTTTCACCCGCAGTCCCTCAGGGGGTTCCATATATACCACCTCCTCACCAATTTCCCTGTGCAAAAATGCACTGTTAACATCTAAATGGTGAATATGCATACCCAAATGGTTACATACAGAAAGAAAGCACCTGGTTGAGGCCATTTTAGCAACTGGAGCATAGATATCATCATAGTCTACCCCCTTAACCTACTCAAACCCTCTAGCCACTAGCCTTGCTTTAAAAGTTTTAGAGCCATTTGCTCCTTCCTTAACCCTAAAAACCCATCTAGATGAAATTACATTTACATTTTTACGCCTTTCAACTAGTTCCCATGCCTTATTTTTATTTAATGCACTGAACTCAATATTTATGGCTTTACGCCAATTTTCACTTCCACTAGCCTCGGCAAAACAACTAGGCTCACTTTCACAACACATGTAGGAGATGTAGTCAGGAAACATCTTGGGCCTTCTTTCTCGTTGAGGATATCTGTTGCCTGCTGGTATGTTGTCATCTGTGGCTGCTAACTGGTTCTCCTCCATAGCCGCTACATGGTTTTCCTCTGTGGCTGCATCCTGGTTCTCACCTGTGGTAGCTACTTCCTCTTCAGTAACAGCAACTTCGATCCCATCCTCAAAGCCAAAGAAGTCATCATCAGTGGATTCCGCCTTGGACTTCACTTTATCAGTATCATGGCTAATTTCTGAAGGACCACTTAATATCACAGTACTGACAGATACATTTGCACTATTAGAGTCTTGAGTAACAGTCTCATTCTCCAAGAGCTGTACATCAGTTGCAATTATAACACGGCCAGAAGCACAAGAATCTAAGAATCTCATAGCCTTCAAAAATGTACTCTTCTCCACGCAAATCCCATTTTCTTTGTCCCTGCTTATGAGTGGGAGCATATGCTTTTGATCCAAAAACACGAAGGTGACTAAGATCAACCTTTCGTCCTAACCAGGCCTCTTCTGGAGTTATGTTATTTAGTGCAGCTGTAGGTGATCTATTCTTTAAGTAGATCGCTGTCATTACCACTTCACCCCAAAACTTCCTCTCTAAACCTGCATCCAGTAGCATGCATCGGGCTTTTTCCATAATGGTTCTATTCATCCTTTCAGAAACTCCCCCTTGTTCTGGAGTATATGGCACAGTCTTCTGATGAATTCATTACAGGTGTGAATAAAGAAATGAAAGAAAAAAATAAAAAAAAAAAAAAAAAAAAAAAAAAAAAAAAATTAAACTGAATTAAAAATTGCACAATAAAGAAAGAGCTATCAATAACATACAATGGCTAATTAGAATAAAAAGAAAAACAGATACAATTAAAAAAAAAAAATTAACCCTATAATTATCCACTGATAAATGATTTCAAACAGGAAGAAGGAATAAGCAGTTGAATGAATGAATGAAATTATTCTATTAAATAAGCATTACGCTTTATACAATAGAGTTTGGCCAATCTAGTTACACTTATACAGCAAAATACACATGTATAATGTAGGTACATATTTACATGAAAATAAAATATAGATCAATTTGATTTTAGACATATAAAACATAATTTTATAATTAACAATATTTTTTTATATAACATAATTTCTTACTCAATTAAGTGGCTTTATTATGTACGAATAACAATTTAAATTAAACCAACTAATCAAAACTAAAATAAAAACAAAATATTACATCTTGTTTTTGTTATTGAACCTTTTGGGTGTTATGTCATTATTCGTTCAAAAGGAATGTTCTAAGCTTAATAACATTTGTAATGAAATTATATACAACGTTAATGTTTTTTTCATCTTCAATTGTTAAAATAGTGGCTATATTATGAGGGACTTTTTTTAATATTAATTAATTAGAAAAATTGGGGGCAGTTGAATAGAATATGATTTAAGCTTTCTTCTTCATTTTGATTACATAAGTTGCATATGGTTTCAGGGTCTATTTTGTACATAATATTTTTATAATAAATCTGTATTTTTTATCTGAGGCAAGCCTGATTAGTGACATTATTCTTATTTTGTAAAATGGGGTATTTAAAAGGAGGTATTTGGCACCAGTATGGTGTGTGGGTTTTATTTCCTTATAGTAGGGATTAAAGGTAGAATTGTTTACCCTTTCTAAATACTGAGCTATTACATATTTTTATATTCTCCAACAGCTTTTCCTAAATTTTTCTAAAAAACTAAAGAAATTAAATTTAAACATAACTAAATCAATGTTGGCAAATCAAATAAAATATTGATGGGGTATTTGATGATTGAGAATTATTTAAAGATGTAGGTAGTCGGGGTATACAGTTATAGATATACAGCAATTAAAAATAAATTTTAATCTATAATGCCGATATTTTGACTTGCATTGCATGGCTTCATCAGGGCTAGAAGAAAAAGAAAACAAACAAAAAGATATTGCAGAGATTACAAAAAAGGTATGAAAAGAATAACTCTATGAGAATAAGGACAATAACATAAAGGCAATATATTAAAAATTAAATTACTGAGTTGATACAAAGTAAATGATTAATGGGGTTAAGTTACTGAGTAAATGCACTATGCATGCATATGCACTAATGCACTCAGTAATTAAATTTATTTTATATTTAGCCATTAATTTGTTGTATTTACTCATTAACTTTTAATTAATTAAAACTCATTTTAAATACTATTCTATTTAATTGTTAATTCAATAGTCTTTATGTATTGTCTTCATGGTTGTTATGGATTGCCATTATATTTTTGTTTTTATTCTCATACAGTTATTCTTCTCATTCCTTTTTTTATACTCTCTGCAATTTTATCATACCTTTTTGTTTGTTTTCATTTTCTTTTAGCCCTGATGAAGGCATACCTTCACTACCTACATCTTCAAATAAAATATGTTTGGTAATTTTCAAACATTTCCCAAAAAAACTTCTGACTGATAACACCCACTAAATATCTTATTAAGTGAATCACATATGATGTATTTTGGACAGTGGATTTAGTTGATGTTTTCCAGTGTAGGGGGCACTGCTGTACCTTAATGTTTATATTATCAACTTTTTATTCAAATCAGGACTCCAACCTTGCTCCTGCCTGATTACTTTTTTATAGATTGTTACTTTACTTCAAAGTTTTCATAGCTACCTTTTGATTGGGAAGGTTATTAAACATTATTTCCCAACCTAAAGGGGAAACTACCCTTTCTAATATTGATGTTATCACTCAGCTGCCCTTAATGACAAAACATGGTTTTCAATAAAATCAAGTAAATAATATTAATTTCTTATGACTTATAAATTGGTAGCCATATCTAAACACGAGATAAATTTTATTTTTAGAAATTTTTTATTATTTTCAATTTTATGTGATTTTAATTATTATATCATGAATTTTTATAATGAGTTGATTATAATAGTTTGCGATATTTTTTTGTAATTGTTGTAAAATGAATAGGAATGAATCTATTACCCCATGGAGTTATAGTACTATGGTTATAGTACTTGTCTATAACTCCATGCTATTACCTATGGGTATAGCTAAGGTGACCAGACGTCCCGTTTTGAACGGGACAGTCCCGTTTTACAGGGACCTGTCCCGTTGTCCCAAAATATATGCTTGGGACGCTTATTTGTCCCGTTTTACAAATATTTGGTCCCATATGTACTTTTGACAGCATCGAGTTTGCTTCCTAAATTCCATTCATTGGTCATGAATGAATTAACTAAATTAAATCTTTAAACCACAAAGACATACCAATGGATAACTCTAAAGGAGGTTCCTGAGTGGGAAAGGATCGAGGAGGGGATTGACGTGATTGCTAGTAAATTTATCATGCTTAAGATATCCGATAGTGAGCTTTTTGTCGAAAAGACTTATCTAAGTCTTTGACGTGACACAGAAAAAGATTTTCAAGTGGAACGAAGAGAAACCTTCTCGGGATCAAAGATGGGTTGAAATATTTCTTCATTTTGCAAATCAAAATGTCCCTATCAAGAATATTGCATTGATGGTTTCATTTTTCTTGTCCTTACCAGGAACAACGCTCCAGTGGAACGAGTTTTCTCAATTATTAATGACATTTGGTCACTAGAAATACCTCAAATGAAAATGTCGACCCTTAAAGCAATGATGCTAGTAAAATGTAACTTAGCAATGGGTTGTGTCCAGTTTTTCGATTTCATAAAACAAAAGCCTGATATTTTGAAAAAAAATTCTCTCATCTCAAAAATATGAAAAATAAACATTGAAGTCAGTATTTTCGACAATATTTTTATTGAAGTGATATCAAGTTTATTTCTAAATGTAGTCTTATTGAATAAAATAGTATTTCATGTATATATTGGTAAATAGTATTTTTTACGGGTGTCTCTAACTTCCCCGATATTAAAGGTCCCGTTTTGAGAATCTCATAATCTGGTCACCTTAGGTATAGCATTCTATGGAATAGGTTGAAGGTTGCAACAATGTTATAAGAATAAACATATGTTCTCATAGGAAGTGCAACCTTTCTTAAACAAATCAAAAATATCACTACAGTAACAATGAGGCAATTCTAAATTGCTAACTTAATTTTATTACTCATTGAATATAGTCGGTGTCTAGAAAATTTGGTTAAGAAAAAGTAGTGGGGCAACAGAAAATATTAATAATTCGAATTCAAACTGTCAGGTTTGAAAAAAGACCTATCCATGAATTTTAAACTTATAGTGAAGCAACACAATTGATGTGTCCGCGCTGAGCGGGTTTGATAAATTTGGTTGTCGTGTTTTGATGCCGTTTGAAAAAAAAAAATTGAAATATGAGGAGCTAGATGTCTCAAAAGTTTTCTATCTCCCTCTAGCTCCAACCATCTATATTTACTTTTAATTAAATAGGATCATACATGTTAAATTTAATACTTTCACTGCCACCAGAATCGGTATCATATGATCTTATTAAAACAACCTACTTATTGAAGGTAACAGAAATGTTATTTCTTTTTTGTTTACTTTCACTGCCACCGAAATCGGTATCATATGATCTAGTAGCCTCCTCATTGATAACATAAATGTTATACTATGTTTTCACTTTCACTGCCACCGGAATCGGTATCATATGATCCTATTGAAATAACCCCCTCATTGAAGATAACATAAAGAGGGAGCCACCTGTACTAGCTTTCCCACTTTTGGCCAAAGCTAACCTTTTAACGATGAAACGCTTTCCTCAGCTGACTGGGCTAAAAGAAGATGAAAGTTTTCCTTTTCAATGCCGAACCGAGTTATTTTGTAAGTCATTCAAAACAATTAAGTGATCCTATACCGAGTTTCATTTTATAAAATCTTGGTGTTTCTCTAAACTTTGATGCGAGTAGCAATGAATATTTCAGAAACTTTTGAAGTGAGGTAAAGGTAAATATCAAGTTAGGTAGGAGTCCTTCTACAGGTGGAATATGATTTGCTGCTGTTTTCTTGGACTTAAGGTCCTCATGTAAAAAAAAAAAAAAAAAAAAATCAATTTCTCACTCTCTAGGAAAAGCAATTGATCATAGATTTGTATATCTATAACAAATTAATAATTAAATTGAATTGAAGGTGGATGAAGGTGTTATGTCATATTTTTTAAAAATACAATCTGGATGAAGAAATTATGTGCAGAAGTGTTAGGAAGAAAAATCTGAATATTTTGAAAGCAACTAGAAAAAGAGATATAAAGAAGATAAAGGGGTTATGTAACATTTTCCTGCTAAAAAAAATTTCTGGCTAAACTCAAAATTGTGTTCTGTTACGTAACCCCTTCATCCACCAAATCCCTAAATTAAGAACAAATGATTAGTGGAAATAAACAAAGTTGAGAAAATATATAAAATCGGTTTCAAACGCTATTTTTTTTATTGAAACTAATATATCTCCTAAACGGTAGGGTTTAGAGACAAATTATATTTGAGAAAAAATATTGTCCATTTAATTTATGTTTAGAAAACTATTAGCAAATTTTAGATCTGAGAAATACCAACAGAGTTGACTCTGTCAAAATATTACATTTTTTGAGGGTGGAAAAACGTTACAACATAAAAGTATAAACCACCAGCCAAAAGATACATCCGTGTAAACTAGGCTCAACAAGGAGAGGTTTTCCAACAGGTTATCTTATATACTGTACAGTAGAGTAGAAGGTCGAGATTCTTTCCGTAGGCCTACCACGGAATTTCACCGTTTCCCTCAGGTAGGAATATATCATAAGCTGGCTGTCTTTTGATATTTATGAAAAAAACATTTATTTTGATAAAAGTATGGTTGACTGGATGATGAATGGAGAAGAACATAGTCAGGGATGCAGTCAAAGTAACACCACGTCAAAGAAGAATACTTTAATACGTGCCAACGTTTCGACCTGCGTTGCAGGTCTTCTTCAGGGCTATAATAAACAAAATACCAGAAGTGACAAAAAAGCAGATGTGACAAAAATAACAGTCCGATAAACAGACGACAAATGGAATACAGAATGGCATAGATAAAAAAACAATATACAAAAACCGTATAGAAAAGATCAGATACATAAATAACAAAGAATACAAAGCAGCAAGGTAAGAATAAGGACAAGACAGGAATGAAAAAGGAAAAAAATAAAAATAAATAAATAAATTGTCCTTATTCTTACCTTGCTGCTTTGTATTCTTTGTTATTTATGTATCTGATCTTTTCTATACGGTTTTTGTATATTGTTTTTTATCTATGCCATTCTGTATTCCATTTGTCATCTGTATATCGGTCTGTTATTTTTGTCACATCTGTTTTTTTTTTTTTTGTCACTTCTGGTATTTTGTTCATTATAGCCCTGAAGAAGACCTGCAACGCAGGTCGAAACGTTGGCACGTATTAAAGTATTCTTCTTTGACGTGGTGTTACTTTGACTGCATCCCTGACTATCTTCTTCTCCAAACATTTATTTTTATGGCTAAATGTACATATTGTAAAACATTATCAAAAAGGCAAATTTGCTTAAGACTTTGTTAGTGCAGTGTGAAAGGTAATATGGAAGCTAACGAAGTCCAAACCTCTATGTAGTGCTGGAGGCGTAGGGGTCATTCCGTATGAAAAATCATGAACACACTAAATTAAAAAAAAAATAACTTGTACACCTCAGAATTTGGTATGAAAGCTATCCTCATAGATATTAAGAGAAATTTCAATTTTTTTTTTTTAAATATATCAATCGGTTTTAAAATGAGTAAAGTATCCCAAAATCCGTGGGAAAAAAACATAACCGATATATCGCACGTATATTTCAAAAGTGATACCAGTCAAAAAGGATTGATGAATTAATTGCCACTTCTATTGGAATTATTTTATTGGAACTAGTTTCGAATGCTATACATTCATATTTAGTTCTAAAACATGCAATATTTTTCAACGCATCAGTACTATGTTACATGAATTATATAAACTAAAGTTTTTAAAAATTTTAGATAAGAAATCAAATATTGGTGCTCACCTGAGGAGATCTAACAGATATCTGAAATATATCCTTCGTGAGAAGAGGAAAGGGGCAGGTAGGTTGGGGTTTACCATGGTATTTCCCTTATGACTCATTGGATTTTTCCTTTTCTATTGGAAACAAATTTAAAATGGGGCATCTCATATACAGTAATCTTGAGACCAAATTCGAGATTTCAAACCATTATATATCATTTCAAGGTTTCGTGTTAGTATGTAGATGGACATCTTGCAATGAGATGAGGGCGGATGTTCCTCAGGACGACGAGAGCTGGTGGAAGGAACCGAAGATAGCAGTCGGCGCCGAAGTGAAATCTACTAACGTCAATTTTCAAAGGTTACTGGTCTTCAATTCGAAACTCCTCTCTTAGGTTGATAAGATAATTTAATTGTATTTATTTTTCATTTAATTATTATTAATACATTATTTAATATTATTGCAACATTTCATGTTTATTGAATAAAATAAAATTTTAAACATTGAAATAAAATTTTCAAAAGCATGTAGTGTGATTTATATTTGCATCTAGAATAAAATTTGAAGATCTCGTGCTAAAAGGAGGAAAATTAGGAAGGAAGTTTTCATTTCGAATAGACTACCGATTAGTTCAGTCAATAAACACATTGTAGAGTGCATGAAATATGCGATAATTGTTGACTTCATAGCTTCGTTAGGAATAGTTAGAAGGTAAACATACTAACAGTCCCCGCCCCAGGGGGGTGAGCTAACGGGGGTAGGAGATGAGAAGTTCAATTTTTTTGGTTTTTCGACTATATCTCGAAAACGTTGACTATATAAAAATATGTTTCAAATCAACATTAAAGCTAATTAAATTTCCTATAAAATTGATTTTATACAAATCGGTCGTAATTCTAACCGTTTTCACGATATCCGTAATTGAAAATCAGTGATTTTCGGGACAAAAACAAATATTACCTCACTATTTGTCAAACTTTTGCTTTTAGTACCTTCCACGATTGTTTCTCAGAAAAATTAACAAAATTAAAATCGTAGAGCATTAAATATATTTTAATTTTATATATATTTTTCTGGTATTTGAAGCATGTATGGTTGGAAAACTGAAGTGGGGGTAGAGCACTTCAACCTAGGAAGAAGCCTGAAAGAACCCTGGACAGGAATGATGCTGACGACAACCCCATCACCGAATGAAGCCTATATAAACGTAAATGTAAAGCTATAAAATTAAAAAAAAAAAAATTGATATAGGTATGTTGTTATTTTAAATTAGTAGGCTATAGTTATTATGTAGTTATTATTATTAGGTATTATAGTATGTTATAGTTAGTATGTAGTTAATTTTAATATAGTATGTTGTATTAAATATAGGTTGTTGTATTAGATATAAAGTATATTGTATTAAATACAAGTATGTATATGTAAAGCGTTTAATGTAGCGTTTAATGTATTTTAAATATTAAATGTTATTTTAAACGTGTAGTGTAATCTTGAAATGTTAAATGTTAAATGTAATATTGAAATGTTCTGTTAAATGTTTAAGAAAATTTATTCTTGCAATGTTAAAAGTAATATTGAAATGTTATGTTAAACTGTTAAAACCAGCAGTGATGGCTACAAGCCATCCCTGCAAAACCCGTGTAGCCGAGAGGCAAGGAAGGGAAATAAATAAATAAAATAAAAGGTATTTGAAGCAAATGTTTAATGAAAAGTGAGGTAAACATGTTTTTTATTTCTAAAATTATCGATTTTAATTAACGTATATCTCGAAAACCGGTGGAATTTCGACAAATATCAATGAATTAATTTTATAGGACTTTTAATTATCTTTAATTTTAATTAGTAACCCACTGGCTCAATCATTATCCGCCTCCACCCATCCTGATAACCCCCCTCGCAGACTAAAACGGCAGTGGCCCCGAGATCTCGCAGATGAAACGACAGTGGCCCCGAGATCTTTTTGTAAAATTACTTATATTGGAGTCCTGGCAATGGCCAGCTTCTGCACTCATGCCCTGAGTGAATGTTATAGCGCTCTCACTTAGCCTCCACTGGTTTTTTTACACCAGTGACGCAGCTGAGAGAGAAGAGCTGGGATCTCTCTGTGCCTGGCTTGTCCCTTCATAAGTGGAGGGACGGTTCTGGGGGAGGGATCTCTTGGATGAGTGTAAATTGTAAATTGAGTATAATTGTATTTTTACCTTTGTTTTATCTTTTACTTTTTTTATTTTATTACTTTTTTTCTTTTTTTTTTCTTCTTTTTTTAAAGTTTTAGTATTTCATTTTGTATACAGTATATTATATATTGTTTATGTATAGGATAGTTCTTTCCTTTTATCTTTTTCTTTTACTTACATTCATTATTTACTTTATTTCATTATTATTGTTTTTTTTTTTCTTCATTATATATAATGCGTGAATGTAATCATACGCCATCTATATTACTTATTGCCCACAGTTGTGGCAGATTGTAATAATTACTCAATAAAAGGTTTAAAAAAAAATTTTAATTAGTAGTATATTTTTTTAGAGTCTACCGTTTTCGAGATATAATCGAAAAACAAAAACAATTGAACTTCTCCCCTCCCCCCACCGTCAGCTCACCCCCCCAGTGGTGACATACTTTTAGTATGTTTACCTCCTAACTACTTCTAACGAAGCTGTGAAGTCAAAAATTATCGCATATTTCATGTAGAATGCGCGCCCGGTTAAACAGTAACTGGTTACCAAAAAGTAAATGCTAAAAAGAGCAAGCCAACCTCTTCGCAAGTAATACCTAAATTTCAATAAAATAAAATAATCTATATGACAATTAGATAACCAGACAAGTCAATTTAAATAATTAATAATTTAATAAAACAAAAATAGTAAACAGAAAGTAGTATATATATTATCTACAACATATAATATATGTACTTAATTTCAATTCAACAATTAAAAAAAAATTTATTTTCCGAAATATGATTTAAAAAGATAAATATTAGAAAGGTTATGGGTTAAATTTATTAATTAAGGATTCGCTATAGACAGTAAAATCTTTCACTAACCATTGTAGACGGGATGATAAATATTTATCTATAAGTTGTTTTGATAGCTTTTTAGGGTTCAAAATCTAATATTAACATGTAAAATAGTAATAAAACAAATAATGATACTTATTATGAAATAATAAAAAACTTCTAAGAATAAAAATAAAATGTATTTTTTATTTTTGAAGAGAAAAGATTTGCCCCGGTTGGGATTCGAACCCAAGTCTCCACTTCTCTAGCGTTTCGAACCCAAGTCTCCACTTCTCTAGCGTTCGAACCCAAGTCTCCACTTCTCTAGCGTAAGTGTTGGGTTCAATCCCAACCGGGGCAAATCTTTTCTCTTCAAAAATAAAAAATATATTTAAAAAATAATAATTATTAACAACCAAGAATTATTTCATTATTGAAAATAAAATGGTTCAGTTGTCCGCCAGCAAGGATTTATGTTGTATTTTAAAAGATGTTTTAACTTCTGTTCAATCGAGCGTTGATCTAGTACATGAAAAAAAAGTTTGTTATAAAAGATCGAAAAATAGGTTATTTTTTTTATTAATAGGAAGAAGAATCGAAGTATAATAATTACAGAATAAGCTATAAAAAAAACTATCACCGAAGTCAGCGATATCGATCGGTTACAAGGAATCGACGTAGAATAATCGGTCCTCGAAACGGTCTGCTCTAGAATCGGAGAGATTTGACTATCGATGAGAGTATATTTATTTATTCGGCAGTTTTATTTTTTTTAAAAAACAGCTGATTTCGAAGACGAAAGTTAGTTCCAATTTATGCCAAAGGCGTGATTGTATATTGTATATTTAAGGTGCAACAAGCAACAGCCAGGGCATCAAACCGTATAAAAACAATACAGAAAGCTAAAGTAATTTAGCTAGGTAATAAATCGATAGGTAAAAATGAATCGAGATTTCTTGGAAACGTTTTGTGAAGTGAAATTGGGCTGAGTACTGTGAGGGGGGGAGGGCGGAGGGATTTCGTTTTAGAAGGTAATAGCCTTATTTTATGGAATTGCCGAGATGAATCCTGGGAAATTGAATCGCTATCTCTTCTTCAAAAGATAATACATACCTCTTTCACCATCTTAATATGTTTTTGTTTTTTTACAAAATACACATATAAAAATAAACATAAAAATATACATTATTTTTTTTTTTTAAATATATAGGATCTTAGTTTGTTGTAAGTTTTAAAACTTCTCCTTCTTCTTTCTCTTTCTCCTCTGCCATTTCTACCAAAGAGGTATCGGTACTATTATACACTAAATTCCACGCCATGAACAATAAAAAATGTTACCGGTCTGCAAAAAAAACGGCCAATCTAGGCGGACATTAGGAAAAACTTTCATATCAACAGAGACCTCAACGAGATTCAAACTTGGTGTAAGAAATGGAAAATAAAACTTAATTATGACAAATCCCTTCATATTACATTTACACTACGACGCAAGACCTGCCCGCCTGTTTACATTGACAACCAACCTTTACATCAAACTGAAAAAGTGGCATACGCTTGATAAAAGACTGACATGGGGCCCACACGTCAAGACAAAAAAACAGACGTTACAGTTAAGACTGCGACTTCTATACTCAGTACTTCACAGACGCTCAAAACTACCTTTAAAACAGAAACTTAACATTTACAGTTACTTGCTAAAACCCACTTGGACGTATGCATCTCAAATATTAACCGGCCAAAAGAACACATATTCAGAAAATTCAAACATTTCAATCGAAATTCCTAAGACTGATAACAGACTCCCCTCTTTATTTATCAAACGATACACTAAATAGAGACTTACGTATTCCTACAGTTGAGACCCATATCCATAAACTTTATCTATAATTTCTTGAGAAACTACGTGGACGCACTAACAAACAGATACATAATATGGCAACAGTACAAATTCCTGACATAACTCAACGAAAGCTGAAAAGGGAGTGGATGAGGGATCTGCTAGTCTAATCCCTAATAATTTAGTTTCACGCCTACAGATTGTAACATTGGGTCCTGACTCCCTCATGTCTGTTGTTTCAATGTAACTTCACATTCACTGGTTGTCCATTGTGTACAGTTGTGAATAAAGTTATGTTAAAAAAAATATCAACTGAGCATTGAATGGACTTTGTACTATTATCAAGGGATGGTTGGCGAGATATAAACAGCAATTAGAATACGATTTGATGGATTTACAATTGAGTAAACAAACATTCTTCAAAAAAAAACCCCGTAATATACCCAAGCAAGGCCACTGAAAATGACTAAATCGTCAGATGTTGCCGGAACATACATATTTAGCGTGCTGGCTAGTGTGTATTACGAGGTTTAATCAAAATTTCATATAAAGGGCCTGATAGTAAATTTAACCAGGTTTCAGTTGAAAACATGAAAGCTTAGATCGGAAAAATAGTTATGGACTTATAGTGAAAAATGTGCCCAAAAAACTTGGATTTCAAAACAGTAATCGGTTTTGAGGGCCCAGACATGGAAATTTATGGAGCTTGATCAAAATTTAATATACAGGTTTTTATAGTAAATTTTACCAGCGTTTAGAAAAGAAAAAAAAAATTTGGATTGAACTATATTACTTTCGGATTTATAGCCAAAAGAGTACCGAAAAACGTGTTTTCGGGGGGAAGCGCTACCCACTGAGAGTGCTGAAATGAGGGGTGATGCGATAATTTTTGACTTCACAGCTTCGTTAGGAGTGGTTAGAAGGTAAACATCCTAAAAGTCCCGGTCCCTGGGTATGGGAATCCCCAGTTTATAGTGAGGGAAGGGGAGAAGGTCCCATGTTTAGGTTTTTCGATTATATCTCGAAAACGGTGGACTCTAGAAAAATAAACTACAGATCAAAATTTAAGCTAATTAAATTTCATATAAACTTTTTCTATACATATTTGTCAAACTCGCAACAATGCTCGAGATATCCGTTATTAAAAATCGATAATTATAGAGAATAAATATTTTTACCTCACTTTTTACTAAACATTTGATTCAAGTGCCAGAGACGTATATATGGTATTAAAGTAAATTTAATGCCCTACAACTTTGTTTCTGACAACATTTCTGAGAAAAAGTTATAGAGGCACTTGAAGCAAATGTCTGTCCTAACCGGTGCCCGCTCGCTTCCCCTTCTCCCCGCTATTTCTCGAAAACAGTTAATCCTATAAAAAGTTAATAGAACCAAAATTATAGAGACTATTATTATATACAAATTTTGTAACCTTTTTGATTGACAGCCGATGGATAGAAATCGAGATATTTCAAAAAACTTATTTTTGTGACCTTTGACCTTGAATATCTAATTATGCTAACGTGTTGAGATCGGCGACTTTTTACCACTTATTTAGGATGCCATAACAAAGATATATGCAAAAATTCAGCTTCATTGGGTTATTTCCGAGGTGAAATCCTTATTTGACTGGGCTATTCATTCAGTTGTGCCCAACCTTCCATATAGAGAGTGATACGTAGTAACATATAATAGTGCACACATAGCATGATTGTAACACATAATAGTGAGTGATACATATATAAAATTTTATCCTTCGCAAGTAAACATATTTAGCAAGTTAATAGATTTTCGTATTTGGAATTATGGCATTTTTTTTTTTCCAAGTTTCTCCACATTTTAGGTGGCATGGTTTTAAAGAATAACATCTCCAGAATATGTAGCGTTTGAACTCTAACCCATCCAGGCCCATAGAGCGGTGTCCATGGCACCCTCTGGCGAAAAAGAAATATTTTAGATGGCATTACTGATGGCATTCAGGAATTGGTAATAAAAAAAGTGGACAAACTTTTTATTCATATTCGCTCACCATGTGTTCAAAGTCGATGGACCTTTCAAAATATTTTGAAAAAAAAATTCTGATTGGCTGAAGGGAAATTTAGTAGATATTGAGGCACTCGCCCTTGGCCTATAGGGGTTTCTGGACTAGTCAACGGTTGGCTTTGAATTTGGAAAATGTTCTAAAGAGCTTTTGGAACCGATTTAACTTTGTTCTGCCAATGGTGCCGCGATGATAGTTCCGGTCATTCCAACTGTAATCAAGCGATATTGTGTGGAAAATGGGGAGCTACGATTAGATGCTGATGATGATTCGCCAAGCCCTTATTTTACTAGATTATAGCATTATTCAGCAGTAAAATTGAAAGTAGATTCATACTTATGTATTATACTTTATAAGGTTCTTGAGGTTCAATCAATAAATAAAACAACTATTTTGGCGACGTTTCGAAACTATATTGTTCTCATAATCATGCCCTGCATCTTAGTTGGAATGTCCTAGTATTCTTCACACTTGCTAGTTTTCTGTTGGATTTCTGGAGTTCCTTCGTTTTATAAAGATATCAATACAACCCATGGTCCTGAAGCAATTACAGTGATGAAGGAACTCCAGAAACACCTATCCTGCAAGCTTCCACTAAAAAAATGGCAAGACCGCAGCAATGAAGACAAACAAGTTGTTAAAGAAGCCAAGAGTCGAATCCAAGAAAGTTTAAAAAAAAAAAAGTGTGGTTTGATTGTTGACATGCCTAAACCTGGCTTTTGAAATAGTAACGATGGAAATACGGCTGGGAAATTTTTCTCTCATCCTGATATTTCGTAAGAAATTACCGAAGTTGACGCTGAACTAATTAAAAGGCTTAATACAATACTGATAGCAATACCAAGTGGGTACGAAATTAATACTATTGCCTATCAAGAGTTTGCTCATGGTACTGCAAAGTATTATGCAGAAAAGTAGCCATGGTACCCTAAGTTACCGACCCTCGACAACTTTCTTATTCATGGTACAGGAAGCTCGTAACAAGGATTTCAAAAAATAGCGTGAACATTACGGAAGTGTAGTCGAGAAAAATCCAACCAGGATATATTCATTAACTTTTTGTTGAGTTCAGACCCAGTTCTAA
The DNA here is from genome assembly GCA_003667255.2 of Euschistus heros. Taxonomy (NCBI): domain Eukaryota; kingdom Metazoa; phylum Arthropoda; class Insecta; order Hemiptera; family Pentatomidae; genus Euschistus; species Euschistus heros. Next base: position 111,634 of record RCWM02000718.1, read on the forward strand.
TAAGCAAACGAAAACTACCTAAGAAAAAATTTAAGACACTACCAACAGAGGCTTTAAACTTTTTTTCTTTTCCTTTTGAAAATAGGCCTGACACAGAAGAAGAAGACAGCGAAGATGATAAGGAAATATTACTGATAGAAAGTGTGTTACTTATTTTAATGAAAAGTGAGAAATTTTTTTTTTTACTGTTCTAAGTTTTCCCGTATTGTACACAAATAGAGTGAGTGATTTAGGTTTTTCAATGTTTCAATGTATGATATACAGCTTTAAGAACCAATGTTGATGATTATTTAAGATGTAAGTAAGAATATTTAGTTTATACCAACAATTAGGGCTGCTTGCCCCACTATGCGTTGCCAAAATAGTTGTTTTTATTTATTGACTGAGCCTCAAGAACCTTACTAAACATTTAATAGAAACAGTCAAGAAATTTATCCATATATATATATATATATATATATATATAGTTGTTAACTTTATACTTTAAATTATCCGCTAAACTTATAAAACTGTTAAAAATTGTAACCTGTTTTGTTCACTGTAGAGTATGATCATGAGAACAATGTAGTCTCGAAACATCGCCATAATATAGTTGTTACTTTATTGACTGAACCCCTCCAGAAATTGAGCTTTTGGTATTAACAATCGGGAATATATATATATATATATATATATATATATATATATATATATATATATATATATATATATATATATATATATGAAGTCCTGGTTCGGATGCGAGCCCGGTGGCTAGTGGATAAGGCGCCACGCTAGAGAGGTGGAGACTTGGGTTCGAATCCCAACTGGGGTCAAATCTTTTCTCTTCAAAAATAAAAAATATAAATAGATATATATGCGTTATCCGTTACCTTATCCCATATGGTACTTTCAGATTCTACGCAACTTAGCAACTGTCTTTTCAGAATGTTACTGCTTCCGTTACAATACGATAGCTAAACAAGGTTGGATTGTGAGTTCTAAAAAGGTTTTCGCATGTAGTTAATTCAGGGACAATAAGCGGATATGAAGAACCTGGAAAAACCATTGAAGTTTGGTGAGAACCGCTCGATTCTGTTCCTGAAGATTGTTTAGGTTTTAGCATTGTACTCCGCACTCAGCACTCCAATAGAATCCTCTATAGGAAGATCTCACGTCCAATTGGAGGGAATATGTGTCATCCTTTTTGTCCTCTTCCGTCTTTGGAACTTCCTCTATATTTTTGATACCTTTCACTGTAGATGTAAATTACTCAATTTTTTTTTTTTTTTTTTTTTTTTTTTTTTTTTTTGGTATTGTGAATAATGTCTTTAATGTGCGAAATATTCATTTAATAGGATTAGCCGAGTTGGCTGCGCTACCCGATTCCACGGATAACGCGAAGTTTACTTTATGGATAACTCGGTAGTATTACAGCCCTACTTAACTTAAATACAGCTGTCCACGGAGCTGTGGTTGGCTTGTTTTGTTTTGTTCGGCAGTTGGTAGACCTGTACAAGACGACAATGGCTGAAGCGGTGCAGAAATGGTCGGCCGTTGCAACAGTGATCCCTCATCTAATTACCACCGCCATGCCACTTTATCAACTGGGCCGTGTCGCGACACACTCTGAGAAACACATCCAATGCTCTTGCCAGCTTTTAATTCTGATTTCATGGTCTTTAGTCGCCCACATTACCGAACATTTAGCTTTTTAAGGATCCGTTACGTAACGACTTGAGTTCGTAAACCAACTCAACTATTGACCTACCGGCTTTAAGTTGATGATGATGAGTTAATTAATAGGTCATATGTTAAATTTTATTGTATCAGTAGGTCCATTACAGTCTTCGGTTCGATTCTCGACACTATCGATTCTAGAAAAAACTATCGTTATCCAGAATCGATGGCTCAAAGTGTTTCTTAGGAATCGATACCTGTTCGTGATGTTCAGTTCTTTATTGGAATATCGTGAATGGTTATGTAATTATTATAGATCAATTCTTCGCCAATCAAGTAAAGTGGAAAAATTATTATAAAGTCAATAACTTGTATAGTAACCTATTTGAGATATTAGATGACTTCCACAGTCAATCCGCCAACTGTTAATTACATCCCTCATATTCTCCCATTTTGATAATGGCAGTGTGGTGTATGGAGGTCTCTCGAAATCTCAAGATGCAAGATTAAAGAAGATAATGAACTGCTGTCTGAAATTCGTTCAGAGAATACCTCCCCACGAACATATTTCCCACCACAACGCCAAATTAAAATGGTTATTTCCTTCCTTCCGTCGACAGTACTTTCTTGGTTCTTTCCTTTACAAATCTCTTTCCTCTCAGTCACCTTCCTATATCCTGAAAGCTTTAACATTAAAATCGTCAGTGAGTTCCCGCAAAACCAGAGCCCGTTCCTCAGACCTCTACCTAACTCCTTTCAACACAACATCCTTCAAACGTTCCTTTATATCCAGAGCTTCCAACTTCTGGTATTCCCTCCCTTCCATCATTCGCCATTCCTCCTTTAATAACAGCTTCAAATCCCGACTTTTCATTTACCTGTTAGATATTCAATCTAATAGTCATATAGATATAGAAAATATCTCTTAAAATGAGATATGAACATTTAGAATATAATATTGATTTTGTACAATATTAGTCTAGTACTATTGCACTGAATTGGTTTTAGCATAATTTATATTAATTATCAGATAAGACACATTATCTTTCCAGATAATTTATATTTCTCAGCTTTGATTATTGTATTTGATTTCATTGAGTTGTTGTTTAATTTTCTCTATTTTTTTTTCGTAACCTATCTTAGATTCTTACCTCAAGATATAATATGTTTTTTGTGTGATATTTTAAAATATGTAACAATACTTTTATATTGTAATTCGAATTTCGTTTAAATTCTTAATTTAGTTTTAATTATATTTTCTTTGCTTTTATCATATTTCTTAATTATATATACGGTATGATAGGTAGCCATTAATTGTTCATTGTAATTATTCTTAAGGGGCAAAGGCCCCAGAATAAAATTTATTTTCATTCATTCATTCATTATCGGGAAGCAAGTTGGAAACTAGTGGATTCTAATAGTTACAGAGTTTGTCAAGGAAGGATTAAGCACTTGTTTTGGGACAAATCAACAACACAGGAGTAATTGAGATCATTTCGGTCAATTTTATCGGTGACATAGTAAAGGGAGGATTTTGCGATGGATTTTGGATTGTAAGGATTGGACAAGGGAAGAATTGGAAGGTTTAGTAGAACTCCAAAACTCATCATCGTAGGTCAAATTAATGTTATCTAAGTGAGTATTTCGTAATTATTTTGAAGCTTTGAAAGTTTATCTGGTAAATTTTGAAGTAATAGGAAAAGGGGAGGGGGGAGTTTCTTCACTTTTTAGTCTTAACATTTATTTTATTATTATTTTAATTTTTAATTTTTCTAAATATTTTCTTATTAAGAGAACATTACAACTGGCCGCATAGGAATCTCCAAACGTATCTGGTTTTTTTTTTTTTATTATTATTTATTTATTGCTGTATACAACTGAAGGCAATACATACATCAAATAGATGCGTGGTAACAATTATTACAATGCCATGTAAAGACACTACCCTTTAGTAGCACTTAGCACTTAGTTCTACATTAGAAGGTCTATTGGCCATCCTCTTTTCAGACGCCTCTGAGGGTTATCGGGAATAGAGTATGTTGCAATTGGGGCGAAGAGTGAATAAACTTTATAATACAAAAAATAATACCTTAATTTAATTAATTCCTAATTCCATATTCATATTTGGAGGTTCCCATGATTTCTAAAAGTTAACTTTCACACCTCATATACCACTTTGAACATTTAATTTTTCTTTTAAAGAAACACTAAAATAGTTTAAATGAAAATTAATTATTAGTAAGACTAAAGATCAGTGAGTAGGGCCCGCTTTGGGCTAATCATTACTCAAAGAAAACAAACGCTCCCTGGAAACGCCTTTGTTCATCTCGTTCTAATTACAGGTGAGAACTTCGCACGGTTTAAAGTGGGAATCTCTTAACTGGGAAGAAAGTGGTTTGGGCTACTTTTGATAATAATAATTCTACAAAGGAGAAGATGGAACAAGCAGATTAAGGATGTTATCTTAGGGTCTTAATAATTATTTTGTATTCATTCATTTGCCGTCTTATGATTGTTTCTGTGCTATTTCAAAGCCTTTGATATCTGAAGAAGTAGAAAAACTATGTTCAACGGATTACAGCACCTGTATATAGCCCTTCACAGGTGTAGGTGTAGGTTTAGGGCTCGCAATTTTGAGGTTATTTTCCTGCGTATCGAGATTTGCAACTAGTATAACTTTTGACTCGGAGAAACTACGATGTTCATTTAAGTTTTAATCGTCAGCTGTCGTTAAAATCTATCGATTATATATAGTAACATTAATTTAAATTAAAGTAGTGACAGTGAATATAATAAGATGTTAGAACAAAAAAATATTATCTAAAATATATAAAGTTGGCCTATACGCATCGAAAAGCCAAACCCAAATACAGAGATTGTGTACGGTTGGAAAGAGCTCCTCAAGAACAATCGAATGGTAATAATATAACACCATATGACGGAGACAAGCAGTGCCGGGAACGTAAAAATTCCTGATCAGCATTGTTTTATACTTATTACCGCCATTAAAGCACAAAGCTGGTCGCGCTCTCAGAAGACATCTCAACTGATACAATCATCAACCGATCTGATTATTTGGCAATCAGCTAAACTTGGATGGAAAATTCCATGCCAATGAATGTGCCTAGCTTTGATCTGAGATCATATTGTAATACCGCTAAGAACAGACAAATTGCAACTACATCATCGGTAGCGGTATTATCATCATCATCAAGTCGCCAATCCGGTGGAGTCGCCATATATCGAAACATCAATACCTTCACTGATTTTAATAGAGTTTACATTGGCATTTCACAAATTTATTTGGAAATGAAAGATGCAAAACCTGGTGATGTCTGTCTCGTAAACGTAAAGACCAAATGATATTCTTATTCGGGTATGTGTATAATCCACCCGAGCAAAGCGTTAGCAAAAATTAAACTCTTTATGTTACGATAGTTGTTAAAATATTCCGAAAACATCCCAAAAAGTATACCCGATTACGAGCCTGATCTTACTACAACAGTTATGATAGTTGGAGACTTAAATTTTGATGTCTCACAAAACCGCTCATTGCCAGACTTCATGCTTAGTGAGTTCAATTTGTCTTATATTGAAACTTCTCCAACAATGTTTGGTAATACCTGCATTGATTTAACGTTTATCAGAAATCTCTATGTATCATACTTTTCGTACCACAGACCTATAATTAATAAAGTTATATTGTAACACAATAATTATTTGTTTCCTTGCTTTCATCTTAAACACATAAACAAAAATATAACCCGTTACAAAACGTATTCACGTACAACACACGGCTGTGTCCATGACACAGCCGAACCCCTTAGTTTTTTTTTATTATATTATAGTTATTTTGTTTTTATTGATTGTTATATTTAACATTATAGGCTATATTGTAATTTATGCAAAAAGGAAGGCAGAAGATTGATGCAACAATAATAGCACGAATTACGCACTTTTGAAAACCCATAATGAACCTATATGGGAAAGTTTTAAAATTCCTTCACGATTCACTAAAAATATGTTCTGAACTAAAAAGTATAAAAGGTTAAAAAAAAAAGATAAAAAAAAAAAGAAGTTAGACGGAAGACTATCTTTGTAATGAACTGACAATAGACTGTTTGGAATTAAATGGCGGCTTTCTCCCGCTAATCAAGAGCCACCAGAGCGTACTAAATCCTATTATACATACCTGATTATAATTATAATGGAAAGGAAGTATTTATCTTTTCACCATATGTATACTTAAATTTATAATCTACTCTAATTTTTGATTTACATTATTTGTATAATTATATAAATATAGGTACTAGAGTACCTTAATGGTATGCGTCAGCAACGTTCAAGTGAAGGTCGAATGTCTATAGTGCTGCCATGATTAGAGAGAAAAATATGAACATAATTTAGGTTAAATGCTTCAGTGTTAGTCCCTGAATTGTTGTTCTTTAGTTTCTTTTTTATTTTATAAAAAATATAAATATTGGTTTTGTAAACCAACATTTTATTAAATACTAACTGTAATGTACTGTACCCGGTGTGCGTTGCTATGCGCTTAACAAAATAAAAAAAAAAAAAAAAAAAAAAAAAATAAATAAATTAAAAAAAAAACAGTAAAACAGTTGTTTAGTAATTAGTAACAGTACACTACTAGGCCAACGGTTGTGAAAGGAGGAGATTTGGCCTTAATCACGCTCAACCGCCAGGCTTTTCCCCAATTAACAGTACCTACGTTTTAAGAGGCTGGGTGTGCCCCAGGAGGGTCTACCGACCTCGAAGTCGAGCCACAACCGAATAACAGAAAATAAATTTTCTGGCTTCAGTTGGACTCGAACTCGGGCCCGGGAGATTAGTTGTCAAGTGCAAGTGGGTAAACACTGAGCTACCGCGCCTCCCAGATCAATCGTTATTAAATAGTTTATTTCTGATAAATGTACAGTTAAGTTCGTAAAATGTTACAATACTGCACTTGTTCAACTTAATATCTTACCTCCTCGCTTCCTTTTAAGACTACTCAGACTTCCACCTTTACACTTGTATTCTTTCCGTGAAGGTTGGCTCGAAGCCAAACCGGAATGATCGCTAAACTAGACAGCCATCGCAGAACTAGGCAGCCATGACAATTCTCCAGCAGAAGATAATCTACTTGTACCATCTGTTTTCGATAAGGATGAAACTCCTCAAGAATTTAAATTATGAAGACTAGTTCCCTGGCTGAACTACCTGAGGCATGTTCTTGGCTGTATAATGTCCTGGAACAATGTCAATGTGTAGGTAAAAGAAATGCAGTTGATCTGAGATTTTATTATTTTTTTTTTATACTCTTTATATATGTAACGGAATAGTTCATCGTAATTTTCTCCGATTTCCAGCAATTTTATTAACTTGAAAATTTGCACACGTGTCAAGAACCGATGACAATACAATAATTGCAAAACTTTGTTCTAATGTTCTTACTTAGTCACGTCAAATTACCCCAAATTAAGGGGGTCTGCCTTGCAAAATGTGAAGGAGTAGGTTTTCTGTTTTCAACTGACTTCAAAAAAGAGGAAGTTCTCCACTCCTCTGTATTTTTTTATATGTTCCAAACGGGTCCTGAGAATAAAATATCAAAATTGTGACTAAATTTGATAAGAGGAAAATTTAGGGGGCAAATAAACCCAAGGGGGTTAGTAACTTTTCGCGTTTTTTCAGATATTTGCAAAAAAAGTGTACAAAAATGCTTTCAATCGAAAAATGTGTTATTTACAAAATTAAAGTTTATTAAATTTTCCGTCTAAAGATCTCCGTTATGCTAAATTTGATTCAGGCGTTTAGCCTTAATCAATTTTCAAAAGTCCAAGAATTTTGCCAACATTCTCAAAAAGTTAGATTTGCTCATGTTTATGAGTCTATACCACAGAAATGGCCAATCCAATCAAAAAATATTTATAATAAAAGTTGTAGATCAATATATTTTGTGCAAGATGGGATTTTCAAAGTAAAAATTTACCACTTCCTGCTCTGAGACATGTCAATAAAATCAAAAAGTGTGTTTTCGTTACATAATATTGGGTTGTTTCACATGAAATGTCCGTTTTCAAGGTATAGGGATGTTAGTAAAAATACAATATGAAAACAATATAATTTTATTCGAAGTATTTACCTTCTTTTTCTACACATTTTTCCAACGTGACAACAACTTTTTTATCCCGGATTTGAAAAACTCTGAGCTTTGAAGTGAAACAAAATCTGAAAACGCACTTTTGATTTCAGCATCATTTGCAAAAATTTTTCCTCTGCAGAAGTTGTCTAAATTCCTGAAAAGGTGATAATCTGTTGGAGACAAGTCGGGAGAATATGGTGGGTGCGGAAAAACTTCGTACCCCAGCTCTTTCAATTTATGCATGGTAAGTTTTGAAACGTGGGGTCTAGCGTTGTCGTGTAGGAGTATAGGGCCCTTCCGATTTACCAATCCAGGTTGTTTTTTTCAATAATTTTTCGTGCATTTGGCCAATTTCATTGCAGTAGGTTGTAGAGGTAATGGTCTCACCTCTAGGCAAAAAGGAATAATGTATGATTCCAGCCATGGACCACCATACTGTAACCATCAATTTTTTCGGGTGCAAATTTGGTCCTGGGCTTTCGTCGATGTCTAACCACTGCCCTGACCGACGCTGATTGTCATAAGCAATCCATTTTTCGTCGCAAGTTATTATTCTTTCAAGGAAAGGGTCGGTTTTTTGCCTAGCAAGCAACGAAACGCAGGTCTCAAGACGTTTCAATTGCTGTCGCTCAGTGAGATCGTGAGGTACCCATGTATCGAGCTTTTTCAACAACAGAGACTCGCAAAATCCTCTATGTATTTCAAATATTATAAAATCGGACATTTCATGTGAAACAACCCAATATTTGTCGGCAGGATCAACGAAAAAAGTCGAGTTGAAACGTTTTTTCACAACTCAAAATTTAACATTTTTACACACTCTAGCTCTGATCGTATCACACGGATCGACAATTTGACGAAAGTTTCTTTTCAGAAATTAAATGGAACATATTTTTTGTTATATAGCTTTTGTCGCTAGAACCCACCATTTAGGTACCTTTAATGGTTTGAATTAAAAAAGTCACGTTTAAAATCCCTACTTTCTCTCGACTTTGTTTCGATTAATCAATAATTGTCAATTTAATTCAATTATTAATTAAAGTAATTTAATCCATTTAATTTTAATTTGAGAAAAGCAATGAAATGAAATGAAAAATACATTTTATTCTGGGGCCATTGCCCGTTAAGAATAATTATAATGTACAATTATTGGCGGCCTAGCTGCCGTATCTATAATTTAGAAATATGATAAAGGCAAGGAAATACAATTAAAATTAAATTAAGGAATTGAAAAGAAATTTAAATTACAACATAAAGTAATAAAATTAATAATACATGTTTTAAAATAGCACATGAAAACAAATTACATCTTAAGGTTAGAAATTTAAAATTAGCTACAAAAACAAATTAGGAAAAAGCAAAAAAATATCCAATGAAAAAATACAGTAGACAAAGCTAAGAAATATAAATTATACGGAAAAATAATGTATCTTGTCTTAAAAAAATAATATAATTATGCTGAAACCAATTATACAAATTTAGCGTAATAGTATTAAAATAATTCTGTACCAAAATCAATATTATACTTTGAATATTCATATTTCATTTTAAAAAATATTTTCTTCATTGATATGACTATTAGATTGAGTTTCTAATAAGTAAACGAAAAGACGGGATTTGAAGCTATTATGAGTGGAGGAATGGCGAATGATGGAAGGGAGGGAGTTCCAGAAGTTCGAAGCTCTAGAAATAAAGGAACGTTTGAAGGATGTTGTGTTAAAGGAAGTTAGGTAGAGGTCTGAGGAACGGGATCTGGTTTTGCGGGAGCTCACAGATGATTTTAATGTTAATGCTTTCAGGATATAGGAAGGTGACTGAGAGGAAAGTGATTTGTAAAGGAAAGAACCAAGGAAGTATTGTCTTCGGAAGGAGGGAAATAACCATTTTAATCTTGTGTAGTGGTGAGATACATGCAGCAAAATAAAAGCAGTAATTATAGATAGACAAGCCCACGATATATTGGTGTTCCCTAGTCAGGGGGGAATTATGTTTTCACATTATTTTCTGATTCATCTTTATTTCTCTGATTTTTAGCAGATCATCATTTTTGTAGCCTCCACAATTGGTAATACTTTTGTGACCGGAACGCCGCACAGTGGGCAAAAAATCCAATTCAGCGGCCAAAATTATTTTATTGCAGAAATATGTTTTAAATGACGTCCGATATACGGGAAAAATATTTAAAAAATTTTCATGAAAGTGGAAGAGTTCATAATAAATTACTGAATTGTCGACCTAAAATGCAAGGAGTACGGTTAAATGAAATGGCTGTAAAGCCTCAATTGTTGGTGAATATAGTCTCAACTTCTCAATTTTTTTAAATTTTTTCGAAGACAGTTTAGTCTTTTTGTATCTATTTTTCCGTACATATCAAGCATAAATTGGTTGAGGAGATTGAGAGATTAAAGTAAATAAGGTTCTTCACCTCCTGGCTCCACTAACATTTAGGCGTAAAAATCAGCTGCAGACACAGTTTTCTTAATTGGTGTACTGCTGCTTGGGTCACGCTGAGGGTTGTTAATACTGTAACCATCTTTTCCATGGTAGAACATGAGACGATACAAAAGAGAATCATACACTTGATAGAACTCACTGATTCTTATCAGTTTTTTGTCCCTACATCGAACTGGCCTTACATGTCATCACCAGAGAACATAAGTCTTTTAACCTCCTCTTTAACATAAGTCTTTTAATAGCTTCTCTTTACGAAACAACTCAAACTTGTAAATTGTAAGTAACCTCTGCAGCTACCATGATTTCACAGAAAGTACCAATAGTATAAGGTTTCGACATCGATCGTATTATTGTTTGTTTACAACTATAAGGAACTTAAACGGTGCACAGTGGGCAAAAAATCCATTTCGGCGGCCAAAATTATTTTATTGCAGAAATATATTTTAAATGACATCCGATATATGGAAAAAATATTTAAAAAATTTTCATGAAAGTGGAAGAGTTCATAATAAATTACTGAATTGGCGACCTAAAATGCAAGGAGTACGGTTAAATGAAATGGCTGTAAACCCTCAATTGTTTGTGATATTTCTTTGATATAATATGATACAAATGAGCTGTTTCTATATATTAACACAGCAAAATCATGTACGATCGATTATTTCAAAATTAAGCGCATTTTTGAAGACTTATTAAAAATAAGTCTTCAAAAACTAAAAGTAAAATTTTTGGAAAAATAGCCAGCATTTAAAAGGACGATTGAGTACGATGTCGAAACTTATATCACGTCGATGTCTATTATTTTGTGCTAATGAAATCCATAAAACCATATCCGTTTCGATCCGTGCCTCATTATTATCCCCCTCCCAATCCAAACCGTTCCTTTTTGTAATTTATTACTTCACACTCTTTTAGATCTGCTGGTGGTTTTTCAGCTACATAGGTACGTTGTTAACATTGAATGTACTTCTGTACATCATGACAAACATAATCAGGAGTATACATCATTTTCTGAATTTACATCATGTATTGAAAAACCTCCAAAACAACAAGTTAATTAAATAAAAATTATAAAAAATAAATCACTCTCTATGTTTATGCCCTTTAGGTATTTACATTTATCTGTAGGTATTATAAATCCCGTCAAGACATAGAGTAGTTGTTATTTACATTTAGGCAGTTGTTTTTGTTGCTCTTGTTGGATTTCACTTGTGATTTTTTGCCCACTGTGCGCCGGCATAAAAATGAAGACAATAAACATTTGTTAATTTAATATCTCATATACTTATTAATTATTGTATAATAGTTAAATTTTGAATGTATATTCTATTATATGAAAGGACAAGCCATTTTTCGTTTGTGATCACTAACCGCGAAAACTACTGGACCTATCTGTACCAAATTTTAACTAAATCATCTTCATATGTTAAGAAAGTTTAGCAATAATAAAATGTGCATATTTTCTATTAAATTGTAGCTAAAAAGCGATAATTATGTAGTGCGCAGTGAAGTTTGAAAATTGACCGAGAGGTGGCGAGTGGCATTTAAGAAAGGTCATATAGGTACAGTGTTACATAGAGTTAAAAATTTATAATAAAAATTGTTTAATTTAAGTGAATTGTTATAAAAATAATATAAATATTTAGTGTGACGTGAAGATCCCAGGTATGTTAATTAATTGAACTATATATTTATTCGAGACTGAACGATATTCGAGACTAAATTGTTCTCATAATCATGCATCTTAGTATTCCTAGTATTCTTCACTAGGAAGAGAACTTGCTAGTTTTCTGTTGGATAACTCCTTATTAACAATTTATCCATATTAATATATCGAATCAATACTGGAAAATATCTATAGTGGAAGAATGGGATTTTATGAAGAAATCAAGAAAACCCACGGTCCTGAAGCATTGCAATGATGAAGGAACTCCAAAAATCCTACAGACATTCCTACCAAGATGCAGGGCATGATTATGAGAACAATATAGTCTCGAAACGTCGCAAAAATAGTTGTTTTTATTTATTGACTGAACCTCAAGAACCTTACTAAAAATTTAATAGTAAAGGTCAAGAAATTTATTAATTAATTAATTTAAAATAAGTAATTTAAATATTTACTTACTAGCTGCCCCGGGAGACGTTGTTCTGCCCTATTTTCTCTAAAACACAACACCGATTTTTTATGTTATTGGATTCATTTTTATATATATAGATAAGAACCTTCCTTGTGCCTTAACAAAAATATAGAATAACCGAAAGCCGTTCCAAGTTTTACGCTTAGCAACACATTTGGCCTTAGACAAAACCTTCCTTGTGCCTTAACAAAAATATTATAAAAAGAATTAACCGAATTGGTCGAGCCGTTCTCAAGTTTTACGCTTAGCAACACATTTGGCGATTCATTTTTATTTATATAGATATAATTTGTCGTTAAATTTTGAAGTATTAGGTCTCAAAATGAAAATAAAATGAACAGAATATTCTTGATATAATACTTTCGAATTGCTTCAGCTGGCTGACGAATAAGTTAAATTTGTCTTCTCAAGATGTCTAAAAGAAGAAAAAAAGTATCGATATATTCTAAGTATCTATTTAAATATCGATGTGTGAGGGAGGGTATAACTTTCGATTTCGTTACGTCATGCAGAGAGCGGTTGTCAGCACTTTCTTCTCCACGCACTCAGCCAACTTGCCAAGCTCAGGAGGGGGAAATCCAAAGAGCTTTTATGGTAGTTATTTGTTTTTAAATTATTAATTATTTTTAATAATAAAATAAACTATATTGTTTGTTTATTATAATTAAAGATATGTCTTTATATAAATATCTAAGGTGTTTCATTTTTTTTTTTTTTTTTTTAATCTATTTATTGATATTTACAACTGTATACATTATATACAAGTACATTTGAGGAAAATTATTACAATGTATCAATAACAAGTAAAGAACTATTCACTAATATCTTTTTTTAAGACGCCTCAGAGGATTATTAGGAATTGAGTATGAGGCAAGTTGGGAGACTAGTGGATTCGAGTGAGTATGGGGTTCACTATGAGAGGATAGGTATCTGGTTTGGGCTAAATCAACAACATATGGAACATTAAGATCTTTATGGATAAGTTTGTTCGCGACATAATAAGGAGAATTGAGAATTTTGCGAAGTAACTTGGATTGTAAGGATTATAATCAAATTATATTGATCCTTCTATACTATCATGCATACCTCAAGTAAAATACTCTTGATCGCTGGCAAACACCGAATATCTTCTTTAACTGGTTGATGATGTAATGTATTTTTGGTTTCGTGTAGCAATTTTATTTTATTTGAAGTTTATCTGTTGTTTTTTGTCCGTAATATGTGAGGAAAATGTGCTGTTTTTTCTTTTAAGATTTTAAATCTAAATCAACAACATATGGAACATTAAGATCTTTATGGATAAGTTTGTTCGCGACATAATAAGGAGAATTGAGAATTTTGCGAAGTAACTTGGATTGTAAGGATTATAATCAAATTATATTGATCCTTCTATACTATCATGCATACCTCAAGTAAAATACTCTTGATCGCTGGCAAACACCGAATATCTTCTTTAACTGGTTGATGATGTAATGTATTTTTGGTTTCGTGTAGTAATTATATTTTATTTGGAATTCCTCTGTTGTTTTTTTGTCCGTATTATGTGAGAAGAAATCGCTGCTTCTTCTTTTAAGATGTTCAGAGCATTTAATTACACAGTTCTGCACAAAAAAAAAAAAAAAAAAAAAAAAAAAAAAAAAAAAAAAAAAAAAAAAAAAAAAAAAAAAAAAAAAATCGCTCCCTTGAGAAATCATTTCTGATTTATATATTTCCATGTGTGTTGAATTCGAATCTAAAGAAGAAAAATTCTATCTAGCATCATTTTTGAGAAAATGGGAGTTTTTTTTTTCTTTTTAAAAAAACCTGAAATAGTGTTGTTTTTTTTTCACTCCCATGAATATTTTTTGTGATTTTTATATTTTCATGTGTGCTGAACTCGAATTATAACACCAAAAAATTCTATCTAGCATCATTTTTCAGAAAATATACGTTATTTTTGAAAAACCTGAAATAGCGTATTTTTTTTTATTTTCATTTATTTTTTTAAAACTCCGATGAATATTTTTTGTGAATTTTATAATTACAAGTGTGCTGGATTCGAATCAAGCACCATTTTTTAGAGATTGGAGGTTGTTTAAAAAAAACAAAAAAACAACTGAAATAGATAGTACTTTTTTTCTGTATTTTTATAACAATTTTTTTTTTTTGGAAAAAACAGTAATATATAAAATAATAATATTTAACACTGAACATAATTAATGTGTATATATTTTCCTTTTGTACTCTGCATCATGTATCACCCGTTGTAGTGCCCAACAGTAGTCGGCAAGCATCTTCTCATTGCATTTACCGCTGCACCTTTTTCCATTTGGGCTATCTCTTGATGAAATCGTTCTCCATATTCATCTAAAACTGCTTCCTAGTTGGGAGGGAAGAAATTCAAATGAGAATGCAAAAAATTATTTTTTTAGGACATGCTGCAATTCATGGTCTTAAAACAAAGCATAATATGCTCTCCAAAATTTTTCATTTTGTAATAAATTATAAAAGATTTAAAATCAAATAGGTTTTTTAATGTGTTGCTAAATCTTTAAATCATAAAAAAAAAAAAAAAATGCTCGAAATAACCTAAAATATAAATTTGACAAAAAATGGTGCCTGATCGAGATTTTCTGACTTCGGATTCGTGCTCAGCACACTTCAAAACATACGAAAACATTTTTGTTGAAGGGAATATTTTGATGCAGGACAGTGTTATTTTATTTATTTTTTATTTTATTTTATTTTTTTTTTTTTTTTTTTGTAGTTTATTCCTACATATCTCTTATCATTTTAATGTTTTCCTATTTTGTCAAAAAAACAACTATATAATACTCCTTAATAAATATTTTTGGCGACAATTAGTCAAACGTTTTTTTCTAATGACTGTATTCCTCGACATAGGAATTTGTCCCTCACAAGATTGCGTGGTGCCAATCATTCCGTACAACACCCGCCAGAGCACACCGTTAGAATATTAATCCATCGTCAAATGAAAGTGCTCGCTGTCAAAGACTTCCTCCTCGAATGCTAAATTTATATTCGCCTTAGGAACAATGTTTAGCATCCAAAGGGTACTCGCGTGGTGTGGAAACGCCACACAGTGGGGCAAAATGGCTAAAAAACGGAAAAAAAAAACTTCTCGAGAATGGTTAGTCCTAGATGCAAATAGCCTCGTTCGATTCAGAATGAAAAAAAAAAAAAATACATTACAATAGTAATTTGAAAATTATATCATTTTATTATTTAATAATATTGACAACTCAAGTGCAGATGTTTTAAATTATTTTGTAAAATTAAAATCATAATTTCATTCAAATTTAACTTCATTTCAATAAAGTGTTGCTACAATTTTCCGATTTTCACATTTTTATGTCGATTGCTTTAGAATAAGCTGGTTCAGAATGGCCCAGATGAATTCATTACTTACCTTTATAATGGGAAGGTAAATAAATGATCAACACTTATCTTGGAATAACCACCTTTCCCAAATTACCAGAAAACCTATTATGATCCTCAAACAGCTCCAAAGACATTGTGACTCTTTTTCCCGAAGTACCCGCCAACTTCTGGTATCCTCTCTCATTTTTCTCCACTTTGATTACGGATGCTTGGTGTATGGGGGGCTGTCTGTTGAGCTAGAGATGAGACTAAGGAGACTAATGAATTGCTTCATAAGATTTATCTTTGGGGTCGACAGACAGTCTCACGTATCTTGCCGGTACAGAGAGCTAGGGTGGCTTTTCCCCGATTTTCTCACTTTCCTATTCCAATCATTAAAAACCAATAAGCCTTCCTATGTCATAGACCTACTTACTCTGCGTTCCCCCATTCACCACCTGAATACAAGATCCCAACCTTCCAACCTATATACCCCCTCACATAGAACTGCCTCCTTTGAAAAATCCTTCGTTATCCGTGCTACCCCTTTTTTGAATTCCTTACCTATCCATATTCGCAAAGCCTCTTCCTTAACTTCTTTTAAACATCTTTTATTTATCCATCTCCTTGATCTTCAATCTTCCACAAAAATGTAAATAATATGTAAATGTATATAAGTTTGTAAATTTTTTTACTGTTGATTGTTTTTATTTATTTTATTTTTTACCTAACTTTTTTATTTTATTTTTATTTTTTATTTCTTCTTTCAATTTTTTTTTTTCATAATTTAATTTAACTGATTAAACTAATGTCAGCCAGACAAATGTACCTTTTATTGTGCACTTTAATTATTCTTAGGGGATAGTCTGTCCCAGAATAAAGTTTATTTTTCATTTTCGTATGCTGGTTCAGAATGGCCAAAAAGAAATCATTATTTACCTTTATAATGGGCAGAATGATGGAACGGCTCACATTATTCATTAGAGTACTTCGTTAATGATGGTAAGGTGTTTTTTTTAAAAATTAAAGCCTCATGTATATTATGTAGAGATCTGAAGATTTTAGCAGCTCATAAAATACATCCTTAAAATACGTCCTGTACGGGAGTAAAGAAAGCAGACTGATAACTATTTTAATAAACATAGTGACCACGAACGTACTAATCCCAACTTTGATAACAAATCCTTGTTTTTATGTACAGTTGTCATCAGTTGTCAATGAAATTTATAGGGGTATTAAGTAGTAGTATAAGCTTTATAAAAATGGTATTTTTTCATCTGCTCTTACATTAGACATTTTCACTATTGGTACACGGAAATTAGACCAAAAAAATGGCCAAACCTTCAACTTCAAAAATAAAAAGGTCTCCGCGAAAACACGTAAGTACTCTTTTGGCTATAACTCCGAAACTATTTGTCCGTTATTTATTAAATCCTAGAGATTTTAATATAAATCCCGTGGAATACCCATGCCACCACGCTAAAAACTGCGTAGTTTTAAAATCCAAGTTTGTTTTTTTTGGTTTTATGGCATTGGAATTATCCATACAGCCAATTATTATGCTATCTATTTAGTTTTTTACTATTTAAATGTTAGATATATTTATTTATTGAATATAAATATTGGGTTATGCTGATTATTTCCTCTGGTTTGCCTGTTGCTAATAATTTTTTATATCGAATATTATTATTATAAGGTTTTAAAAAATTAAGAAACTTTTCTCTTTGTTTTTTGTAAGCCGGGCATTCGGTGATTATGTGCTGAAGGGTTTCTCTTTTAATACATCTATCATACTCTGAGCTTTTCTTAATTCCTATGCGCTGAAGATAAACATTGCAAAATCCAAGTTTATTTAGCATATTTTTCGCTACAACTCCAATACAATGTATTAGATTCCGATTTTTTTTTTCTCCTCATAGCTGGTTAAATTTACTATTAGGCAATATATATGAATTTTCGATTAAATCTCACGAAATACCCAGCCCACTGAACATATCAAAATTGTCATATTTTGCAAAAACATACACATTTAGAGTGCTGGAATCGGTATTTTACGGGTTTTATTTAAAATTTCATGTATAGGTAGGATCTGTTAGTATATTTAATCAGCTTTGAGATGGAAAAATGAAAATTGGGAGTTATAACGAAAAATGTGCAAAAAACAAAAAAACGAGGAATTCACAACAGTAGGTATGTGACATGTGTCTATGCGGGACTTGATCGAAATTTCATATATGCTATATATAGAAAATTTAACCAGTTTTCAGAAAAATAAAAAAAAATTAATTGCACAAATAGTTTCGGAGTTATAGCTAAAAAAGTGCCGACGTGTTTTCGCGAAGTGTAACTGCAAATCAGCCAATCTTTGCTGGCGAACGGCTCTAAAATCTGAGAAAAAAACTATATTTGTTTTTAATTTCATTTGCTTTAATATCATATAGAAAACACTAAACAATGTAAAGGTTTCCGAGTTATTTGATCAAACAGCAAAAAATATACAATTTTCAACCCATTCCTTCCTTCCCCCGCTTAAACCCGTCGCTATTTCGAGAAAGACTTTTTACCACATTCAGAGCAAAAAGTGGTGAACAATTTCCAGCAGTCAGGCCTTTTTATTTTTGGGGTTTAAGATTCGATGTTGGTTTCCATATACTGTATTACTTGTACTTGTTATTCGAACTGAACTCTATTGTAGAATGAAATGAAAATATAAGAATAGGTTAAAAGGTGAATTATGTTCAAATAAAATTAGAGATTTCAAGGATGTTAATACAACAAAAAAAAAAATTGTTTTAAATTTTACCGTTTCTCTAATGATTTCGAAGAAATAATTGGAAACCATAGGTTTTTTTTTTTTTTCTTGGAAAATTAGGAAAATTATGTAGGTAAATGTTATTGTTGATATCAAGATAAATCACATCTTTACTCTATACATAATTAATAATTAATTAATTAATTAATAATTAATAATACATAATTAACGAACCTCAAAAGACTAACACACATATTACAATACATACGGACAGTAAGATTTTAATAGAGTCGATTAATAATACAGCCATACATGACTATTTGACTGACCTAATCAGACTAAATTTAATAACCATTAAGAACAAAGGGAAAATGGTCTCTATAAAATGGGGGTTAAAGCACACTTTGGAATTGAGGGTAACGAAAGGGCCGATTACCTAGCCAAAGAGGCGGCTAAAAGTAATTTGTTACCTTCGTATAACAAAGTTCCATTATCATATATAAAGCGGGACATAAGTTCTGATATGGTTAAAAAGTGGGACCAATTGTGGGTGACCTCATCAAAGTCACCAAGCTTACACAGATTTATACAATTTATACACATACAAAGTAACAACTACAAACTAACACAACTAATGACAGAACACGGAAACTCTAAACAATATCTCAAACGATTTAACATAATACGATCTGACATATGTAATGAAGACGGACAGACTCAAAATTTCAAACATGTACTTTATGAATGTAAAGCATTTGAAAGACACAGGTTTAATCTAGTAAAAAATATTATTCTCAAACATGGAACATGGCCAGAGACAGAACAAAATTTGTTCTCTAAATTTAAGACTGACTTACTCACATTTATACGAAAGATCGACTTTGACAAACTGACAAATGATGGGCAGCGAAGGTAGTTTCTTGTTGGCTTTTTTTGCTTTTGTTTTTGTTATTTCTTTTTTTTTTTTTTTTTGTGATTTTGTTTAAATATTTTTGTTATATTACTACGTTATGTACGTTATGCTAAACTAATCATGTTAACTTTTAATAACATTGTAAAACATTTAGTATGCCTGTAAGGCATGGAACATGTTAATATACAAATAAACGGTCCTTATATGGGGATACCATATAAGGAAAAAAAGGAAAGGAAATCTTTACTCTAAATGAAAAAAAAAAAAAAATCAATGTCTACCTGACTGGAAAAAACAATAAATGGTGGATATTTCCATCTTTAAGGTGGGGTTCCGCATGGAGCAACCAGCAGCAGCTGCTGCGTTCAGGGTGGTTCCGCATGTAGCTTCCAGACGCTGCGGCTGGAAGTTCATCAGTTCGTATTCTGGCTTCAGCGAAGTATACTGAGAAGAAAACTGGTGTTGTGATTGTTAATGGAGGAAGAGGAGTTCCATGTTACGAACAGATCAATTGACCCTATGTTTTCCCGAAGAAGAGAAGAAGGTTTCTCTCTTCGTTGATAGAGCTGCACCTCCAGAACGAGGAGGAGAAATTCAGAAAGTTTTTCTGGCTAAACTTCATTCGATTAGATTTTATAATTTCCCTATATTTCTATTTCTCTAACGTATTAAAACGAGCCATTTTTAATAAAACTTTTTAATATACTGGAGCTCAACGAGGCGTATTATGAAAACTAACAAACTGTGGGCACACATGAAATCTAGCAAATTGCAGGAAGTCCAGAAAACAAACCAATACTAGGAAGTCTCCATTGCTGTGAATCCCACGTTTTCCCATTGGTGATTTCACAATATACAGACAAACAATTTAGAAAACTCGCTGGAACCACAATTTTATTGTTTTTTTTTTTAGATGAAATATAAAGTTCCAGTTTCTTTATTACTGTTTTGTCCAATCACATTTTATTGACAACCCTGTTTTCATTAAATAATTTTTATCATGTAAGATATAGTATAATTATCTAAGAGAAATTTATATATAAATAAATTGTGATATTTCAACCTGAGGTTGTATCAAATTGTTTATAAATGTATATTTATATTTTATATTTATATTTATAAAACCTGAAAACTGTGTTCTCTCTGAAAACTCTGTGTATTTTTAAGAATTGTTATTGAAAAGTACCATATATACATACAAATATACAGTTTAAAATGGTACAAGAATCATTGGTGATGTGGGTTTGCATAGCACAGACGCGAAGGAGCACGGACTCTGGACTGGTCCCTAGAGCAGTCCGAACGCAGCAGCTCAGCTTCTCAAATTTCTGGCAGCAGCCGCAGCAGAAAGAACTCTTGCAACACTTCTATTAAAACCAACTGAAGCAGTGCCCAGCTTCCAGCCGCGGCGTTTGGCAGATACAGCTGCTGCGGCTGGCTGCTCCATGCGGAACCACACCTTTAATCTACTGCTTCTGATGAGCAAACTTTCAGCAAATTTTCGATTCGAACCACAGCAACAGAGCTAGAACAGTCCAAAAAGACCCAACACTAAACAAATGTAACACAAAACTCGACTTTTCTCATTCAAAACAATATAGCTCTTAAACGGTAGATCCTAGCGAAAAATGTTTCATGACAAAAAGTTTTCTGCTTTAAATTTCTGACAAATTAGTAACATCAACAGCTAAAGCCTTTTAAAATGTTACATGTTTTAGAGTTTAAAAAAAGTTACATATTTGATGGTGAAAAAAAAACGTTACACCGTTACTTTTTTTCATTCGAATCAATACAGATCTTAGCTTCTAGCGACAAATGTAATATAACAAACATTTTTTCGATTATATTGCTGACAAGGGAAGTGTCGTCAGATTTTCGATTAGAGGAATATCAACAGAGATAGAGTGTGTCAAAATTTTATATTTTTAAATGTAAAAAAAACATTAGAGCAAAAAAAAATTCTTCAAGTCATTACCCCCCCCCCCTTTTCCCTGTTTTTATTTTTTAACATTGTTAGTCAAGCCTTCATCTAGACTACTTCAGTAAGTCCATTTACTTTAATTTCTAATATTTCCCCAACCTCTTCCTGCGTTTATTGTTATGCCAACTTTATTATTTTGCTTACCTTTCTATCTTACCATTTTCCTTTTCATATCGATCCCTTATACCTTTTTAAATTCCTATTAAATACATCTGTTAATAAAATTGTTATATTGTACTAGTTTACAAAATTTAAAATTTGTATTATTCAATTTAAATTATTTAATTACTTTATTACAACTGTATCTTTGACTAGACTTTAATACTATTTTGTATTCGATTATCTAATTAACTACAGATATTTTTCCTTCTTTCTTTTTCATTTTTAAATTATTTTTATTATTTATTTATTTAATTTTTTGAATGTTTGTATTATCTTGGTTACATCCAATTTTTGTTATTTTAGCCCTGATGAAGACCTGCAAGGCAGGTTGAAACGTTGCCACGCCAAAATATAAGTTTCATTTAAAAACTGGCCATGTTTATTCATCCTGACTGCACCCCTGACCAATTCATCTCCTTAGAAAAAAAAAATATAGATCTCTAGCCAAAATACATATCTATGTAAAAAAAACAAAGAATATTTTTAATGAAATATCACAATAGTAGGCTTTCGTGCATTAAAACCTTGAATGTGCAGATTTGTGCAGTAACCCCCAAAACGTGCAATAAGGTGCAATTGCACGGGAATCCGGCCTTTAGTTATTGTATACAGTTGAAGCTAATGCAAACAACTCATATTATATAATGTTATAATAATGATATTATTCCTTGCAATGCCCTCATTACATCATTCGTTACGCAGCTTTCCTTTTTACCATCCACTCTGTTTTTTTTATCCTTAGAGCAGTCTTCTTAATTTTGTTGCTTCTTCAATGAGCATGTTGAAAAATTGAGGAGAAAGCAGGTATCTTTATCTGAAGCTTCCAATTATTTTTGTTTCCCACTTTTTTAACCGGATACAACTATATTTAAATTTACAATAAATTTTATATTTTGACATAAATTCCATCAAATAACCTTTACTCTTCGTCATAAACCTACGACTTCCTGCCCTACAGAATCCTTTAACAATGTTCCACTAATCCCTGTTGAATAGATCCGCTACCTAGGACTCCACTTGGACAAACGTCTTACTTGGAATCCACATACAAGACTAAAACGACAAGAAACTGCTCGT
Organism: Euschistus heros; assembly: GCA_003667255.2. Taxonomy (NCBI): domain Eukaryota; kingdom Metazoa; phylum Arthropoda; class Insecta; order Hemiptera; family Pentatomidae; genus Euschistus; species Euschistus heros. Next base: position 134,272 of record RCWM02000718.1, read on the forward strand.
CGTTACAGACTATTTCAACATTTACTAGACAAACGATCAAAGCTCCTCAAATATAAAAGACTCATTTAGATCACTGTGGTTAGACCTATCTGGACGTACGGAGTTGAGCTTTGGGGCTCCACTAAACCATCCAATTCATCTCGTATCCGATCCTTACAATCCAAAATTCTTGGAAAAATCCTAAATGCCCCTTACATCGTCACAAACAAACTTATCCACAAAGACCTTAATATACCTTACGTTTCTGACTTAGCTCAAAGCAGATATCTATCCTTTCATAGCAAACTCCAAAATCAGTCAAACCTATTAGCATCACAACTTGCTTCTCATTCCATTCCAGATAACCCTCCGAGCCGCTTGAAAAGAAGATGGCCTCGAGACCTTCTAATATAGTACCTCATCATATAAAACCTTTATAAGTACTGCAAATAGTTAGTTGCTTTAAAAACAAGTGAAGTGTCATTTTTATCATTATCATCGCATTTACTTGATGTATAATATATTTGTATATGCAGTTGTAAATTTTTTTTTTAAATTTTGACATGGATTTTTTTTTTTTTTTTTTTTTTGGCTTGGGTCTATACTTTTTTTGACGACAGTTTTCTCATCAGAAATTTCATTGAGAATATTTTTTGTTTTATAACATTCGTCGCTAGGATCTACCGTTAAGGAGCTATATTGGTTTTAATAAATGATTTCACGATTTTCTTACTTATTTGTGTTGAGGCTTTTTTGTTAGGGTGTAGGCGTGTAGAGAGTACTTTTGACTCCATAGCTTCGTTAGGAATAGTTAGAAGGTACACATACTAAAAGACCCCAGCCCTATGAGGTGAGCTAACGGTGCGGGAGGGAAGAAGTTCATTTTTTTTAGTTTTTCGAATATATCTCCAAAACGGTTGACTCCAGAAAAATATGGTTCAAATAAAAATTAAAAGTAATTAAATTTCTTTAATTAAATTTATCGTTTTCGAGATATTCGTCATTGAAAATTGGCGATTTTTCTAGAAAAAACAAGTGTTACCACACTTTTTGTCAAACTTTTGCTTCTGGTACCTTCCACAGTCGTTTCTCAGAAAAAATTTCTTTGATTCTTGAGCTAAACTGAGATAATCCGGGTGTCCCCCATAGGTTGCAAGGTAATGCATGTGCCATGATAAATACAAATTACATGCGGCAATATATTGTTTTTAAATATAATCCCTACCTTTTTTTTTCATTCAAAATATTATGAAGGATTGTCTTATAATTAATATGGGAATATTTTTAAAATTATGAGTTGGCTCTACTTGAACTAATTATTAAATACTAGCCTCGTGCTTGAAAAACAAAACAAACGGAATGTATACCATAATAATGGAGAAATGCACTAATCCACATCATCTTCAAGAAAGGGGATAAAACCGATGCAAACAATTATAGAGGGATAACTCTACTTCCTTAAGTAATATTCTATCGAAGGCCCTACAAAACAGATTGGAGAAACAACTTCAAGAAAGGGGATAAAACCGATGCAAACAATTATAGAGGGATATCTTTACTTCCTTAAGTAATATTCTGTCGAAGGCCCTACAAAACAGATTGGGGAAACAACTTGACAAAGAAACTGGTGAGTACCAATCGGGCTTTAGGAATAGTCCGGGAGCCGACGACACTAAACCTGTCATAATAGGTCTCCCAAAGATCATACATATAATTCGTCATGTTATTCATAGAGGAATACAAAATGACCTTGCTGCTATGACCGGCAACGGTCAACCAAAAAAAAAAAAATAAATAAATAATAATTTTTTTAGGTTTCTGTCATGATAAGACGGAATTCTTATTGTTCCTCGAAACGCGGGAGGGGTACGGCTATACGAAAAGGCAGTGCTGCCATTCCCCTGGCGGGTCTTATCAGATGCCGGGAGGTAAGTGGTACCTCGCAACCAGGTTTCTACCATCGTCGGTCTCCTCAAAAAACTAAAGCTTACCTGAAATATCATTAATTTTTTTGTAAGAAAAACCACTGCTGCCATTTCCAAAAAGTGGTGAAAATGGCGGCAGCAGCATTTGAAAGTCGCCCTCTAGCCCAGTCAATAAGCATATTTCTAGAGTGCATGAAATATGCTATAATTTTTGACTTCATAGCTTCGTTAGGAATAGTTAGAAGGTAAACATACTAAAAGTCCGCTCCTCTGTGGAGTGAGCTTACGGTGGGGGGAAAGGAGAAGGTCGAGTTTTTCGATTTTATCTCGAAAACGGTGGACTATAGAAACATATATTTCCAATTAAAATTAAAGATAATCAAATATCCTATAAATTTGATTCTATACATATTTGTCGAACTTTCAACGGTTTCCGAGATATACGTTATTATAAACCGGTAATTTTTACCTCACTTTCTGTCAAACATTTGCTTCTAGTACATTCCATGATCGTTTCTCAGGAAAAATGTCAGAATCAAAATTGTAAAGCATTAAATTTGCTCTAATTTCATATATACGTTTTTAGTGTTTGAAGCAAATATTATGTGGTGTTTAACAAATAGTGAGGTAAACAAAATTTATTTTTCTCTAAAATTATCGGTTTTAAATAACGTGTATCTTGAAAACCGTTGGAAGTTCGACAAATGTGTAATATAAACAATTTTATAGGAAATGCAATTAGCTTTAATTTTCATTTGAATCATAGTTTTCTAGAGTACACTGTTTTAGAGATATAATCGAAATAACCTACAAATGGGAATTTCTCCCCTCTCCCCCACAGTTTAAGCTCCCCCAACCCTCAGAGGCGGAGACTTTTAATATGTTTACCTTCTAACTACCCCTAACGAAGCCGTGAAGTCAAAAATTATCGCATATTTCATGAACTCTTTACCCCTCAACTGGGGGCGCACTTCTCTGCGAATACACGTTTGTTGGTACTCATTTAGAAACAGTCCGAAACTAATGGTTCGATCCAAAATTTCTATTTTTTATTTGGATGCTCGTAAAATTTACTGTATATATATTAAATTTTGATCAAGTTCCAATCAATGTATATACCAGCACGTTAAAAACCGCTTACTATTTGGTAATTCAGGTTTGTTTTTTTTTGGCATAGTTTTCACTATAACTTCAAAACTATTTGTCCGATCTAAAATATCTTTTTTTCAACTAAAATCTGGTTAAGTTTACCATTAGGCCTTATATATGAAATTTTAGTTAAGTCTCTTAATACAACCTAGCTTGAACGCTAAATATGAATTTTTTGGCCAAGTATGACGATATTGGCATATTCAGTGGGCTGGTTTGATTTTATAACGTTACTTGATCAAAATTTCATTTAATTAGCTTCAATGTTTATTTGTAACATATTTTTTATGTTAACTGTTTTCGAATACTGAACCAGTATACATCCCTGAGATATTCCATTTTTAAAAAATAATTTTAATAGTTTTACAGTAATTTAATTTACGATTACTACAATCGTTTCAGACAGTATTATCTACATCTGCCAAAGAAGTCTTCCTAGTAGAACACAGGACATCGACATTAAAATTCTTTAAAGGATCTCGGACTGACAACGATTTTTTAGTTATTGTAGGAAGCTGAAAGGGCATTGTTGGTAGGGTGATTGCCCGAGGACAAGCAAAAAAAAACTAAAGGAACAGCTGGCACTATGAATAAAGGGCTCATTGATATTCCGGAAGGGAAGCGACTTCTTCAAGACAAAACGTCTCTCGCCACCACCTCTCTTTCATTCATTTATGCATGTACATCCAGAAGGTAACGAATGTAAGCCGCTCTTTACGAATAGACGGCTCTGTATGAACTTCCAAATAAACTCCTTGGTAGTAAGGGTCATTACTAGAGACCGGATTTCTGTGTTATTGCACATTTAGTTCGCTTTGATTTAGCGCTCTCTAACCCAAGTAGTTATCTAATTCATAACCTAAGGATTCTTATTCTTAAATTTTATTTTGCACGAAATTGCACAAATTTGACCTTTTGAGCTTAATTGCACGAATTCGGGTTTTACTGCACGAAATTGCACAATTTAACCAAATTCATCTAATTTTATTCACTTAAACATTTATTTTTTGAAAATTTTACTTAGGATTATTAGGCAACATTTATAACAATTATTTATATTAAATAGGTTATTTAGTTTTAAATTGAAAGTAAAAAGTCGCTTAATATAAATCAAATGTATTTGTTACCCACTACTTTTAAATGATCGTATTGAATTAGGAGCTCTGAAGATTTAAGAAAACATTGAGGATCGACGTACTTCCTAGAACTAAGACGTTTCCTCAGAAAAGTTTACTCCCCGCTTCCCATTTCATTCTCCACTTCTGATTTAGGACAAAGGGTTAGTTGTTGACAAGATTTTAAACTATCAACTTTGAAAATGCCAAAAAGTCCGCTAGCGTATCTACAAAATTGAAACAATGGACAAATGAATATCCAGAGCTGATATTTGTTTAAAACCCTCGAAGAATGCTTAAAACGAAATGAAAATGAAAAGGGAAGATGCTTGTTTTCGAAATTCAAGCAAATCCTTGAGAAAAACTACGGCTACATTAGTTTAAAAAAAATTAAATTATTGTATCAACGGAAAGGTAATAGAAGCTGATAATCTGGATCCATCCACAATCACACGCTACAAAAATTGTCCTATTACGTCCATAGATGTAGAACGTTCCTTTTCTTTGCTAAAGAATATTTTAAGTGACAGGCGGCATAATTTTACTGAGAAATACTTTGAAATTTATGTCGTACATTTTCACGAAACTTTTAAAAACTAATTTATTTTTCAAAAACATTTAATTATATTTTGATTCCACGTTAAAGGAAATTTTAATAAAGATATTAATTTAATATTTCTTTTAATTAACAATTTTTTTCATCTCCTTTTTTCCCCAAATTTTAAAGTATTTTAGATTGAATTAACTTTAAAACGAAACGTCCTTAAGTTTATTGAAGACTGGTTAAGTTTTGCATATTTGTGTAAATATGTGTAAAGGATTGCTGCATGTATTAAGTTTTTAAATTCACGTTTTAAGTTTTTTTCTGCACGATTTTGCATATTTTGAGTTTTTTACTGCACGATTTTGCATGTTTTGAGTTTTTTACTGCACATTTTTTGATTTTTTACTGCACAAAAATCCGGTCTCTAGTCATTATAAAAAAAAAACTTTTGTAAATAACATACAATTCTGTGAATATTATTAATAAACGGTCGGGTTAAGAGGAGGCAGCAAACTGCCTTGACCCGCGCTACACCGACCAGTTCGATCCTTACGCTTCACTTCGAGTTTACATTATTCGATAGCTCTTTCCTATAACCTCACATGTAAACAATCACTTCTACAGTTTCAACTTGGATTGTGTTGTTTAGTGTGTTATATTGATATTTAAGTCTTCTTAAATGTAAATAACTGAAACATAAGTTAACAACATGAGTTTCATAAAGGATTAAGTGTTTTATCAATTCATGTTTTCTTATTCCCTCTTATCTAATGTGTAAAAGTGTTACAAAACTTAAGAACATTAATTTGTACATGGATTTGGTGTTTTTATATATTTTTATTTGTTGTATCAATTTAAGTGATAAAATTTCAGTATGCTTATTTTGTGAATGCATTCTTTGTCATCCATAATACTTATTGCCCAAAAGTGAGACAGATTGTATAATTATTTCAATAAAACATATCGATCTAAAAATAAATCTGAGAAAATATATCATAGGTTTCATATTTTCTTATTTCCACTTCCCTTGAGAAAATATAGCAGAGATTAACATCATCACTTTCAACTAGGATTCTGTCTTATAATGTATAATGGATTATAACATGGAGAATAGGCAATGTTAAAATAATCACTAATTAAGAGGTAAATGACAGGTTACTATATAATTGTAGAACTGTTGGTATAATGTTATAGATTAAAGTGTTTTAAAAAAAATTTAGAAGCCTGATGATGGAGCATTGTCTCGGAAACATGTAGCTACAAATGTTAAATAAATAGGAGTTATGACAAATAAATACTTAAGGATTCTGTTTTTTAAATATTTATAATTTGTTATTTACACTTCCCTCACATCACAAAGTTTATCAAGAATTAACATTAGTGATGGTTTAGCATTATATTAAATTTCATTTAATATAAAATTAATTCAAAATTGATTTAGTGTCTTATATTTTGAAATTTTCTTATTTCCACTTCATTATTTTCTTATTTCACATTTTAATATCATAAGGTAAACAGAAGTTAATATTACTTTGAACAGGGACTTAAAGTTTCTCCGTAAATAAATGAGAATAACCTTTCCCCTCTAAAAGTAGCGACTAAAACACCGAAATAAATCGGAAGAAGGTAAGAATCGATAAAAGGTATTCTCGGCGGGCGTAGGAGCTGCCTCCTCTTAACCCGACCGTTACCGTATTTTCTATCTATCTATCTATCTATCTACTCATTCAAGAAAAATTGAGTTTGTTTTTCGACTTTTTTACTCTTAGTAACTGAATGTAAAGTTTCTGGAAAAATCTGTTATGTAATAATACCAAGATATTGATAATGTTTTCAACCTGGGTCCTACTTTTAGGGTTAAAGAAAAACTTTTTTTGGTATATCTAAGAAGTTTAACTTGGAAGTCATAGTAAAGTAGTTATTGATTATAATTTAATTAAGTAAATATTTCTATTAAGTTATTACTGATGGCGAAACCTTGAGATCTTAGACCTAGAAGGTTCTTCACACTAGTTGTCTCATCAGAGAAACCAACGTCTGGTGGCGCTTAGTTCTTCATACCACTACATTAGCGCTTCCTAATAATATTTTTTTACATAACGAACACACGAAGATTGGGCTGCACAACACGAATCACAAAAGGAATGAAGTTGAATAACGAAAGAGGAAGTAATCGTAACTAAAGGTTTGGACATACATCATCTTCCACTGCCAACATCATCTTCGTCATCCGACCAATCGCCTTCCAACATCCCTCCGAGTCATCACAACCTTTTCCTGTATCTTCCATTCATCTCCAGCTTTCCAGTGACATAGCTACAAAATTTCTTTTTCATTAATTTTACTGACAAATTTATATTAGGCTATTAAAAAAAGAAAGCGATATACCTTTAATTAGAATTGATTATTTGCCAATTCTATTCCAATTTATAACACGGTACATGTTTTTACGGGAACTAACTCGGTTTCAAGAGTGTAACCATCCGTCCGTTAACCCCCCAAACAATTATTTTATTCTTACTTATTTTAATAAAAAATTATAGTTTAGAAAACTAAAAAAAAATACTCTTTAATAGCAAACCGAACTGAACCTATCGCAGACAAAATCTAATGATCTATTGGGTTGTCACACCTGAAATGACCGTTTTTAGAACCTGGAAGAAAATACAAATTTAAGATCAAATCTAACATATTTTTTATTTCAAGTATTTACCATAATTTTCGATACACTTCTGCCGACGGCTTACCAAGTTTTCTATCCCAGATTTGATAAACGTTGAGTCACGTGATGAAAGAAATCATAAAATGCATTTTTAATGTCTAAACCATTGGTAAGCAATTTTCCTCGCAAAAAGTAGCCCAAACTACGAAAAAAGCGGTAGTCTTCAGGGGATAGATCAAGGGAATGGGGGGGGGGGGGGAGTGTGGTAAGACCATAGCTCATCCCCTTTAATTTATTCACTGTCTGTATTGAAACATGAGATCGGGCGTTATCATGAAAAAAGGATAGGTCCTTTCCTGTTTGCCTGTACCGGCTGTTGCTTGATCAAATTTTGATGCATTTCGTCAATTTCTTGGCAGTATGATGTTGAATCAATTGTTTTTCCCGACCACGTGGCAGATTTTTTAATGTCGTATCTTCTGAGGAACATTTTGTAAACCAACGATGGATGGTTCTTTCATTAGCACTTCCTTCACCAAACGCATAATTAATATTTCTTGCTGCCTGGCCCAAGCTCTTGTTGCATCCTTTAGAATGGCATTTCCATCTAATTTCTAACCCGAATTGAAGCTTCATATTACGCCCGTTTGCACAAGACGTTTTCTTCGGTATGACATTCCGCTCCTGAAAAAATAGGATAGCTGATTTTTCATCAGTAGCCGTGCAAAAAATCTTCTTCAAACTCCAAGTCATATTGAAATAGATACATTTACACACACAATAAGAATAATAAACACAACAATATTTTGCAACACCTGGGGGAGGTTACCTTAACAGTAGAGGAATAGTTGAGGTAAGTGACACCTGAGCGCTGGTGTGAACGGACATTAAAACAGACAAGTACCTTTAATTTCCAATGACGAAAATTAATTTGTTGTGAAGAAATGGCCAAAGGGTTATAACTTCGCCAGGTCCTGGAAGATCTGAAACCAGTATCCTTCAGTGGCTATAAATTGATTTTTGTGTATGTAAATACATACAGAGACGATAGATGTATATATACATTGGCCCCATATTTCTGTATGTATATATACGTATATTACCGTAAAACGGCTCGACTTTGCACCACTTTTGTTGAACTTCATTCTTCAACTAACTATCAATAATGTTTAAAATGGATGTATTATAATATTTGCCTTGAATAATTAGCTTAAAAATGCTGTTGATTCATCGCATAATCTTGGCATTGCAAAATTTACAAAACTTATGATTACTTTTATTGTTTTTAAACTTTGGTGCAAAGTCAACCGGATACCCGTGACTTTCCACCACCAAATTTTTTTAATTAAAAAATTATTAAAAACGTATTCTGGAGCAAAGTCAAAGCTTGATAGAAGTTATGATATGCCAAGTCATTTCTAGATAATGTTTGGAGCTTAGCCTGGTGATTTTTTTCTCTGTTTCTAAGGATTTTGTTAAAGGAAACGATTGTAAATAACAATGTTTTCATTGAAATGAGGAACACGGATTGCACGAATTTTAAAGGTTTATTGAGGAATGATAGAAAATACAAGAACATACCAACAAAATATTATATAGAAGCAAAATAACGACTTAAAACATGCCTAAATAACTTAAACATCTATAATTTTGGTAAACAAGGAACAAAACGATGCCTATTAAATAAATTGTACACAGATTCTTAGAGAAACTTTTGGAAAAATGCAATCTGCAATAGTTAGACAAAAATTGTTAAAATATAAAAACGAACACTATGGCTTGAAAAAAGCTATAACTAGGAAAAAATTTAACAGTCAGTATAATTGCACATAGATGAAAAAAACCTTATTAACAACAAGAAGCAAAACGCTATCGAAAATAATTTGTATTATAACCAGCCTATTAACTCCTTAACTTCAAAATATCCTCGTTTATTGATTTGTTTAGAAGGAGCAATGTTGCCAAAACTTCTTCCAACAGGGAGGTAACCTTGCACCAAAATATACTTGGTGCCAGGCCTTCCTAATTCATATCAAAAAGGGGATTCGATTTTATTTTCAAATACCATGACTTTTGGCAAATAATTTGAACAAAATTAATATCATATATTTAAATTACAATAATTATAGAATAAAATTAATGCAAAACCTAATCGATGTGAGAAATATTTAGTTATTGAAGGCAGGACTTTATCCCACAAAGGAATCACACCTCATGAAACACTGAAATCAACTAACTGATATAAAACATGAGATGTAATTAGGATCAGCGTGAAAATTTCTTAGATCCAATCAGTGTTGTCTTAAGTAAGTAAGAAATATAAAATATCCCTCATTTAGGCAACAGCAAAAAACTTTGTCCTCAACTGAAACTTTTTAGTGAGCTTGGTGCAAAGTCAACTCACAGGTGCAAAGTCACGCCGTTTTACTGTATGTAAATATATTGTATACTAGCTGAAAGTACCCTGCTCCGCTACGGTTTAATATCATTAGGATTAAGGACAACTTAAATTAGTAAAAGTTAAGCTTAACGTTGATAATTATTATTACTTAAATAAACCTAAAGAATTCCATTCTTAGAATAATTTCAATAAGCAATTTTGATAATTTTTTTTAAAGATTTTCTATGGATTTCAGGATAGGTTTTCTTATACTTCTGTACAGTCCCTCTAAGTATCGTTGGGTGATTCTTAGAATATGTATATACAGCATATCCTTTAACTTCGGGTTGAATTTCTTTATGTTTGTTAACCTCTTTTCTGCTAATTTCTGGATGATTTGTCATGTATTTCTTATACCATATGACAGTTAATCTCTCTCTCTTTTTCGATTTCGGCCATCTTTGGACCACGTTCAACAAATCACTCCTTGATACTCCTTCCCTTCTTCTTCTTCTCCTCCCAATACTTCCTCATCATTTCCGAATGGTGCTTCCTCCGTTCCTCCGACCACTTGCGATTCTCACCTCTCTCCCTCCTTTCCTCTGGGAGTGACTGAATTTCTTTAATTGCTTTTCTAAATAATTTTCTATTCGAAATTAATTGTTGGGTGATGTTGAGTGAAGACAGATCCCTTCTTATCTCCTGTATCCATTTGTTGAACGTTTTCTCTCTTCGGTTGCTGTGTTCAAAAATTTTCTTCGTCAATCTTTTCTCATCCATTCTTGTTAGGTGTCCATAGAAGGTCAGTCTTCTTTTTCTCATTGCGACACTCAATTTCTCTATCATTTCATAGATTTCTACATTCCTCTTCAGCCTGTATCCTTCTTCAGTTTTTCTTGGTCCCAAAATCTTCCTCAAAATTTTTCTTTCTTTCTTCTCCATGTTTTCCATTTCCCCTGTTAATCTATTATTATTCACCCAATAAAAATTGTAATAGCATTTTTCGCGAATTAGCCGCAATCAAGGCCGATTTTTTTTAATTCCTTTCTTAGCGAGCACCTACGGTCCTAGAGGAAGCTACATATCGAATTTCATTCCAATCCGTTCGGTGGTTTCTGAGATTTCGTGTTAAATGAGTGAGTGGTATTTGACAAATATATTGTATATTTAATGAAAGTGATGTATAATAAATAGGCTGTTAAATATACTATATAATGTGAAAACACAATAACTGTGGGAAGCAGAAGAATTATATATTTTCCTCTACCTATATAGTTATTGGAAACCTGCCCATCAATACTAACCTTACAGTAATAGCAATATGTTAATATGTTATGATATGAACCGCCAAAATAACTGATCATCAATGCAAAAATGGCCGTTGCGAAGAAAGCATAACAATCTGCTGGCGTATGTGGGCCTAATCGCCAGGAAAATCCGTTAGGAGGATGAAAGTAAATCGGGTTATTGAGAAAATGTTTTTGTTTTTTTTCTTCTCGGAAGACTCTCACTAAAAGATGGAAGGTGGGAGGAACCGGTCCACTGATGGTGTTACAACCCACTTTTGTGGCTCTTCTTCCGATCTGTATCTTGAGATGAGTCACTTCCAAACTTAAAGCTCTTTATCCAAACATATTGTTAATAATAGGGCTTATAAAAAAAAAATGACCGTTTTATCAAATTCCAGAGTTCAAAAGTCTGTAAATATCTTAATGCTATTTATTATTTACCAATACTTAATAATCCCTTTAGAGCATTCTCTAAGCTTGTTTCTAACACTTGACTTCTTTAAAAAAAAAAAGCCTCAGTTCAGTTATTTATTTCAAAGAAGGAACATAACAGTGTCTTACGAAGTTCTCGTAATTTTAAGACATTACTGGAAAAAAAATTTCACAGCCGATGAAGCAACTCGTGGAATTATTAAATATGAAGGGGAAGGTGTCTCTGAAGAGCACACTGTGCGGCGTTGGTTTGAAAAATTTAGAAGTGGAGATTGGAGAGAGACGACGTTGGAAAGGAAGGAGGGCTCCGGGCGGCCATTAATGGATATTTATGAGATTCTTTAGGAAGCTGTTGTGTCAAATGCGTCCACAAGTACTCGCGAACTTGCCTGGGAGTATGGTGTGTCGAAGGATACTGTTAATCGCCATTTTCTCTCGATGAGGAAGGTGAAAAAGACCTGTAGACCGGTCCCTCACGAACTTACTCCTCAACAATCAGCAGAAAAGTTTACAGAACTTCATGGGTTTGAACTCCTGCCTCATCCACCATATAGTCCAGACCTCGCACCTTCGGATTACTACTTGTTTCGATCCATGGCCCATTTTCTTGAAGGGAAAAAAATTGATAATTTTGCGGAAATTGAAAATGTTGTCCAAGAGTTCTTTGACAGCCATCCCAAGGAATGGTATCAGCGTGGCATCGAGCAATTGGGTAATGACGGTAGATAACAATGGACTATACTTTGAGTATTAATTGTATTTTATATCAAAGAAATAATAATGCAAATATTTCTTTCAAAAACGGTCATTTTTTTTTATACACCCCATTAATATCCCTCATTTTTGAACTAATGTTCATCATAGCGGCGTAAATCTGATAAAATAGAAACATCGAGCAATAACATAAAGGCCTTGAGCAATGATACCTATAAGATGGTTTTCTTTCCATCATGAAATTTTTTTTTTTTAAATACAAGTAGACCAATGTGGACTGAATTTAGAAACTCTCATTGATATATTTATAAGGATTATTATTTTATTTTGTCAGCGCAGTCTTAAGACGGAATGATAACGTTGCAATTTTCAGAGCGTCCACAATGTGCAGAGGTATTTTTATATTTCGCTCTGTTTTTGTGAGATATCATTATGGAGAAGGTACTACTCTGGTCAATTGGCATCGCGTCTTGTTAAAAAAAAAGATTGGAACGTCTCAGAAGTTCTAGGGGATTTAGAGCCTGATGAAGTGAAATGCGGTACGGCCTCATACGGTATTGTTTTAGTATGGTCCACACCGTTCCAATCCTTAGGTGGGTATCCCTTAAGATGCTGAGAGACTGAGGCGAAGGTTCTGTCAATAAATGGGTTTCCCAGGCTGTCTCGAATGCTCCGATAAGGATACGCTTCCACCTTAGCCATTACATAAATGATATTAGGTTTTATCACGGGCTAGTCAACGATTTGAGCCTCGCGGAGAAACCTTCCGAGTCGACCTGTTCTCGCCGCTCGTCGTACCAGTCCCGGGAAGAACTTAATGTCATATTTTTGTTCAAAGTTTATTTTATTTTTGCAATACCAGTTTTAGATTGCTTATTTTCATTAAATGATTTTTCGCGATTTACGGCGAAACGGTGCCGCAGTCTTCTGTAGGTATAGCAGTAAGGATAGGTACTGCTATACCTACAGAAGACAATAAACATGAAATAATTTTAGCCGAATTTAATAAATTTTCAAATAGACTAAAGTTTACTGTGGAATTTGAATACGATAATAAAATACCGTTTTTAGACTTACTTTTAATTCGGAACCCTAATGGAATAATAGATACAGAATGGTGGAAAAAACCAATACATTCCGGAAGATATTTACATTATACTAGTCAATGCCCCAAAAGTTATAAAATAAACACCGCAAAAAATTTAATAAACCTTGTAATAAAGTTATCTACAGAAAAATATAAACAAACCGCGGAAAATAAAGTAGTAGACCTTCTTTTAATAAATGGATATCCACATAGACTCATTTGTAACTTACTCAAACAAACAAATACTCAACAGAAACAACAAGAAAATATGAATAAAAGATATTACACAATCCCATATATACAAACACTGTCAGAAAGGCTGAGGAAAACACTCACAAATAACCATAAAACTGACTACACGGTCACATTCAAAAATACCTCCACCATTAATAAATTATTTACCAAAACCAAAGATACGGATAAGTTAGAGTTACAGTCTAATATTGTTTACGAAATTCCGTATGAAGATAGTTGTGGCAAGTCTTATTTTGGTACATCGGAACAATATCTTAAACGACGAGTGTATCAACATAAATACAGTTGCACGTCTATAAATAAAAACCCGAACAAACCTGACCAAACAGCTCTCACCACACATTACAGGCAAACAAAACATACTTTAAAATTTGATTTTCCCAAAATTATTCACCATGAACAAAATAACTTTGAAAGAAATATTAAAGAAATGATAACCATAGAAAAATTTAAAAACCGCGCAATAAACAAAAAATCAGACGTTTTAAATCTTAACACCTGTTATTCCAACTTAATACATTCAGACCAATAATATACATTTACATTTATATACATCATACAAACCATTCTTCCATTTATTAGTATATTATACTGAAATATTTTTGTACCTGCATCTTTGGGAATACCCACACAGTCCTTTTAACTTAATTTTTAAGAAATAGGGTTTTTCCCCACTAACCCTTGTTAACTGTCTGTTTAAACTCACTCCCTTAGGTTAGTTGTGTACTAGAATTGTTAGTCTATTCATATCCACCAGTAACATTGTAAGTAGCTTCATACTCCTCTATATTCTGTAAGTATATATATTTTTATTACCCTACACATGTTGTTATGTACACAGGTAGGTGTCCTGTAGCTAACTTTATGTTTTGAAATAACTTGTATAACTTATAACATTTTATTGTAACCTGTTTTTGCATTGTAGGGCATGATTATGAGAACAATATAGTCTCGAAACGTCGCCAAAATAGTTTTTATTTTTATTTTATGACTGAACCTCAAGAACCTTACTAAACATTTAATAGTAACAGTCAAGAAATTTATCCATATATATATATATATATATATATATATATATATATATATATATATATATCAGTATAGCAGTGGTAGCGCAGCACAATGGAAAGTAGCTAGTACCATCGACTATCTAATTGCTATGCTCAATAAAACAGCTCCCAGTGAAAGGAAAAGGATGGTTAGCGCTCTTTAATTGGCCAGAACCAACTATTTATATCTATAGATGTCTATATGTTTATACAGTCTATATATACTGAAGTGTTTTGTGTATATAAAACATATATATAACATTACATAAGTTATATAAAAATATATAACTCCGCCAGTAGATGTAGTGTTGCTACCCTAGTGATGCTAGGTGAACTGATGCCAGTCCCAAGCCTGGATAAAGGAGGAGGGTTGAGTGTGAGGGATAGGTGACCTCACCTCTATAAAAAAAGAACAGTATAGAACCTGCCGAAAGGAGAGGGAGAAAGGAAAATATAAGAATGGTGAATGTTAAAAATACAAATATAGTCCCCGGAGGGACCCATTCGGCCAATAGTGATGTATGGCAGTGAGACGTGGACTCACACTAAAGATACCGGAAGAGCACTGCTGGTCTGGGAGAGAAGAATATTAAGAAGGATTTTTGGTGCTGTGAGAGATCGCACTACTGTATGGTGAGCCTGATATACTCTGTGCTATCGAGAAGGGCAGGCTTAGATGGTTGGGACATGTCGAAAGAATGGAGCCCAACAGGCTGCCCAAAATAATGTTTAATGGTACACCAGGAGGAAAGAGGAAGAGAGGCAGACCCAGGCGCAGATGGATGGATGACCTGGAGGAGGATTTACAGAGGCTGGGGATACGGAATTGGAGGAGCCTGGCGAGGGACCGAGAGGAGTGGAGAAGGATGGTGGCAGAGGCCCAGGTCCTGCAAGGACTGTAGCGCCCAAGAACAAACAAAGAAAAACATAAGAAAAGAAAACATCATGGACCATCACAAGAATGTCAACTAAATTGGTACTTATTTAAGAATTATAAAAAATAACCAGTTTCCTTGGAAAGATTTGCTGATCTGTACTTGAGAGTCAGTGAGCTCTTCTGTTACACTGAATGCATTGAAGTTGGAAATATTTTCAATAGCCCATATCCATATTAAAACAATTCTGGGGGCTCGATGGCCGATTGAGTTGGGGCGAGGGTCTCAGCACGCTCGGTGCTGAAGGTCGTGGGTTCGAATCCCACCTGGGTGGGTTAAAATTTATTTCGTGGCGAACCCACAAATAAATCTTGACCTTCCTAGCCTACACCATAATAGATAAGAAAATCTGTAGGATAAGCCTTCCTTGTAGAGCCTATAGTCCAGTAAAATAAGGGTTTGCCGAAGAAAAACTGCCGAACTTCTATTATACGGATCTTAATGTTTTTACCACGGCAGACGACGCACACTGGGCCCTTAAATAGGGCGCTCGCGCTCAAAACTCCACAAGGCGGGTTTTTCGTTTATTAAATTTATTTTAAATAATAAGCTAAAATATAAAGTTTTAATTAAGGTAAAAAAAGGCACATTTTTATTAATAATAAGTTTTAATTTAAAAAATGCATTACTTTTATTAATGTACATATTTTTTTTTTTATGACGCGAAACAGCCCTTAAGGACTACACGGCTACAATGTAGGTTCTTTATTTATTTTTTAGTTCCTTTATTTTTGCCCACTTTTGCTTAATGTACATATATTATATATTTAATATAAAACTTTCTTTTACAGAATTATTCTAATAATAAACAAAATTTGTAGAACTACATATTGAACAATTTAATAAATACATATAAGTAATAAAATTTACATAATATGTACTTATAATATATAAATAATAAAATATTGTAGGTACACATATTTCACACAATTTCTACAGATAAAACAATAAACTATGAACAATAAGCATTCACCATATTTTAAGTATCAATCATATCTTCAGGGTTATAATTAAAGAATAACTATGTAATGTTTTTTTACATAATGTCTTTAATTTTTTGTTTTAATATTCACGTAAATTTTGAAGAATCAGTTCAAATTTTAATATTGAATCAATGTAACTTTTTACCTGATCCCCTAAAAAAAGTTTATTATGGTTCTAATCAGAATTATCCAAATCCGTAATATGATGCTAGATGTAAGGTGACATGTACGAGGTGTGATCAAAAAGTTCCAGGACTTTTTATATACTATGGAAATGCAATGTCTCACAGCGATGCGGTTGGCAGCATTGTATTGCCTGACTCAACAGGAACACAGCTGTGTTTGCAGATCAATCATAACATCACTGAAAGTAACATTAGCACAGTTTGTTTGAGGTTAGTTTTATAGAGTTTGGCTATTTTATGAAACTGAATGTGAAAGAAGAGCAACGTGTTTGTTTGAAGTTTTGTGTGAAACTGAACAAAACGTTTTCTGAAACCTTTTTGATGTTACAAGAGGCTTTTGGTGAAGAATGTCTAAGCCGATCATGCTGCCATCAGTGGTTCAAGAGGTTTAAAGATGGCCGAACATCCACAGACGACGATGCTCGTTCCGGACACCCTTCAACGTCAATCAATGATGACAATGTTGCTAAAGTGAACGCTCTCGTACGATCAGACCGTCGACTAACAATCCGTGAAATGGCAGAAGAGTGTTACATTTCATTTGGGTCATGTCAGGAAATTAGTAATTGGGTCCTTCACCATGACAATGCTCCTGTTCACTCTGCATTAGTTATCCGTAACTTTTGTGTAAAAAACGCAATGACTGTCATTCCTCAGCCCCCCTACTCACCTGACCTGGCTCCAGCCGACTTTTTTCTTTTCCCGAAGCTCTCGAGACACCTGAAAGGACGAAGATTTCAAACAGTTGATGAAATTAAAGAAAAAACAACGGAGCTGCTAAACACCTTTACAAAAGAAGAGTTTTCTGGGGCCTTTGATCAGTGGAAACACCGGTGGGAAAAGTGTGTAGCTTCCCAAGGGGAGTACTTCAGACTTAAGACAAATTTTAATAACCTGTATGTTGTATGAATAAATGTATAAAACTTCAGTCCTGGAACTTTTTGATCACACCTCGTAATGACATCTAAGATAGATGGTCCGAGTCCGCTGGTAACATGTCACACACTACAAATAATTTCGTTTTTATATGTTGGCGTTTTTCTAAGATTAGTCATCAATAGATCGAAGATATTAGCAGCCGATTAAAAAAGTCTTTAATTTTAGAAATTCTAGAAGTCTTCCTTCTAAATTGTTTCCTATAAGCTTTAAAATATTTGTTGCGGGCCTTTCACTAAATTCAAAATTTTTAATGTGTTAATTTTGCGAGAAGGAATTTCACTTCCGCCTTCATATTTATTTTCACAAGAGCTTCTATTATTATATTACAATGGCGGTTTTGCAATTCCTTTGTGCTAAATTGAATTAATACAATTCAAAGATTTAGGCTTCAAATTTTAAAATTTAAAGATTTCTTTTCAATTTCGTTCTTAAGATTTTCTTTATTAGTGTTTTATATCACATACCTATTTAATTCTAGAATTTTTTAAACTCACATTTTCCCTGTAAGCCTTCTTTGTTGTGGGCCTTTCCTTAAATTCAAAATTTTCAAAATCTTAATTTTGCGCTAGGGAATTGCACTTCTGACTTCACATCTATGTTTACGAAGGCTTCTACTAGTATATCACAATGGCAGTTTTGCAATTCCCTTGCGCAAAATTGAATTAATCAAATTTAAGTTTTAAGAATTTAAATTTTAAACTTCATCATTTATATTTTATACATTAATATTTTATATTATACACCTTCACGTGAACAGCACATAGTATGACTTGAAATATAAAACTTTAAAAGAAAAAAAATTATCTTATTGAAATGCGTTGCACTTAACAATCGACTGAATAATGTTCTCTAATAATCTGTGACATAAAACGGATTAAAACATTGAAAGGAAACAAACAGAAATGCGTGTTGTTTACTAGTTGATTTGCCATATTATGTAGATTATTTTAGTCACGCAAAATAGTAAAAATACCCAAAATCAAAATTAGAGTTTTGAGCGGTGTTAGTGAGATGGCTCCAGTGAGCGTCGGCTTCATACCCAAAATCGCAAAATAACGCCCGAATTATCTGTTATTTTCGTTGTTTTACCTATAACACGAAAATGAAGCTTTTTTTCAAGGAAAATCTTTAAATATTAATTGCAGCTGGAATTAGTACCTACGAAATGAAAAAAACTTCTCCGAAATCAGGCCATTTACCGCGAAGATATGGTCTTGGGAAAAAGAGTAGATATTGGCCAACTGGCGGTCAGTCCCACTTCTCCGCGAATGTCGTACTTTTTTGTCTGTAACTACGAAACTATTTGTCCGATTCAAAATTAATTTTTTTTCGTCTTAAAGCTGATTAAATGTACTATTAGAATATGAAGTTTTAATAATGTCCCTTAAAAGCACGTTAAAAATTCGTATTGTTGTGAAATCCACGTTTTTTTCAAAATTGCTCGGAAACTATTCGTCCGACTCCAAATTTCTTTTTTTAAATCTAAAAGCTGGTCAAATTTACTATTAGACTCTATATATAAAGTTTTAATCGTGTCTATAAAACGCGAAAGATCCCACACTTTTTATGAAATCTACGTTTTTTTGGCACATTTTCACTATAACTCCGAAACTATTAGTTCGATCCAAAATTTCATTTTTCAAATTTATCAAACCTGGTTAAATTTACTATTTAATAATAATCGATATTTTGGGCGACTTTTTGCGATTTTGGGTATGAAGCCGTTAACCGTGGTAGCAAACTTCAGTTTCGGATTTAGCAGCCCAAAAATCATAAAGATCCGTTGGGAATAAAAGTTCGGCAGGTTTTCCTTCGGTAAACCCTTATTTTACTGAACTAATAACTGGATATATTATTGATTTTCAATATTATCAAGTTGTTTTTTTTTTTTTTTTTTTTTTTTTTTTTTGAAGAAATGCTTAATCGTAAGATGTAAGGTGAAGTGGGGCAAGTGCGTCGTAAGGAGTGCAAAGTTCAACTTTAACTTAACATAAAAAATCAGCTATTAATGCTAGGATAATATTTTTTGTTATATTGCAAACGTTGAACTATACTCTTTTCAGCAATATAGTTGATTTCCCTGATATCCTAATAATTGTTATCAGTGCGAAAGAAAATCAATTTTAAGTCCCATTCAACCTAGGACTCCATCTGGACAAACGTCTTACTTGGAATCCACACACAAGACTAAAACGACAAGAAACTGCCCGTCGTTTTCGACTACTTCAGCATTTACTCGACAAACGTTCAAAGCTCCCAATTAATTACAAAAGACTAATATACAGAACTGTGTATTAGACCTATCTGGACGTACGGAGTTGAGCTTTGGGGTTCCACTAAACCATCCAATTCATCTCGTATCCAATCCTTACAATCCAAAATCCTTAGAAAAATCCTAAATGCTCCTTACTTCGTCACAAACAAACTTATCCACAAAGATCTTAATATACCTTACGTTTCTGACTTAGCTGAAACCAGATATCTATCCTTTCATAGCAAACTCCACAATCATTCAAACCCATTAGTATCACAGCTTGCTTCTCACTCCATTCCAGATAACCCTTCTAGGCGTCTGAAAAGAAGATGGCCTCGAGACCTTCTAATATAATGCTTCATTATATAAAACCTTTATAAGTGCTACCAATGGGTAGTTGCTTTAAAAACAAGTGACGTATCATTTTTATCATTATCATAGTATTTACTTAATGTATAATATATTTTATATACAGTTGTAAATTTCTATTAAATAAAAAAAAAAGTCCCATTCACGCACTTGTCCAACCTAAACGGGGTAAGTGCATAAATCTCTTGTAAGCTCCTTAGCAGTGAATTGATTCTTTGATGGGGTAAGTGCAAAAATAAGCAACTTCCAGAAATTATTTTACTCCTTGAAATTAAAAAATTAAAGAAAAAGTCACTGAATTATTGAGTTTTGCATTACCAAAAACATTATTAAATATGTAATTAATTTACAATAAATGGAGAAAATAATTAAAAACACAGTAAATTACTATATAATTATAGTCATATCATTATATACATACACGATTAATTTACAATAAATTACGAAAATAATTCGATAACGACAGTAAGCATTTAGATATATCACAACATTTATTAAGTGGGTATATAATTAATTGACAAGGCATAAATAGAGAAACTGCGTAATTGAACAAAGGCTGTAGCCTGAAAATTGTAAATTAAAAATTGCTTCTCCTCGACAACCGATTTTAGGGAGTGGTAGAATGCGTACAATATCGTTTTTCTCAATTGAACTGATCTCATCTTGTCCTGGATATCTGGATGTTGTAGCTCTCCCTCAGGTTGAATGTTATCTGAGGAATTTTATTACAGTATCCCCTTTATCAATTTTCAAGACTTGGCTGACAAAGTGGCCAATCGTTTTTTTTACCAATAAACTTTGTCAGTACCCAATCGTGAACAGCAAATTCTTCTATTTGTTTTAATAATAACTGATCAGAATAGATCCTACTAGAGGGACCTAGGGCAGGAGGGATGGGAGATTGGTGTCCCGGGGTTCCTGGGGCTGTGGTGGGGGTGGGGAGACGTACCTTTCTCACAGGGTGTTTTAGCTCCGAGGATTGGGATGATGTGGACTTTTCCATGAATAACATATTGTAAACATTGGTGGATTGTGCCGATGTAGTAAGGATTTAAAAATGGTTTTTATCTACATCCTCCGATCAATTGTCGTGATGAAAAATTCAAAATAAATAAATGAAACAAAAACATGTGGGATAGGGTCGTCTCCTACACTCCTGGCCGTCCCCTGTGGGCTCCTGGCTCCTTGACTTCATGCCTTCGGCTCAGTCGGGTTCTGCCCAGAGACACCTTCAAATCATGATATAATATTTTTATACTTACTCAGCGTTGATGACCTAGATGTTTTACGCTCTAAAACTCTAAAGAACAACAATCTTCTATTTGTTTGAACTCCGTTGTCTTTATCTTTTATCTCTTCTTCTTCTGACTCCCCACAGCTAATGTCTTCATCAGAATATGACTAGCACCTATACTTTTTGCTTTTTATTTCATCTTGACTTTGAATATCATGTACTTCCCCGGGAGGGACAAGTGCAGGATATGATGCACTTCCCCAGGTTTTATAACGCACTTACCCCTTGTCGAAAAATTCTTGGGGTAAGTGCATCACAGGGCTTAGCTCCCTCATAAAAAGAGATAAAATGATTTTTTAATTATGTATACAAAGAAAAACAACTTAACAAAATAACTTACCTTGGTAGAATATCAGCAAATGAATTTTCAAAGGTGATACAATTTTATAATTCTAACTCCTTCAACTTTACACAGTACCTAGATCAACAGGTTGAACTATGAAATTTCCTAGTGAGTTTATCTTTTACAGTAGAGCACTCTAGTATGTTAGGTTTGGAAGGTATGAAGTTCTCTCTACATACACAACTAACTGATCGCAGTTGATGTAACAAAATGGCAATAGAAATTATGGCCGACTAATGCACTTACCCCACTTCACCTTATATATTATTGATTTTCACTATTATTTTTTTGTTTTTTCTAAGAAATGCTTAATCGTAGGGTGTACCTTCAGTTACATCTGTTTTTTTTTTGTTTTTAATTGGCTCGATTTATTTATAATTAAGTTTTAAGTATAACAAATAAATAAAGGAAATGGCGGAGTAAGCACTTTAATATTTAAATGAAATGAGAAGTGATATCGGAGAAAGGTCGATCGAAAACGAAAGGGTTTCTGTGTGGGGGCGCTCGATGGTGGGGGGAGGGGAGGGGTAGCACCGGCCGAGTCTTCCGAGAGAGAAAGTACAGAGAAAGTGCTCTCGCCTTCAGTAGTGTTCCAGCTCTCGGGCTCTGGTTGTCGTCTCCTCTCCTGACTGCCGCGTCACCACTGCTCATCTCTCTACGTGAGTCCAAACATATATTATAGATCTAGCAATATCTAAAGTATTGGAAACCACCTATCGGAAGTGTTGAGCTGAACCATCTCAAAATAGATTTAGAAATGGCCTTCGATGGTGTTTGGTGTCTTTGTTAAAACCGCTTTCAGGACTTGTCACTGGTACTACCCTGAATATTGTTTTTTAATATTTCTATTGAAATTCATAACTAGGTACCATAAAATACATCTTGTAATTTTTTTTTTTTAACTTTAAAATTTTGATTTTCATCTATAATACAACATTACAATAACATGGGTTGGCATGAAGGAGAAAGCATCCATCGGTGCATATTTCTGACCCTCAGCTAATTTAAAGTGTTACTCAAGGAGATCTCTCATCCAGCTCCTATTCCGTTGTTGCCAAATTTTGTACGAGTGTGTTAACGTGCCTATTTAATTTGTCATAAAATCGTTTGTAATTCACCCGAATGTCTCAGTTTAGGATACGCAAGTCTGTGTTTAATGTTTCGTTAGAAACGTAGCAAGGGGAGTCTGTTATTAGTCTTAACAACTAGGATTTAAATGTTAAGATTTTATGAATATCTTATTGGCGGTTATGTAAAGTTGGCATGCGTAAGTCCATATGGGTTTAAGTAAATAAGTGTATATGTTTTGTTTCTGTTAGTAAAATATTTGAACTATGAAAGTTGTACATAAGACAGTTCCAACGTATTTTAAGATACTTTGAATTTTCGGGAAACAAGTTGAGATACTACTTTGAATACGTGGTTTCAAGAATTGGATACGTGATGGATCGTTTGATTCAACATCTTAACTTTCATGATTATTAGCTTTTATAGTGCATATGAAGATAAGAATGTTGTCAGATAAGTTTTGGAGTTTCTTATCTTTTCAATATCATAAGGTTCATTGTCTAGAAAAAAATGTAAAATAAGGTATCTGTTAAACAGGATTCCTTTACTAAAGGATATGGAAGTGCTGTGATAGGTTTTCGAAGCGATTTGGCATATACAAACGCATTTCAAAATATGCCAATTAAATTAACTGAATTAAATATCGAATGTAAATATCGAATGATGTCGCAAAACAGATGATATAAAGGGAGCAAAAAACTAACCGTTAGTAAATGGGGGTCCCGAGCCTGTGCGAATATGTTAAAATCCCTATCCTAATTATACCTGGATACAAATAATGAATGTTCTATATTAGGTAGTTTTTCAGATACTTCGGATTATCGGCTATAGAACGGGAAAAGAAATTAAGATACTTGATAGATTAAGTATGTGGTCACAAATTATATTGCCATTGTGAATTAGTTTATTTGAGACATAACAAGAGGACTAAGAATTTTTGATTCAAGAGATTGGATTCATGATGGATTGGATCGTCTGATTCCCAATAACTTTCATGATGATGAGTTTTTATAGTGTATTTGGAGAACAGAATGTTCGTCGGGTAAGTTTTGGATAAGCCGAAATCGAGGAACAGCTTCTTGTCAATATCGTTCGGATTGCTTGTCTAAATCAAATCCAGGAAAAGGTTACGGAAGGGCAATAGTAGGTTTTCGACTTATGCTAAAAGTTTTTTTATTATATTAGTTTATCATGATTTGTCAACGTCAAAATTTAGAATAAAAATCATAATATAGCCCTGAACACTTGATTTTGATTGCTCTATATCTGGAAGACCTTTCCTGGTTACTTAAAAGTAAGTAAGTTACTTACTTCCTCCAAGAATAACAAGTGAATCTTATGATTCAAGACAACTGAATAACTAAACAATTATTAATTTTAATACTTTACGTAATAATTTAGTCGCTAATTCGAAGCTTGTTTCGAAGCAACGAAATGCTCATGTTTTTCTTCTTTTTTTCGTAAATTGCTTTACAACACAACGCGGATGTGAATTAGCATTCTTTCATTTAAATGAGAGTAACTTCGCAATTGAATAATAATACAGGAACAACAAAAAATGTTTTATTCATACATACGGTTGCATTTATTTCCTGTAAGGGCGTTGAGTCCGTTCCTAATTCAATATTATTCATTAAAAATAAAAAAGAATTATAAAATAATATATATAGAGAGTGTTCGGAAGATCGTTGGCCAAAAAGGTATCTCGGGTAGGGAGGTTTATTTTGAACCTATTTAAGGTCACTTACCTATATATAAAGTCATATATATATTTTTTTTTTTTTTTTTTTTTTTTTTTTTTATAATGAATTATTTTAAAATAATGGTCAAAACCAAACATTTATGCCTTATAACTTCGCTGTTTACTAATATATCAGCGCCATTTTTTTTTTCTGTAATTACTAATATATCGTCTATGTAAAATAAAAAAGATTTGATGCAAAAAACAAATACAGGGGAAAAAAAAAACAGCAGATCTTTAAAAAAAAAAAAAGCAGATTGAACTTAAATCTTAAGGTTAAAAAAAAAAAAAAAAAAATTAAGAACTTCAAATTTAGGTCCAAATTATTTTAAGACTAGATCTAAACTTGAAGTCCTTAATTTTTTTTTTTTTTTTTTTTTTTTTTTTTTTTTTTTTTGAACTTCTAATTTTTTTTTTTACCTTAAGATTTTTTTTTTTTTTTTTTTTTTGGCCTTTTTTTTATTATACTAAATCAAGTCACAAAGTTGTTCTCTTATATAATAAACCAATAATAATAATAGTACCATACTGGAATTATTAATAATATTTTTGAGGACTTTTTATTTCTAAGAAAATAAGTGATAGCGATATAAGCAGAAGAGAAAGATGAGAAAGTTGATAAGGTACGAGAGAGTAGTGTCACAACTTTTGGCCGCTTTGAATATTTTTTTAAAATTTTTATTTATATATTCAATCATCAAATATAAATATATTCTATATTTTTATATTTATTAGTTATTATTTTATTTCTAGTACAATAATAATATTTTAAAATAATAATTACAATTTTATACCAAAATGAGATAATGACGTAAATATCATACTAACGAATAATCTAATTATTAAAAGTTATTATTACCATAAAATTAATGGTATGAACCATATTCTATTGTTGAGGACCTTATTTTTTATTTTTTAATATATAATAAAATACTAATATATAATGATTTAAAATGTTTAGAAAAAAAAAAATCAAGGGATTGTTCACGTGAAGAATCCGATGGATTGACCGATATGTTTACTGAAAACACTTCCGTCGATATTTTGTTTATTAGAAAACTAGTTTAGTTTGTTTGTTTGAATTTTTTTGGGTGTAAAAGAATACAATCATCAACGCTCGTTTAATCTTTTCAATAAAAAAAAATCAAAATAGAAAGAGTTCTCCTTTATACAGGAAGTTTATGGGTTTATCAATTAGTTTTTTTTTTTACATTTTTCCAGCGCTACTGATGTGTTTAGAGAAATTTCCGATTTATTTAAATTTTTGATGTCGAGGGGAACATTTTATGCATGGAAGGAAATTCATTGTCCCTAGTGTGTAGGTGAAGGTGTATAAGTCTTGTATGGCCAGTTCTTAATAAAAATAAAGATTTTAAGTAATACTTATTTTATACAGAAAAAATAAATTTAGGATTGGACAAATAGTTTTGGGGTTATAGAGATAAATGTGCCGAAGAAAACTAGGATTTCATCACAGTACGATATTCTCAGTGTGCTGGCATTGGTATTTTACAAGACTTGATCAACATTTCATATATAGAGTATCATAGTAAATTTCATCAGGTTTTAGATGAAAAAAAAAATCTTTGATTCAAACAAATAGTTTCGGAGTTATATCCAAAAGAGAACCCGCATACGTGTCTTGCGTAGAAATGCGACTTACCGCAAGTTAGCCAATCTCTTCAAATTTATCGTCCACTACTGCTCTAAATGATATTTAGTGGATAGCGAAATTTAATAAAGACTCGGAAGTAAAAATAATACACTAAGCAGAAAATAGCCTGTAATTAAATATTTATGAATCATTATAAATAATAGAATCGTTTAAAGCCGATCCAGATTTTCGTTTAAATGGCCAGATAAACATTTCTAATTACCCCATTTTAAAGTTTCCATTAGGAACGGAAAAATCCAATGAGTCATAAGGGAAATCTCATAGTAAACCCTTAAAATATAACCTACCTGCCCCCTTCCCCTTTCCACTATGTATATATTTCAGATATCCGTTAGATCTCCTCAGGTGAGAACAAATATTTGATTTTTTGTCTTACTTTTTTTAAAACTTTAGCATATATAAACCATGTAACATAGTGCTGATGTGTTGGAAATTTTGTGTGGTTTAGAACTAAAGATGTTTAGCATTCGAAACTAGTATTCTAATAAATCAATCCCAATAGAAGTGGCAGTTAATTCAAAATGAATAATAAACATTTAAAACTAGTCTGTAATTAAAAAAGATACTGATAAAAGTGGCAAATACGATCCAATGAACCTCAACTAAATAAGATATTGTTTTTTGGAAAGGGCTGGACCAGAAAAGAATACGGAACTCTGTTGAGGATCGAAGAGTATGGTCCATCCTGAAATACATATAACCTGTGAATTTAACTAGAGATAAAGTGTTTTTTTTTTTAGCACTGATTAACATTGTTACAAATTTAAATTTTAATGTAATTTAATAATTATAAAGATTTAATAAAATCCTTTAATGATATTCCACTAATCCCTGTCGAACAGATCCGCTACCTATGGCTCCACTTGGACAAACGTCTAACTTGGAATCCACATAAAAGACTAAAACGACAAGAAACTGCCCGTCGTTACAGTCTACTTCTACATTTACAAGACAAACATTCAAAGCTCCCAATTAATTACAAAAGACTCATATACATGACTGTGATTAGACCTATTTGGACGTACGGAGTTGAGCTTTGGGGCTCCACTAAACCATCCAATTCATCTCGTATTCAATCCTTACAATCCAAAATCATTCGAAAAAGCCTCAATGCTCCTTACTTTGTCACCAATAAACTTATCCATAAAGATCTTAATGTTCCATAAGTTGCAGATTTAGCCCACACCAGATATCTATCCTTCCATAGTAAACTCCATAAACACACTAATCCTCTAGTCGCTCAACTTGCTTCTCACTCCATTCCCGATAATCCTCCGTGGTGTCTAAAAAGAAGATGGCCCAGAGACCTTCTAGTGAAGAATTTTAGTTGAAGTGCTACTGATGAGTAGTTCTTTTCAAGTTTTAACATGTTATTGTAATCGTTGTCAATACATTTACTTGATGCATATATTTTGTACAGTTGTAAATTTCAATAAAATGTATCTAAATAAAAATAAAAAAAATTTACAGCCTGCCACTTTTGTATCTCGATGGACTGCCTGAAACCCGGAAAATATCGATACAAAAACAGCAGTAAACCTTCCGCAACTTGTGTGTTTTTGCAATTCTGCCACACGAGAGCTCCGTGAAGGGACATTGGCTGTAGGTGTTGTACCCAACAGTTGGGACACCACTGACATATCAACCGATTTTATACAGAAAATTGTAGGCTACCGGTTTCTCCATCGCTCTCATTGCCAACAAAGGGTTTTTGTAGTGTTGTATCCGTTCGTCTATATCTCCGACTGTTGACCTTGTTATAACAGTTCTTACTTTTTACCTTCTTTGAGTTCGAACCTTTGGTCTCACCTGAGAGATTTCAAAATCAAACTATTATGTCCCCGGTTAAGTGAGGAATACCTCTGGGAAACCTCTAGAGTTTCTCTTTCCTTATCTTAGACGTTAAGAAATGCAAAAATAATTTATTGCACCCATTACTGAAACCAGAATGCCTCGAACCAAGTGAATGCCTAGGACTCAAATATAAGTTAGCTAAACTAGAAATATTGAAGAAAAGAACTTTTAAGGAAAAAAGTTTTAGGTCCTATGAGGAGCACGGAAGCCTGGAAATTAAGAATCAGTGCTGAAATATATCAAAACAAAGAAAAAATAACTGTCATTTGAGGTACGCATGATGGAATAGAAGGATCAATACAATTAGGATTGATGAATTAATTACCACTTCTATTGGAATTATTTTATTTGAAAACTAGTTCTGAATGCTAATTATTCATCTTTAGTTCTAAAACATAAAATTTTGATTATAAAATAATAAAGTTTTCAACAATATTAGACAAATATCTGTTATATATACTCAGGTGAGTACCAATACATTTGATTTCTTGTCTTACATTTTATATTGAAAAGATGGCAAGAGGCTGTCTAAACTTCAAGTATCTCTAGGAAAAAAATTATCACTCAAAGAAGAAAGTATTAAACCTAGGATTACAAGGTACAAGCAATAAGTGCTCATGTAGGAAGAGTTCACAAGAAAAAAAGAAGAGACATGGTGAAAAGATGAAAGGAATATTGGTGTAAAAGAAAACAACAAATGAGAAGGAATTGATGCCTGCATGTGGTCACCAATTGGCCAAAAAAAAAAAAAAAAAAAAAAAAAAAAAAAAAATTATATTAAATATTAAAAAAGAACTGTCCCAAGAAGTATTTTTGTACGAAGATGTCTTTGTCACTTCGTTGCTACGATAAGAAGTTCCCTTCCCGGTCGGAGATCAGCTTTAGACAGGAGATTGTACGATTTTCATACTTCTTTTATTTATTTTCTTTTTTTATCATGATAGCTGTTTCGGCGCTAGATTAAATTATAAAACACTAAATATAAATCTGGATATGAATCCTGTTGTAAATGGAAACGTTATGTTTTTGGAAAAATGTAT
Source organism: Euschistus heros (assembly GCA_003667255.2). Taxonomy (NCBI): domain Eukaryota; kingdom Metazoa; phylum Arthropoda; class Insecta; order Hemiptera; family Pentatomidae; genus Euschistus; species Euschistus heros. Next base: position 163,532 of record RCWM02000718.1, read on the forward strand.
CCAAAATTCAAATTGCTTTCTTTTAGAAAATACGTTTTACAATAAAAAACGTAGAAAAGCCTTTGCAACTTGTTTTCAGTGTTTCATTATATTCCAAAAACTGTGCATTTCGAAATGAAGGGTTATTTCAGACCAAAGATGTCAAAATATGCTAAAATATTAGGAAATACTTATATTCAATTATTTATTTTTTTAGGGTCTGTATGTCTTCATAAAAGCATAAATTTTTATTGAATTTGATTAACTCATGTGGGAATCATGGTTCAGGGTCATCAAAAACAAACATCTGCTTCGTTATGTTGGTTGAAAGAAACACTTTTCGAACAGTTCCATGAGACAATTCAGTTTCAGACATGGCTGTGTGAAATAACCGATCATTTTGTTTTGGACTAGGTGAATCGATTTCTGCTAATCATGCTAAGCCTGCCTGTCTTGACTGCTCCTGGAACAAGTTATTAAGAAGGCTGTGTTGATATAAACAAGAAGCCGAAAGGAACAGCCGTACTCGACTGACCCCATTTTTTTCATCCATTTTTTTTTATTCTGCCTCACCTGCTGCCTAGGCCCCTGTTCGATTTGTTCAGGTTATCCTTAGATTTGATTATTACACTATGACACGTATAAGGTTATTAAGTAATAGAAATATTTGTGCATATTCATGTCACGTTTACGTTATGAAGAACTAAAACAAAGCAATGATTAATTTAAGGGTGTAATGAAAATGTATGACCAATTACAATTTTGAGAGAAAATAATGAGAAAATTAAGTAATAATGTTTGGATTAGAGACTGTTACCATAGAAACAGAAGCGATGTTGGACCTAGAGAATGGTTTCCTTGGTGACGGGGTCTTGTAAACCGAAGAAAGACTTTTATTTCTTCGAGTATTTATTGTAATTTACTTGTTATTGTGATATAATGCTTGCATTAAAACGCAAATATTAATCGATCGATGTTTGTTAGTTTATTATGCAAGACAAATATAGTTTAAAAGAAAGATACTGAATATAAACTTATATAACCTAAACCCATATTTAGCATTATATTTCCTTTTGAGCTTAGATCTGAAAATTCAGATTCACAAGGCTGCAAAACCAGCTTTCAAGAAACAAACTTAAGTATTTATAGATTATTTTGAGAATATATAAATCGGATATAGGAAAAAACTGTAAGGCCATTAGTCATTAGTTTATTTGTAACCTATCTAATACTAAGGATTATTACTAAGGATTTAGAAAAGTAATTTTAATTGGATACGGAATGAATTAGACGGTTTAGTAGAGTCCTAAAGTTCCGTAATTATAAAGAGATTTAACTATCGTAATTTGAATGAGTCGTAAATGATTAATATAAAATTAAAGACGACCGTCTAGTAAGTGTTTAAGTAGTCATAAAAGATCTAGTTATTTCAGTATAATATTTTATTAATATTGTTTTTCAATATTATCTTTAACATTATTAATTATATATACCCATATTACATTTAGTAAAGAAACTTGTTTATGTTTACTAGGACTCTGTTGCTGATTTCTCCAATCTACCTTTTTATCGTTCGATATCTGTAATCGATTTATTACGATGGTTTTTGTTCTTGCTTTATCATAGCCTGAAGGTTACTTTAACACTGAAATTATGCTACCTTTATCGGATATCTATTAAGCAATGGACTTATTACTGTAGTAAAATCCCAGCTGTTGATATAAACTCACTGTACCTCTCGAAATATAAATCCAACTTCCATAGGTTCTTTTTTAGTGAATATCAGGCCATAATCATTACATTTTATAGATTTTAACTTATTATTTTAATGTTAACATACTCCGATCGATGAAAACATTGTGACGTCAACATCATAGTAACAAACAGTAATATTTTTATGATACATCAGTGTAAGTCAGTACAATAACTTTTGTAATAGCAACACCACTATTCAAATAAAATTAAAGTTAAAGATATTTCAATTGTTTTGAATAAATCGGCGGTTGTCGTGATAAAGTGGATAAGTTAATTTACTCTAAAAAGGAGTATTAATCTTTAAAGCAGGAATTGTAATATATGTGTTGTGAAAAATAATTTAATTTGTGCTTCTTAATAAGGGCTTAAAGTATCAATTTGGGCGCAAATGACCTTTTTAAAAGTTTTTTTTTTATATATATATCAATTTATTGAAATTTACAACTATACAAATAAAGTAAATGAGCTGATAACGATTACAATGACATGTAACAACTTGAAAAGAGCTACTCATCAGTAGCACTTCAATAAAATTTTACACTAGAAGATCTCGAAGCCATCTTCTTTTCAGACGCCTCAGAGGATTATCTGGAATGGAGTGGGAAGCAAGTTGAGAAACTAATGGATTTGAGTGGTTATGGAGCTTACTATAAAAGGATAGGTATCTGGTTTGGGCTAACTCAGCAACATATGGAACATTAAGGTCTTTATGGATAAGCTTATTGGTGACAAAGTAAGGGGCATTTAGGATTTTTCGAAGGATTTTGGATTGTAAGGATTGGATACGAGATGTATTGGATGGCTTAGTAGGCCCCAAAGCTCAACTCCGTACGTCCAAATATGTCTAATAACAGTCATGTAAATAAGTCCTTTGTAATGAATTGGGAGGTTTGATCGTTTGTCTAGTAAATGTTGAAGTAGTCTTTAACGACGAGCAGTTTTTAAAAGTAATTAATGGATTCAGGAAAACTAAAAAGTTCTCCTTTTGATTTATCCAGTTCTTCACGAGAGTTATGAAAATTATCTAAATAAAATTAGTGGGGTAGGGCCCACGATGGTCGAAGGATGAATCTTGTCACTCCCAATCTGGTTAGAATAGGTTGGTAACCTGTAGGATACCGTTCCTTCGGCACATTTTTGGTGTATATAAGAAGAATGTTAAGCCCCAACGAAAGACAAAATGGAGTTGTTATGGGAGAAATATCAGGAAATGCGTCGATAAGAAGATGCGTCGTAATATTTAAGGAAAGTGACCGAGGGATACCAGTTCCTAAATTAATAACTGTAATATATTCAACGAAAGAAATATATTTATTTTTTTTATTTTATTTCATGAAAGAGATGATAATAAAAATGAAATGAAATGAAAGAATACACTTTATTCTGAGATTTACAGTCCCATACGAATAATAATAATGCACAGTTACAAGTAAAATTGTCTGGCTGTATTATTTACAAATTAAATGCTTCAGTAATTACAGGGAAAAAATTACAACTTTGACAGAAAAACAAAAATTAAAAATTAAATTAAATAAAAAAAAAATATGAAAGAATAAAATACAACCGTATATATATATGTACATATAAAAGAATGAAAAAAAAGTAATTCTAAGTATTAATTTAATTATTTACATATTTTCGGAAGATTGATTATCTAAAAGGTACAGAAATAAGTTATTTTTAAAGGAAGCTATCCATGGAATTGCTTTAGGAATAGAAGTGGGTAGGGAATTCCAGAAGGAGGTAGCACGAATGATTAAGGATTTGTCAAAGGAAGCAGTTTTATGTGAGGGGATATACAGGTTAAAAGGTTGGGATCTAGTGTTTAGGAGGTGGATAGAATAGCGCAGAGTTAATAGATCAAGAATATAGGAAGGGTTTTTGGTTTTTAGAGATTGGAATAGGAAAGTACCCAGAAAGTATTGCCGTCGAAATTTAGGAAAAAGCCACCCAAGCTCAGGATATCGGCATGTGACGTGTATCCCAAAGATACATCTAATGAAACAGTTCATCAGTCGCCTCAGCTTCATCTCCAGATACCCAGACAGCCCCCCATAAACCAATCAACCGTAATCAAAGCAAGGAAAAAGGAAAATAAGATAGTACACTATAAGTTGACGGGTATTTCGGGAAAAGGAATCTCGAATAGAATTGTTTGAGGATTATGATGGATTTTTTGGAAATTTGGGCGATATGGCTGTTCCTGGATAGGTGTTGATCAAAGGTAACTCCTCCATAGAGTTAAGGAACTTAATGGGAAGGTTATTGAGGTAAAGCAATGGATAGCAAGAAAGGGTGTTCGGGGTGGTTTTTGAAATAATCATGTAGAAAGAGGTGCTAACTATTTTATGAAGGTATATTTAATGAACCGAATTTTGATAGTATATATAAATAAATGTGTTGACGGGTATTCCGATACAGGTGTCTCAGACAAATAAATAAACACGGATCACGTTTGTTAGTACTTTCTGATTAAACTTGGCAGTATGACTTTCGGTTTCGCCATGCGGTTTAGGCCGTTCCGAGAAGACTAGAAAGCTGAGCGGTGGGTTGGATAAAGGATTTCGGTGTAGAGATGTGATGAGAAGAGAACTGCGGGAGTTCCCCAAGCCACTACTGCCCTACTAGCTTCCTCATCCGAGGCGTCTCATCGGTTTCGTAACAGCGACATTTACAAAACGAATACTTTAAAAAACGCCGCAAAGAAAGATAACATATTTCTTGTTCGAATAATGGTTATATCGCGCAGAATCTGACCTGAAAGAAGATTTGAATCGAGAGGAATTAATTAAGTAATACAAAAACAAATGAATTTTGAAATGTAATTAAATTTATAATTCCGTTATTGCACTATTGTATTAGTGCACAGTAAGGTTGTTCAATAAAAAAAAAATTAAATAATGTAGATTTAGCTTTATTTTTCTTTAATTTTCTTTTTACATTGAAAACATTATTTTACATTTAAGCAAGTTAAGAAACTAGTGGATTTGAGTGGTTATGGAGCTTACTATGAAAAGATTGGTATCTGGTTTGGGCTAAATCAGCAACAAATAGAACATTAAGAACTTTATGGATAAACTTATCCAAAAAGATCTTAATGTTTAAATTGGTGACAAAGTAAGGAACATTGAGGATTTTTCGATGGATTTTGGATTGTAAAGGTTAGATACGGGATGAATTGGATGGTTTAGTAGAGCCCCTAAGCTCCACTCTGTTCGTCCATTTAGGTCTACTCACAGTCATGTAAATGAGTCTTTTGTAATTAATTGGGAGCTTTGAATGTTTGTCTAGTAAATGTTGAAGTAGTCTGTAACAACGAGCAGTTTCTTGTCGTTTTAGTGTTGTATGTGGATTCCAAGTAAGACGTTTGTCCAAGTGGAGTCCTAGGTAGCGGATCTGTTCGACCAGGATTAGTGAAATATCATTAAAGGATACTGTAGGACAGGAAGTACGACGAAGGGTAAAGGTTATTAGGTCAAGACTAAATTAGAAGTCCAATTCCTTGGAACTAAATTGCAAATATTAACACAGTTGCCTTTGTTTAGCCTGGTGTTGTATCTTGAAAAATTTACTCCCTCCTATTTTGTTGTTACAGATTTTAATATTACTATCTACCTTAGTTTCCTTAATAGCCTCAAGGAAGGAAGCGTCAGAGGAAATGTTAACAATAAATATTATGTAAGTGATACGCAGCAATTACTTTTTTTACATTGTGTGCATAATATTATTTTTAAAACCCCCCTGATCGGTAATCCGAACTTTTTGCTAATCCTAACAGTCAATGGTTTTAGTAAGTTTGGATTAGCGAGAGCATACTGCATTAGTTTTACTTCCGTGTCTTCAGCCCTAATAGGAACGTTTTGAAAATGAACCCACGAAATGAAAGACGGAAGTCGTAATATCGTGCGAGCACAAAGAGAAAGTGAACCCACCAAACCGAGACATCGTTTGACTAAACGGATTGGTCATGTCACTGAATCTCTTCCTTGGGCAATCCTTAATAAGACGCTACTCAGTTTCCGCCATTAGCTACTCAGTTATAGAGGTCGCTCAATCTTCTCTCAAAGGCCATAAGACGTGATAATTTTCGACATTGTTTGTCGTGTTGCCATTGTTTGGTAAGAGGCTGCGAGGACACTGCCAGCTGAAGACAATTGTTGACGGTGTCGTATCAAATCAAGATAGGCCAACGGGACCATCCTGTTTCGATACAAAACGCTATTAGAAGGATTGCGCTCACTTCCCGGAGGAAATCTGATTTGAAATAGTGTCTGCTTATTGTTAATACAAAGGGCAGTTATAATTTGAGGTGGGCCGACTTGTCGGCCATTTTTATTTATTCAAATGTTTTATCTTAAAAATATGGTCTTTATTGAAAACAATTTTTATTTTAGATTCATCTTACAGTTCGTTACTTAATTCATAAATAGGAACCCTTTTTTATAAATAAATAAAATAACTCTACAATAAGTAAATTTGAGGAAATTATTACAATGACTTCTCAATTACATGTAAAGAAACAATCACTAGTAGCACAACAAAAATTCTATACAGGGTGAGTATCTCTTAGTGTAAAAAAAAAAAAAAAAATGGGTGAAACTAGATCAAAAATGTTGCAAAATGCCGCAGACCTTACCTTTCTATTCCAATCCGTTGAACATGTATGATGAATCAAAGACTTTTTTCAGGAAACCACGTTTTTTCCATAAAAGCTGTAATTTCTCCATTTTGTTTAAATATTTTTCAAATTTTGACCACATTTTCGGATTTAGCATTAAATTTTCTATAATAGCTGAGTACCTGTAACCTTGAATTTTACAAACTAAAAATCATATTTGGCCGAACCTCAGGTGGAATATCGTGATGAAGTTGTGTTAGGATGTTTTGTAATAAATCTTTGTAATTTTATCATTCAATCTGTTGGGAAAACAGAAAAATGATTTTCCAACACTATTCGACAGCAATACAAAAATGAAGAAATCAACGATACTCCACATGTAACGGTAGAAATGCCTTCCACTGTAAAAACAGACCCATCTAGCCATGAATTCACCGCAAAAAGTGGTATTCTTTAGTATCATTTGCATTCAGAAGTTAATAGCAAAATTGATGTTTATGTTTATTATCATTGAGTTTTAAACCTTACATTGAAAATTGAATAAAATTAATCCTAAATAATAATCCTAAACAATAATCCTAAATAAATAAATGTAATAACATAAGATCCTCCGATCTGGTGTCGCTTTATCGACAGTTTTCCTTTATTTTCTATTAAACAATATTTTTTTTCTTTGCTTTTTATTCCAATGAAGAGTTTATTATGTTTAAAATGCACATTTCCATTAAGTGATTGTCATAATGTAACTGATCTGTATGCCAAATGAGAACACCACGTTTTTGCGGTTTCAAAAGTAAATTTATCTATTAAAGGTGTGGTTCCGCATGGAGCAGCCAGCCGCAGCAGCTGCAGCCGGCTGCAGCTGCTGCGTTCATGGTGGTTCCGCATGTAGCTTCCAAACGCGGCAGCTGGAAGTTCATCAGTTCGTTTTCTGGTGAAGATTTCACAAAATATAGAAGAAGAGTTAGGAAAACTTTAAAATTTTATTATTTTTTCAGACGATGTATAAAGTTCCAGTTTTTTACTGTGAATATTTTATTGACAACCCTGTTTTCGTTAAATCAATTTTATCATGTAAGATAATAAAAGTGTAAGTTATCAATAATCTTACATGATAAAATGGATTTAAAGAAAACAGGGTTGTCAATAAAATATTCACTGTAAAAAACTGGAACTTCATACATCGTTTGAAAAAAATAGTAAAATTGTGGTTTCAGCGACTATTCTTTATTTTATTTCGTCTTTTTTTATATACTGTCTTTCTATATTTTGTAAAATCATCAAAGGGAAAATTTATATATATATTGGTACTAAAGTTTCTTGTACCATTTTAGACTTTTTTTTTTAATGTCATACCGATCCATATGGTATTTTTGAAAAACAATGCTTAAAATACATTCCAGGACACAATTTTCAGATTTATAAATAATTGGATGAAACTTCAGGTTGAAATACCTCAATTTATATATATATATATATAAATTGTGGTATTTTAATCTGAGTTTTTATCCAATTACTTATAAATGTATATTAAATATACCAAAACCCTAAAATTGTGTTCTGTAATGTATTTTAAGCATTGTTTTTCAAAAATACCATATAGATCGGTATATCATTAAAAAAAATAAAGTCTAAAATGGTACAAGAAACTTTGGTGATGTGGGTTAGCATACTACAGACGCGAAGGAGTGCGTCTGGACTGGTCCCTAGAGCAGTCCGAACGCAGCAGCCAGCTTCTCAAATTTCTGGCTGCAGCCGCAGCTGCTCCCTCTTGCAACACTTCTATTAAAACCAACTGAAGCAGTGCTCAGCTTCCAGCCGCTGCGTCTGGCAGACGCAGCTGCTGCAGCTGGCTGCTCCATGCGGAACCACACCTTAAATCAAAACAGAATCATTACATTTAACATATCATTCGAAAGCTGATTAAATTTGCAAGTTTTATTGAGATTTGACGTTTTGCGGATAGTTTTTTTCGAAAAATGGTGAGCGTTGAAGTAAATACGACATTGTGACTTCCCCAAATAAGGTGAAGATCAAGCTGTTCTTTAGATACCAAGTTTGTAAAATTCATGGTTACAGGTACTCAGCTATTATAGAAAATTTAATGCTAAATCCGAAAATTTAAAAGACTTATTTAATCTTATTTAAAAGACCGAAGATGAAAAACTAGTGGAGTTGAGTGCTTATGGAGCTTACTATGAAAGGATTGGTATCTGGTTTGGGCTAAATCAGCAATATATGGAACATTAAGATCTTTATGGATAAGTTTATTGGTGACAAAGTAAGGAGCATTGAGGATTTTTCGAAGGATCTTGGATTGTAAGGATTGGATACGAGATGAATTGGATGGTTTAGTGGAGCCCCAAAGCTCAACTCCGTAAATCCATATTGGTCTAATCACTGTCATGTAAATAAGTCTTTTGTAAATAATCGAAAGTTTTGAACGTTTACCTAGTAAGTGTTGAAGAAATCAAAAACAACGAGCAGTTTCCTGTCTTTTTAGTCTTGTATGTGGATTCCAAGTATAACATTTGTCCATTTGGAGTCCTAGATAGCGGATCTGTTCAACAGGGATCAGTGGAATGTTATTATCGGATACTGTAGGACAGGAAGTCGTAAGTTTACGAAGCATAGTACAAAAAGTAAATCGCTTACCTTTCGACTAAGACTATCCTATTCGATACCACATCGATGTTCAAAATTATTTACTCACACAGTAACGCAACGTTTACATTTATTTACTCAAACCTATATGGGCTTTACACATGCCCAATTTACGGACCTGTCAAAAAGACACATATTTAGAAATTTCTATCCAATAATAACGGAATCCTCTCCCCACGTTCCACATTCTGACGAAATACAGACAGTTATCTGTTTTTTTCTTCTTAACTATTGACCACTTTTACATATCGTTCTCAGAATTCTCCTCAAACTTATTCTTTCAAACTTAACAGGTTGGTGCTTTTCTTTTTTTTTTAAGTGTACGAGTCTCTCCAGGAAATTAGACTCCTATTTTGTACAGCATGCTATGGTAATGTAAATTGATTTTATATAATTTTTAGACGGAGAAATAACAATATTTCTCGCTGAAACTTTCCATCTTACTCATTTATTATTAATACTAGAACCAAAGTACCGGGGAAAAAACAAAACACTTGACATAGAAATAAACAATAAAACCAAAATACATTAACAACGAGAAATACTTCCTTTTTAAGGTGTCACTTTTTTCAAGTGGACTAGATTTGGACATGTCAATAAGAGGAGAAGAATGGTATAGAACGAAATCCAAAAAGAAATGTAATCAAAAGAGGACGTCATCAAACTGGGTTGAAAAAAGAATAAGGCCTCTGGATCGAAGAAAGTGACAATGGAAAGGAAAAAAGACAAGAATCCATTTTGGCCTATTGCTAGATCTTCCTTAGTACAATCCGAATGTTACGGTCTGTTTTCGCATTTAGGTATATATTCGAATTTTTTTTTTTTTTTTAATTTAAAATTTTGGTTTAATAACTAGTGTTTAATAACGTTCAAATCTCCCGATCCTATATGACGATTATCAGACCTATTTGGACTTACGGTATAGAGTTATGGAAATCTACCAACCATAGAATTCTTCTAGCATCCAATCCAAAATCCTTTGAAAAATACTTAATGCTCCTTACTTTGTCACAAATGAGCTGATCCACAATGACCTTCATATCCCAAATGTTGCTGATTTGGCACGAAACTGATACGTTTCGTTTCAGAATAAACACACTGCTAATCCAAATCCACTTGTTCAACAACTTGCTTCCCATTCCATTCCTTGCAATCCTCTGAGGCGTCTGAAAAGAAGATGGCCTCGGGATCTTTTTCTTTTGTAAATATTTAATTAGAACACTACCATTGGGTAGTTCTCAGTTTTTCAGCATGTCATTTTTTTTTTCATTGTAATCCGCTTATTTACTAGATGTATTTGTTCTAATACAGTAGTAAATTTCTGTTAATAAAAGATAAAACTTTTTTTTTTTTTTATGATTTATCAGAAGAGCTTTTAGTTTTCTTGGAATGTAGTTTATTTTTAGTTAGTGGTTTTGATATGAACGATAATATTATTTTTTCGTATATGGCGTTAATAATTCTCTTGCTTATTGAAAACTATCTCTTGTTGAAAAGTAGCCATAAAATCCAACAAGATAAGGTGAATCCGACTGTATTAAAAAAATTTCAACAAACTTGCTGCTATAAGAAGGAGAGTCACTTCGTAGGATAAAGTTATCGTGCGAGCAGATTATAATTTTGATGTTAGTGAAATAATAATGTTTTTTTTTTTTTTTTTTTTTTTCATTTATTGATATTTACAACTGTACAAAATAATATACAAGTAAATGTGTTGACAGTGAATTCAATGGCATGCAAATAATTTGTGAAGAACTACTCACTAGTAGCACTTCAATAAAATCTACACTAAAAGGTCTCTAGGCCATCTTCTTTTCAGACACCTCGGAGGATTATCAGGGATGGAGGAGGAAGCAAGTTGGGAGACTAGTGGATTGGAGTGGTTATGGAGCTTACTATGGAAGGATAGGTATCTGGTTTGGGCTAAATCAGAAACAAATGGAACATTAAGATCATTATGGATAAGTTTATTGGTCACAAAGTAAGGAGCATTGAGGATTTTTCGAAGGATTTTGGATTGTAAGGATTGGATACGAGATGAATTGGATGGTTTAGTAGAGCCCCAAAGCTCAACTCCGTTCGTCCATTTAGGTCTACTCACAGTCATGTAAATGAGTCTTTTGTAATTAATTGGGAGCTTTGAACGTTTGTCTAGTAAATGTTGAAGTAGTCTGTAACGACGGGCAGTTTCTTGTCGTTTTAGTCTTGTATGTGGATTCCAAGTTAGTCGTTTGTCCAATTGGAGTCCTAGGTATCGGATCTGTTCAACAGGAATTAGTGGAATATCATTAAAGGATACTGTAGGGCAGGATGTTGTGGGTTTACGACGAAGGGTAAAGGTTATTTGATGGGATTTATTTGGATTTATTTTGATTCTCCATTTTTGACACCATTCTTGAAGGTTTAGGATATGGGATTGGAGTGTTTGAGAGGCAATAAAGGGATCACTGTTTGCTGATAACACACATGTGTCATCGGCGTAAGTGGTGAGGACAGTGGTAGGATGAATTGGGATGTCAGCTGTGTAAATAATAATGTTAAATAAATATATATAAATATTTTTTCTTTTGTGATCACTAACCACATAAACTACTGAACCAATCTGAACCAAATTTTAACCGGATAATCTTTATAGTTCAAGGAAGGTTAGGAATAATAAAATATAGAGATTTTCAAATAATGTTTTGTTAAAAAAGTGATAAATAAGTGGATGACAGTGAAGTTTGAAAATAGACCGATAGGTGGCGAGCCCCATTATACAAGAGAGGTTACAAAGCTACGGTTTTATATAGAGCTTGATATTAATATAAAAATATACTTAATTTCAATTCAATTATAAAAAAATATTTGAATACGTGGTGCGACATGTGGATCACAGAGAAGTTTGAAAGTTGACTGATATGTGGTTACCGCTATTTCGCAATAGTGTTTACAATGGTGTACCAACTGAACCCATCTGTAACAAATGTTAACTTCATTTTCATAAATCTATTAAGGTTTAGCAATAATAAAATTTACAATAACAAAAATTTAAATGTACCATTTTATAAGGAACGATGTTATAATATAAGTTATAACGACAAACGAAAAATAGCTTGTCCTTTTATAAAATAATATAGATAAAAAATGCAATGATGAGTTTTGTTTCTTTACATCTACTAATCTGCCATCTTCGGGAATCCGGCATCCCCTTGATTCTATAAGTGATTATCAATACTTAACAGTATTTCAATCAAAATTATTAACAATGATAAAGAACTCACCACAATACGATTCTAATGAAACCTTGCGCACGGACTAACATATTTTAACTGCAACAAATTACATCTACACTAATCATATATTATGTGTCGTATGTATTCTGTATGAAGATGGTTTTGTCTATTTTCCTCGTCTTTGTTAGACGCTTCAATTTTATTTCTTTTTGACACATTTGAATTTAAATTTATTCAAAGCGTGTTTCCAGTAAACATGTTGGATTTCAATTGTTTCGGCTTGCATTACGTATTCTATTTGAGTCTTAGTTTACTATCGTTGCTCGTATTTTAAATGACGCACGTCCAAGGTTTTGTTATATATTCTGGAAACAAAGTGATTCTGAATTGGATGGTGAATATGCTCTGAATTTTTCAATTCTCCATGCGTGCTTAAAGTGTGTTATTTGAATTCTGAACTAAACATCTACAGGGTGAAAGGTGTCAATGTATAATTGGCCGGTTACAGGCCATGGGTTTCTGCTACCATCAATGTGAGCTTTACCGATGAATTAATATGTAGAGGTAAATGAGTAAATATGGACGCCCTCTTTGGTTTTTTAAATAAAATTAATTTCAACTTGAAAATTCTAGATTTTTGTCTTTCACTAACAACTAAAACAAGTTTCTGAAATGCGAAAAGGCAAAACAATGGCTAAAATCAATTATTTAATTTGGAAAACGACGATTTACATAAAACTTTCAAAGCAGCACCTGAAAAATTGGGGTGGGCCTCTTCGAAAAAGTCACCAAAAATAGTTTAAAACAGGATAAAATAATATAAAATGAAAGAGGATTTATTAATTACAGGATTTTTTTTTGTTTTGAAACCTCATTCATAGCTGGCTCTTTCAGTCCCGGCCCAATCTACATTCCCACATAACTCCTTTTACACCTGTGCTCGTTTTTACACCTTTTCCGCTAATAGTAATATATATAATCTAATATAATATAATCAATAATATGATAATAAATCAAGTTAAAGTTACATAAAAATGTGTTAAAGATATGATTATTGATTATTTGCGCGTGACGGTTTTATCTGATAATTACCCTAAAATACTTCTTCCGTTGTGCCTTTCAGTGTGAGTGAATTGTGACCTTACTTACATTTGATTTCTTGTCTTACATATATACATAATCTGTACATCAAACTGCCGGCGTTTTGAATGTTTGTTTGTATATTTTTAAAACTGAAAATGAATGTTTAAACATTCAAATCCTAATTCAAATAGTTTACAAATGTAGTCGCGTATCTCTCTGTATAGTATATATATATATATATATATATATATATATATATATATATATATATATATATATATATATATATATATATATTTATTTGGATGACGTTTTTGTGAACCATAGATGAATAATATACGGCGTCTGCTATCTCTTCACAGAATTCCTGTTGTTGTACTCTAGTAGGCAATCTCTACACCACATACTTCTGAGCTGCCGGTGATCTGACAAAAATACTTCAGATCTCAAAGAGGCATAAAATGTAAAGCTGTTTCCCAAAAAAAGTGTATGGATCAATTATTGTTTATTTTTTATATTTCTGACAAGTGCCGTCCTCATTGAGGAAGAAAAGTTCACCAAAGTTTAAAGATACCTGCGAATTTCCCTTTAGCTCCTTCCGCCATTGTCTCCAGATCTCAGTACCATTGAGTACATGTGGGGTTTGTTGCAGAGATGGCTCTTGAATCACCACTCACATCCTTTAATATCTGAGTCCTGTTTCAACAACTATGGAGTGAAGTTTTTCAAGTAGCTTGTGGCACCATTATCTACAGTATGTCTGGCTGCTTCTGGCAAACTGAGAACATTATTCAGTGTATTAATTGGTTCCAAAACCTAATTTTGTGTTCAAAATCAAACCTCTTATTTGATTATTTTTCAAAATCGCTTAATTAAATTTTCCTTCAGAATAAAACATAAAAATTTTAATAAATATTGATGCAGTTTATAATAGAAATAATATAAAAATGCTAGGCTATGTACGAAATACGACACGATTGACCATATCCCTTTTAATTTTTGAGCAGTTTACTACATTTTAGAAAGCGCGGTAGTTCAGTGGGTAAGGCACTTCCGGGCCGAGTTCGAGTCCGGCTGAAGGCAGAAAATTTACTTTCTGTTATTTCAGTTGTGCCTCGACTTCGGGCACACCCAGCCTCTACAAAGTAGGTACCCTTAAATGGGGAAAACCCTGGCGGTTGAGCATGATTTAAGCCAAATCTCCTTTCACAACCGTTGGCCCAGTAAGAATACTTCCTTACCGAAGTACTGAACCCAAGACCCTTCATGGGTTGTTAGTGCTAGTTTTTATTATTATTATTTTTTTTTTTACTTCATTTTATAAATAAATGGAGTCAACCAATAAGTCACCGGGTTCACAAGCGTTAAGTTACTATTAATATTAATAAAAAAAACAAAAAAAAAACAGTAGTAAATATTACTCAATAACAGAGCTGAGACCCAACAGACAGGGAGAGTAAGGTCGCTATTCGCCGAAGAGGAACGAAGCGTAAACATGAAACAATTGAGAGTCGAGAGCTCTGTCAGCTGTTCTTATCTTTCACAATTCTTCTTCAGTCTATCATTAAAAAAGAAAAAAAATGGCTGCATTCATTTCCAACCTGAACGGATTCGGTCGCGGTATCTCAGTGCTGTGGAATCGTAGCAGAACAGAATTCCAATAGCACATCGCCCAGGTAGCAAAAAAAAAATAAAAATTTATGCAACAATACATATCAAAAGTGTTCATTCATATTTCTTAGTATTATGTCATCTTCGAAGTATACGGGAGGTTACAAACCCTTCCGCATCGTAATACGTTACCTACCTTTTTGCGCACCCGTGATCGTCACCTACGTGTCAAACTGTAACTTATTGACTGCGTCACAAGGAATCGAAGTATGCGCTGTAAGAGTCTCATCTTGCACAACCTCTTTGTCACAGCAGTATCGATGAAAGTTATGTTTATTTTTTTTTAAAGGTTACTTCACTTGTCGCGTTGATTTGCTATATAATCTTATGTTACTCCATTAGAAAAATTATAGGGTTTATTTCTATGTTGTTTTTTTTCTTAAAAGAATGAATAATAATGGAAAAAATTAGTTTGTTGAAAGAATGTTTCAATCCTGAACGAATGGCTTGGCAACGTGAAAGATGCATATTGCAAAACATTTATTTTTATTTTTATTTTAGCTTCTCAAGTTATCAGCTAAGTCTTTAGATCAGGAATCACCAAATTTTTTGCTAGAACATTTTGTTGAACTCTATTATCGATAGGACTTTGCAAAGCATCATTATTTCGACACGTAAGTAACCATATGATAGAAGCCACTAGGCCGAAGTTAGACCATACCTTTTACTTGAAATTGAACCCGGATTTAAAAAAAATAAACCGAAGTCAACACTACTACAAACAGCTTTGTTAACATGTCAAAATAAAAACGGATAACAATAAAGGCTATAAATTATATTTAGTGTTTTGGTTTTTCTCATATTATTCATCGATACTTGAACCACATGCTATAACTCACTTTTTGGTTAAACCTAGTAAGACATAACCCTTGTTTCGCGCTGGAACCATTTCCGAGGCAACACTGGATCAATTTAGAGAGAAAACAAAGGCAACACTGCTACAGCCATTTTATTCCACGTGCCACAAATGGAATCCTTTATCCATACCCCACAACTTAGCTGTTTCCATGTGATTATACACCGGAGATATGGATGCACTCGTAAGTTTCTCATTTTCTATCGTATAAATTAAAACAATAAACCCTTTTTATTTTTGTTTTTTTATTTGGATGATAATAATATGAATAAATACGTTTTGCGTGTCTCCGGTAAATTTTAAGCGACGATTTTCAATAATTCTCATTTAATTATAATTTTTATAATAATTGAAATCTTCTAAACTAGACCGATTAGATTGAATGTCTTAACCTCCTTCATAGTTTGGAAAAATATAAATATCTGGTATCATTCAAATTTCTTGAACCCATAAACGTCGCTCTAGCCCCCTCACGCAAAATGCCTACGATTATTTTATATATTTTGTCTTGAGAAGTTATGAACTTCACTGATATGGTCCCGTCTACAATAAACGTTTCTTGTATGTTGTTTTTTTACCTATTAAGCTGTGATGTGCCTTAAGTAGTTCTAAGTCCAACTGAACAGTAAACAAACCATATTTTATAACAGTTGTATAACCTCTAAAAAACAAGGAGACTCCTGATTATTATCACAATATATTATCTCAAGGAATAATTGGAATGTAGTTGATAAAGGTATAGATAGGAACTCATCGATATATTTGTTAGTCATGAAATGGAGGGGAAGTTTTAGCTGAAGTGACTATAACTGATTGGTATCTGGTTTTATAAATCGATCTTAGCTCAATTTTCATAAAAATATTTCAACTAGATTTTAGTATTTAAATAATTTACTTAAAAGATCATGGAATATCGATTAATTTTAAACAAGCTGGAAAGATCGATTAGATTTGCATTCGGAAATTATATTCCTTTATACAAGGGAGTCCTTGCAAACTGGCGAGTTTAATAAGAAATAAGACGGTATTAGTTTTTAATGATGCTAACAGACTACTTCAAAGTTTACTAGACAAACGTTCAAAGCTCCCAATTAATTACAAAAGACTAATATACATGACTGTGATTAGACCTATTTGGATGTACGGAGTTGAGCTTTGGGGCTCCACTAAACCATATAATTCATCTCGTATTTAATCCTTAAAATCCAAAATCCTTCGAAAAATCCTCAATGCTCCTTACTTTGTCATCAATAAACTTATCCATAATGATCTTAATGTTACATATGTTGCTGATTTAGCCCACACCAGATACCTATCCTTTCATAGTAAGCTCCATAACCACTCAAATCCGTTAGTTTCTCAACTTGCTTCCCACCCCATTCCTGATAATCCTCCGAGGCGTCTAAAAGGAAGATGGCCTAGAGACATTCAAGTGTAGAATTTTTAATAAAGTGCTACTGATGAGTAGTTCTTTTCAAGTTTTAACATGTTACTATTATCGTTGTCAATACATTTACTTGATGTATATATTTTGTACAATTGTCAATTTCAATAAATGTATATAAAAAAATAAATAATAAAATGTTGCTAAGTATTATTGAAGTTATTCAAAAAATAATAATTTTGAGTAAAACATTTTTCTATTTGTCTAATTTATCATCATTTAGTTACCACATAATAAATCTCGACCCACTCATTCTGAACTGCAATAGGTTAAACAATCAACATTTATTTTTACAACTTATTCCCTATTATTGCAGATGTATTGAATACCGTGAAATATGAGAACGTGAAAAATATTACATCATATTGTTAGGTCATTATTCTCACACAATTAAATATATTCGAGTAATTATTAGAATACACTTGACATACAAATAATGGCGTCGGGGCAACTCAAGTACGTCATCCATGATGTCTGACGCTCACATCTTCAGTATCCTGTCCAACCGGAATTCACCTGTCTCTTCCTCCATTTCACGAATCTAAACAATACCCCTTCAATTCCTTGTAACCACGTGCTTACGTATTGATCTTCTGGTATTTGCCATTCGCCTGGGAGGTATTCAGTATTCTGGTGCCCGAAGGTACTGGGTCTTACGAATCTTTCTCAGTAGACCCCTGAATCTTTCTCCATTCCTACTCTACAGTTTTCCACAAGGAAAACAATTCTTTACCAAACTATTTCTCGAACTAAGCTAAACGCGACAGGTAAAAAAGGTAAAATAGGGGACCTGAGAGATCTATTATAGAAACTGGCAATCGACTCTTCTAAGATCATACACATAACTGCTATTAAGAAGGAACAAGTTGTTATAAATGTGAAATGGAAAAATCTGACGATTGACGAGAATATCCAAACCAGCTTATAATTTAAACATATGGATCAAGAAACCCTTGCATAACTGCTCTAGAAGCTAAGAATTGTGTTTTTTTTAATTAGAATGTTTTTAAAGATATATCTATTACAAAATTATATATATATATGTTGATACATTTCTTGACTGTTACTATTATGTTTAAAAAGGTTCTTGAGGTTCAGTCAATAAATAAAAACAACTATTTTGGCGACGTTTCGCGACTATATTGTTCTCATCATCATGCCCTGCATCTTAGTAGGAATGTCCTTGTATACTTCGCACTCGCCAGTTTTCTGTTGGGTTTCTGAAGTTCCTTCATCACTGAGATTGCTTCAGAGTTAACTTGATTTCTTCATAAAATTCCATTCTTTCACGATAAATATTCTACAGTATTGACTCAATGTGTTAATATGGAAATATTTATTGACTGTTACAATTAGATGTTTAGTGAGGTTCTTGAGGTTCAGTCAATAAATTAAAACAACTATTTTGGCGACGTTTCGAGACTATATTGTAGAGGACATTCCTACTAAGGGCATGGTTATGAGAACAATAAAGTCTCGAAATTGAATCTGATTTTGGTTAAATCTTCTCCTTCATGGGTTATAGTCATACGCTTTTGTTTTTCTTTTTTTTTTAATCTATGATAGGCGAATATTTCTGCAATATTTATATCCTACACATCAAGGTATATTAATTAGTGTTTAACTGTTTGATATTCGAGTTTAAACTTTCTTCTTCTCAATTGTTCAATAGACCATTATTGGTCTATAAAAAACATCCTTGGCTTCTAAAAACATCCGCCGATCTGTACGTCGTTGTGCAGTTCTCCCCCAATCCTCGACTCCCAAGATACTCCTAGTATCCTCTGCTACGCCGTATATGCATCTAAGATGGATACATCTTCCTCTGTTACTGGTGTATATCATTTATTATTATTTCGGAGTAATCCCAGCCTGATGTGCCTCACTATGTCTGGTTCATCCAGGAAAGTATACACTTCTTGATTACTTCTTCTTTGGTATGTCTGTCCGCTCTCGTACGTCCATAGATATGCTGCAGAATTTTACTTTCGAAAGCATGTGTGCTCCGAGATGTATGTTTAAATGTTTTCAATTTAAATCGCGGAATTTTTTCGCATTATCATCCAGTAGAGCGCAGTACAGTGGTGCTGGACAACACATACATATACCGTTAATATTCAACATCAGTCGTGGAAGAGATTTATCCTATTTAAACTGTACGTAATAAAATTAATACAGGAAGCGAAGGCCTTCACAATATATAAGGAACTAGAGTTCCCGACCATAAGATTACTTCCTTCCTTCAACATGAATTCTAAAACGTATTAATTTTCAGGAGCTTACGGATATAAGCAGTACAAGATTAAGGATTGGCCCTTCTATACCATCATGCGTACCTCAAGCGAGCGGTGTAAGAAGATTATTTATAAATATTTCATGAGAACGGTTTAAAAGTTTGGGAAGCGGAGGCATTCATCGGAGGTTATGAAACCTGACCCGTTTTTTACGGAATGATGACTGGCCTTTTGGGAATTCCTAACGTCGTATTGCTATCAGATCTTTGATTCTGTTCTGTTTCCTTTATGTTATGTATACATTTATCGTTTATTACACAAAATCGTATTATTATTAATTTATATTCATAATATGGCACCTGATAAAAAAAAAAATAATTGTAAAAATTACTGATAAAAGTATTTTTTAAAAATTCTTTCTTTTTTATATTCTATTGTCCGGATATTAATGCAGAGTTTCGTGATTTCATTAAATTAATTCTCTTGATAATAAATTTGGTATTACTTGCGAAAAGGTGGCTTGGTCCTTTTAACAGTTATTTTTCGGTGACCACTTACTTTTTAACCGGATTGCATTCTAGCGGGAGACATTCGAAATTAGAACTCAATTTTCCCTTTATCACGACATACTAACTTAGCCCCGATGTTTTCCAGCCTTTGAAATCCCCTCACCGCTCTTCACTACCGTCCTTCTTTTTACCAGAAGCAACCACAAAATGTTAATTTATTATTCTATATCACTTTTAAACATAAAATAAATACTTGAGGTACGCATGGTGGTATAGAAGGATCAATCCTAATAAAGCAAAAACCTTATACTCATATATTATATATCCATATAATGTACTATATTTATATAACAAACTTAAAAAGATTTGCCCTAATGGTCAACCATGGCCACTGCTAAACGGTTCTAGGAGGGAACAAGTGGTGATGACTAGGCTGCTCATCAGGCACACACACAAGATTCACACACCAACACCTACTTCAAGGTACTTCACAGCCCATGTGCTCAAGGTGCCTTGTTCCTCTATCAGTAGAGCACATATTAAGTAATTGCAGTCTACACCCAACAGCTGGAACACCCATCTTAAACAAAGACCTGGACAAAGATCAACCAGATGTTCTGAAGTTCCTTACAAATTGCAGAATCTTTAATACCATTTAGATAAACAAGAATTCAGAATTTGGTGCCTCTGGCCATGTTGCAGTACACGGCACCTTAGAATAAATAAATAAATATATTTATCCATATAGACTATATAATTCATACATATTTATATAATATTATTCTATTATTAATAACTTAATATTTTTAGGTCTCAATTAGATTATTCTCACACCTTGCAATTTATTTATGGCTTCTCAGGCTTTTTATTATTTTCATTTTATTATAAATTGTTGATCGTTTCATTCAGAGACAGTTTAAATAATAATAAATTTAAACACTTTTATTCATTTCTTTTATGGCTATTTTTTCTCTACTTTTAGAATACCATGTCTATTTAATATTATAACAAGGATTTCCTTTTTATTGAATAAAATAAAATTTTAAGCATTGAAGTACAATTTACAAAAGCATGTAGAGTGATTTATATTTTCATATAGAATATAATCTGAGGATCTCCTGCTGAAAGGAGGGAAATTTGGAAGGTTTCCATTTCGAATGGCTACCATTAGAATGCGCGCTGGTAAAACAGTAACTGGTTACCGAAAAGTAACTGTTGAAAGGAGCAACCTACCTCTTCGCAAGTAATACCGTAAATTTTGCAAGTTTGTCGAATTATTTTTTAGTATGGATATCTTCATTCTTTATTCCTATTTCTAACAAAAATGTTTGTATACCTCTATAGAGTGTCACTGTTTGAATATAATTTCAGTTTCTAATAAAATGTTAAAACGTGATTTTAGCCTAATTTCATTTTATAATTTTGAACTCGGTCTGCACGGGGTCCAAACGGCCAGAAGTATTCACAAAGTCTGGGGTGATGGCAGTGTGAGCGCATCGTTCAAGATTAGTTTAAAAAATGTCAGGAGGGATATTTTAGCCTTGAAGATTTTCTGTCCAAGAAGATCCCATATCTCGTCGGTACGTAGCAAATCATACGCCGCTGAACACTAGAAGGTAATCGGAAAGATAAAAAATCTCGAAACTATGGTACCTCAGGCATTGACTGACCGCCAAAACGTGCTTCGTATGTCATCACAAAAACTGTTTGAGCTTGGTTTTGGGAATGCCACATCCACCTTCAACTCTCCACACCTGTCGCTAACCAACTACTCGGTGTCTAAAACACTATTTAAGCGATAAAAAAATTCATTTTTTTTACAAGACATGGAAAACTTATTAACCTTCCATATAGGCAGAAATGCATTGAGATTAATTTAAATAAGGTTTTAAATAATTTATTTTATCTTATTTTATTCTAAAATCCTAAACCTGTATCCATTTTCGGACTAAACAATATTTACACCACAACCACGGACTTCTCTTATAATCTGTAATAATCTGTAACCCTCTTACCAGATATCTTTCATTGTAACGTCTTATCCGTACTGAGGCCTAATGAAAAAAAGAAATGTTTATTGAAATGTAAAATTTTAAAACAATAAACTTTAGAAAGTTGTTAAACAAATGTGCTTTATGAATTTTAAATGTGTATTGTACAAGACTAAAACGACAAGAAACTGCCCGTCGTTACAGACTACTTCAACATTTATTAGACAAACGTTCAAAGCTCCCAATTAATTACAAAAGGCTCATTTACATGACTGTGATTAGACCTATTTGGACGTACGGAGTTGAGCTTTGGGGCTCTACTAAACCATCCAATTCATCTCGTATCGAATCCTTGCAATCCAAAATCCTTCGAAAAATCCTCAATGCACCTTACTTTGTGACCAATAAACTCATCCATAAAGATCTTTATGTTCCATATGTTTCTGATTTAGCCCAAACCAGATACCTATCCTTCCATAGTAAACTCCATAAACACTCCAATCCACTAGTCTCCCAACTTGCTTCCTCCTCCATCCCTGATAATCCTCCGAGGTGTCTGAAAAGAAGATGGCCTAGAGACCTTATAGTGTAGATTTTATTGAAGTGCTACTAGTGAGTAGTTCTTCACAAGTTATTTACATGCCATTGTATTCACTGTCAACACATTTACTTGTATATTATTTTGTACAGTTGTAAATATCAATAAATGAAAAAAAAAAAATGTATGTTAAATCGATTACCTGTAATCATCAAACTGAAAGTGGTAGAACTTCCTGATCTTGGAATTCATATAACGCGATATTTCCTTGATCCAGACTCAGATATTTGAAGCATTGGCAAAATTTTGGGAGGGGATCATGTAATCAATTTTTTGCTCAGCTGTTAGGAAAGGAATGTAGTTTAATATGCTAGGGCTATTTTTTTCATTCATTCCAGTATAGCTCCTAAACAGTAGATCACAGTAACAAATGTTTAAAAAAAAAAAATATTTTCCATTTAATTTCTGATAAGTTAACCTAAAACAATCTTAGATTCCGAGTAACAGCAACAGAGCAAGAGCATTTCGAAAAAGCTCCTACACTTAAAAATAGAGATTTCAAAAGTCTAGGCCGAAATTTTGAACAACGAGAAGTATCGAGCAAGATCGTTCAAACCCAGATTAATTTTTAATTATATCGTATTAGGAGGAAAAGGAGCTCACTCATTAGAACCTACCTCCTAGTCAAGATTCATAAGTGCTACTTAGTTTAAGAAGGGATAAGCTCCTAACTGCTCCTACTCTCCTAATATAAAACTATTAAACCACGCGTAACGCACCCAAAAACGTATCGCTTTTCATCAGCTAGATCAGCGGTAAGACATATTTCATGTTAAAACGATGATAAAAAAAAATTAATATTAAAATATAATTAAACTTAAAACTTAGTGATTACCAAACAGGGAGTATTTACAGAAAACAGGGCTAAGGTAGCACACATATCATCTTTTTTTTTTTAGAGTATATTCCCTGATGTTTGTTATTATATGAGAGATAAGAGAGATGTAAATCAAACATATTAGATAATAAAATAAAAATTAAAAATATGTTTTACGATGGATTAATGGAAAATTTTAACTATTCAGTCTTTTATTAATTTATTTCCCATTATGTTGGTACTTTATGTATGAAACAAGTTCGTATTCCAGGTTACATATAACAGTTAACGAAACCATTCGAACTACAAATTATTTCCTCACTAATTACAAGGGCACATCCTTATAACGCAATAATAGAAACAATGTGCATTGTATATACCTTAAAAACATAAGGAGATTGAAAAAGACGTGGATCAGAGATCTATTCTCGTAATCTATTATAGTGGATCAATGCCAAAGAAGGGTTACGCCAGCGTATTGTTCTTACTGACATTCATATTTTTCTCAATACAATGGAACCTGACAATTAGTTTGTCAATTTGTGTTTTGGAAATTTTGGCTGAATATTTTTTTTGTAGTGCTCGTGAATACAATGTAAACAACCTCCTTGCTTAGGAGGTTCATTTCGTGAGATGATCAAGGTCCATTACCTGTATTGGATATCACTTGAGGTACGCATGATGGCTTAGAAGGATCAATGCAATAAGGAATGATGAAATATCTGCTACTTCAATTTGATTTCTTTTTATTTGAAAACTAGTTTCGAACGTTAAACATTCATTATCAGTTCTAAAAACATACAAAACATCAGCACTATAACAATTCCAACAGTCCCAGTTTAAATTTGTTTGCAGTAGAAACAGAAAAAACCAACTAGTTATAGAGGAAACCTAAAGACATCCCATCTACTTGATTCTTTCGCCTCCTTACATTCAGTCTGCTCTAAGTCATGATATCATTCAAAAGCCTTTTTTTCATGTTGCCTTCTAATATGAGTATCGAAATGTTTAATTCCTTGAATTACATATTTTAATTTTTTTTTTTCACTTATTGAAATTTACAACTGTACAAAATATATACTATATATATATATATATATATATATATATATATATATATATATATATATATATATTAGTATATATACATACTACGTTAATCTCTATTTATTATAGATGGTAATTTCAACACTGATAGCGTTCCGTTCCACGCTCTCTCAACTTTTCTTTCCTCCATTGAGAGTTAGATACTTTCCCAGCGCTTTAACTTTCGTTTCTAGAAAGATTTCGAGCAGTCTGTTAATAATAATTCTTAGTATATACTTATAATATATATACTTATATTACAGAAATATAAAATACTTACCATCCAAAAATAGGGATGGGTATCGTAAAAATAATATCGATGATCCATCCGATTTTTTTTTTTATAAAATTCTATTTTAAATATTTCTATTAGGTTGCAATGATATGCCTTTTTATTTTATCGAACTATTTAATTTATTTCACTACTAGTAAATAGGAACAAAAGTACTTTAATTGTTTATAAGTTTAAAGTGGTTTATTATGATTTAAACAGTTGGTAGTAGGTAAAAATACTTAATCATATAGCTCATTTTCTGCAACAACGACGTAACTCAAAAACAAACACTATTCGTTATGCCGAGCTTTTGACCGTATACTGAGCCATTCACCAAT
Source organism: Euschistus heros (assembly GCA_003667255.2). Lineage (NCBI taxonomy): Eukaryota > Metazoa > Arthropoda > Insecta > Hemiptera > Pentatomidae > Euschistus > Euschistus heros. The sequence goes on from RCWM02000718.1 coordinate 188,664, forward strand.
GTAGTTTTAGTCGCCAGAAGGTTATATTTGAGCTTCAACTGTTCACTAAGAGAGAGCAGGATTTGTCACCATTGTATGTCTACAGATCGGTCTGTAATTTATTCACAAGACTGTCCTGCAAAATTGAAGTTTTTGAGTTATGTCGCTTATGCAGCAAACCAGCGATATGTGTACTAGGTGCAGATGCAGCCAGTCTCGCCAACTGTCCCTTACCCTTCACATTAAAAAAAAGGCCCTTATTTAAACCAATTTCAAAAGGTTTTAGTAATTTTAATATATTGCTCTGGGGCAAGAAGAGTGACACAACTCATAAACATTATATTTTTCAGGAGAGTCAAAAGAAGTTTTAGAAGTTATTACAATAATATAGCTCAAGAAAGAAAACCGCCCCAACTCAAAATAAGGCACTGCCCTTAACACCCCGTGCAAGTTACTTTTGTGAAAATCAAGAAACAACCGAAATGTGTCATTCACTGATCCTGCTTCCACCGTTCGCCATCGGAACTTTGGATAAATCACACACAATTTTGCGGCAGCCCGCTGAGATACCTTTATGTAATTTTTCCTGTTGCAAGGCAAACAAAAAACTATCATTATTCTGAAATAAAACATAAAATGAATTTTTTTGAGTTGTGTCACTTTTCTTGCCCATGAGCGATATATTGTATGTTGCATTTTTATATAGACAACGATAAATCGTTATGTGCATACCGTTAAATCCTGAAATATTTCAACATACTATCCTTAAGGACTAAAACTAATATATATTTGGCCCAAAGATGTCCTTTCGCCATCTTAAAATATTATCCTTAAAGACGAACACTAATTCTAAATGGCCAATGATGTCCTTCGGCCACCAAAAATCGTCAGATCCTGGCAGATCTGAAAAACAGTATCCTTTAGAATTTCTGGATACTTGTCCAACGATAGGACGTATATTTGAAAGACAAATAATTGTATATATCCTGTATCGATAAACATGCCTATTGAATAAACAAAAAAGTATCGATAAATATTGAAATCATCGTTAATGCTGATTTGAATACTGATAGCATTTTGTTTTTATAAAAGCTTTTCGACTCTAGACTCCTTGCAATATGACATATAAACTGTAAATCGATTAATTGTATCGATTATTTTAGCTCAATATGTAAGATGTTTGAGTAATACGGCATTCTCAATGGATACCTCAAATGTTTTCTAAATTTCCTGTGGTGAATTCAATAATTTCTTGAGTCACAAATAGTGGGGAGGAACATATTCATGGTATCATGAACCTATGAAGAATGTTCGAGAACAATATCCATGATTTGCCCTATCAAAGGACTCAAGCAAGAAATTCACCCTTGACCACAATGTGAACAGAAATCAATTACGTTATAGTAAAAACCATTGCTGCACAACATCACCGCTTTGCAAATCAGCTGTAGCTGTTTGTACAAACTTCACCTGAAATAGTTTGCGGGTCAAGGATATTAGGGGAAACAGAATCAATAACTTGCCATGCCATGCCATCTCCTTCCTAAAATGAGTGTTACAAATCAACACTATGTCGTCCCTTACTATGCCCTGACATTTTTCCCAACTTAAAAAGAGATAAATAAAATTGATTTATTCACATTATTATTATTATTATTCAAACGTGACAAAATGAGAAACTTACAAGCGCATCTATTTCGCCGGTGTATCATCACATAGAAAACAGCTAAGTGCTTGGGTGTTAAGCTGTAACAGTGTTCCCTTCGACTTTTTTTATTACGCTTTTATTAACTTTACCTGTATGTAACAGAACCTTGCATCGTAATATCCACCAAATCAGATTATCTTGAAAATTTGCACACGTTTCAAGGACCAATGACAATACTATAATTACACAAATTTCTTTTTAGCATTCTTACTTAGCCCAGTCTAAATACCCCCCAAAAAGGGGTCTGCCTAGCAAAAAGTGAAGTACTAGTAATATCAAAAATCTGAGTACATTTAATAAGGGGAAAATTTGTGGGGGCAAAAAAACTCAACATTTTTCATATTTTTGCAAAAAACATGTACAGAAATGTTTTTAAATCGAAAAATCTGTTATTTACGAAATTAAAGTTTATTAAATTGAGAGTTTAAAGGCATATCTAAAGCTGAATCGTTTGGCCAAATCGATTGTCAAAAATCGACAAATTTTGCCAACTTTCTCAATAAAGTTATATACTCTTAAACATAACCAAAATGTTTTTAAGAGTCTATTATCCAATCAAAAAATGTTATATCCTAATAGTTGTAGATCATTGATTTTTTCTAAGATCGGTTTAGTTCGGCTTGCTATTAGAGCGTGTTTTTTTTTAGTTTTTTAAACTATTATTTTTATTTTAAATAAGCGTCAGAAATGGACTGCCTGAAATGTTTCATAAAGAATACTGCCTAACTAAATGAGAAACTTTAGTTTAAATGAGTCCCTCCATATCGCCGGTGTACATCATGGAAAACAGCTTAGTTATACCAGGTGGACAAAGGGTTCCATTTGCGGTATCTAGAAAAAAAAAAAATGTTTGCATGAGTTTTTCATTTGGTTTATTTTAAAAATCTGGCCACGGAAATTTTATGTTTCCGGACAGACTGTGCGAACTGAATTGTATAATTTTGAATTATTTTTTCCGAGCTATAGCAAACCCCATACTTATACTGATTCATATCTTTGAAATTATCACCATTCCTATTACTAAACAAATATTTCATTTTTTATCGGTATACATGGTGAGTAGCTCTTTGTGTAAAAATAAAAACAATTGGGTGAAACTAGATCAAAAATGTAGAAAAATACCGCAAACCTCACCTTTCTATACCAATCCGTTGCAGATATATGATAAATCAAAGACTTTTCAGAGGGAACCACGTTTTTTACCTTAAAAGCTGTAATATCACCATTTTGTTTAAATATTTTTCAAACTTTGACCACATTTATCATATTTCTGCAAAGGATTGGAATAGAAGGGTGAGGTCTGCGGTATTTTTCTACATTTTTGATCTAGTTTCTCCCATTCATTTATTTATTTTTTTTTTACACTAAGAGCTACTCATATATATATATATTTATTGTTGGAATTTAACGTCCTTACGTACTCCAACTAGGGCAGTAAGGACGGATTATCCTTCAGGTTACCAACCAATTCTTCCCACGGTGGGAAGGTCAAGATTTATTTAGTCAGCCCGACAAAAAATAAATTTTTAGCCGGTCAGGTGGGATTCGAACCCACGAATTCAGTACCAAGAGCGCTGAGGAATAACTCTCAAAACTTAAGGGATCAAAATAAATTATTATTTTAAAACACAGATATTTTATCTTTAATGTCATAATCTTGTTCGTATTATCAATAATATTTAGAAAAATCGTTTTGGCTCTAAACATAGTAATTTAGAAGCCGACTTAATCCTTTTGTAACACCTTCGAACTATGACGTCTGCATATTTGTGTCATCTTAGTAAATAAAGAAATACCTTTTTGGAAAGCTTCTTGGATCATTCAAACTGTGAGATACTGCAGATATCTGGTTACAGAGTTGTAGTCCAATCAATGAAAGCCTGAAATGGGGTTTAGAGTGCGTTTTCTGTAATCCAAGGTTTTTCTTCGGAAACATGTTCAGAGTAGTTAGAAAATAAGTTCTGGAGTTTTCGGGGCTGGGAACAGGAAGGAGGGAAGGTCCCTTTTTTTGGTTTTGCGCTCATATCTCGAAAATGGTGCGTCGTATGCAAAACATGACTATTTACTCAGTTTATTTTAATTAAATTCTATACAAATTTTATTCTATACACATTTTTCATATTCTGTACCGTTTCTGAGATATACGCTTGGCAAATGTGAATATGTTCGAGAAAAAAACATTTTAACTCACGTTTTCTGTTTAACTTTCTTCCATGTCTTCTAAAACGTTCATCCCACTGCAAAAGTCTACATAAATAATATTGTAGAAAATTAAATTTCCTTCAAAATATATATATATACATATATATGCTAATTTATCTTCAACCTGTCAATACCGTTTTCGAGGTATGAGTGCAAAATGCACTCTATAATGCTTTATTGACTGGACTGTTACTTTAATAAAGAAATTGCTTGTAGTGAAAGATCTGCGGAGCTGAGAGAAGACACTGTTGCTATTAGCTACTCCACAGAGCCAACCTAACTGCTTGCTTTCATACTGATCATTCTGCATCGCGGGGCGTGCAAAATGTCTTAGTCAATTAGCAGTCTTCTCAAGAATGTTCTTTGTACAATGTAATAACCACTTTAAATTTAAACATACTTATTTAGAAGGCTTAGAAATATAGAAATAATTTTATTATGAATGTATAACGAATTATATTCGGGGTCACCTGTGGTGTAGTGGTTAGCATAGCAACCTACTAAACCCAAGTTCGCGGGTTCGCAGCCCGGCAGATGACCTTAGAATTTTTTAAAGGGAGTAAAAAATCCTTAGCTATGCCCTCCTTCGGAAGGGACGTAAAATGGGGGTCCCGAGTCTGTGCGATGTCAGGTACTCGTTAAATATCCCTGCCCTAATTATACCTGGATAGGCAAAATTTAGGACTCCCACCGTAGCATCGTCCGATTAGCCATAGCAGCATAAAGTGACGTTAAACGAAATAAACAAACAAACGAATTATATTCAACTGAACCTTGAATATTGAATATCGATATACGATATATCGAAATATCGAGGTTTTTCTTCCGACAATCAAAAACACAACTATGTATATTTAAAAAAAAAGTATTAAAAAACCTTATAAAATCGATTTAAATAAGAGAAAGTTTTTAATGTTTATTGTTTTAATGCAAATTTTTCATTCCAATGTATTATTCTGCTAACGATATTAAAGCACGACTCCAACCCTTCTTCAGCCCGAAAAACATATTTCTCGATTATTACCTCCTATCGATTTATTTCGATGTTTTCCTCATTTGGAGGGGTAAGGTTAATCTCCTTTATTTCCCACCTTAGAGGAAAATTTGCCATTAACTACATTCCACGTTTTTAATAAAATCATGGAAATAATGTTCATTTCTTATGCTTATAACTTTGGTTTCATATCTAAAGATAAATTAAACAATACACCGTATAAACAAATTTATGACCACACTTCTACTTCCACCCGAAGTTTTTTTTTTTTCGATTGTGACCAATCGATTTATTTCGATGGTTTCGTCGATACTTTACTATGGGGAAGGTTAGTAACATAAATGCCGTTGCTGCAGGAGAAGGAAGAACTTCTTGAACAGTTTTGTGTTTCTTCGACACACTCTTGAAAGCACGAATATCTGAATTATAGCATACTGCGCCTCTTACTTTGATATCATTGTTGGTGCTGGATTTGAAAAAAGAGCGGTTGTTGACAGCTGTTTTCGAACGGATTGAGATGTATTTGTTCCAAATCGCTATGTAGCCTGATAGTATCGACCAAGAACTATCAAATAACAGCATGAGACTGTTTTTCCTATTCATGGATTGAGCTAGTTTCTATACTAACTGACTCATTCCCAAACAAACGCTAAATCCACGTAGGCACTGCTGATGTTAATTTCTGTTACAGCTCCTTACAATAGGGAAAAGAATATAAGAGAATATCAATGTAACACAATAAACGACCTTCCTAGAACCATGGAGATGTTGTAATTAAAATTTGGTACTGTTGGGTTTAATAGTTTTCTATTACAAATTTTGTTGCAGAATGGTCACATATCGGTCGATTTTTAAAATACACTGGGATCTACATGTCGCTCCATATATTTATAATTTTTAAATAGCACTTGAAAATGAGAAAATTTTATCTTAAATTTCTAGGGCTATATAACATCGTATATTTGTAACCTCTCTCGAATGGTGCTCCCCACCTATCGGTCATTTATCAAACTTCCCCGCGCACCAGATATTTATCGCTTTTTAATGACAATATGATTGAAAATCTTAAAATTTTATAATCGCTAAACCTTCCTGGAAATATAAAGATGTTATAGTTAAAATTTGGTAGAGATTGGTTCAGTAGTTTTCACGATTAGTGATCACAAACGAAAAATGGCTTGTCTTTTTATATAATAGTATAAATAACACAAACTAAATTAATTTGAGAGAAAAACATGAATAACCATTGCTTATAATCCACTTACCAGACTGGAGGATTATCTCTGTTTACTTGGCAAGCACTTGTTTAAATTAAATGAATATTCAAAACCTCCATTATTCTTGGACTAACCCAATAGAAATGGATCGGGTTATAGGAAAGAGCTATTGATAAATTTGAAACTAAAACAAAAGAATGGCAATCGATGTGTCAGTGCTTTGAGGGTTTTGACAATTGTGGTGGAGTCTTGGCACGACGTCGTAACCATTATTTTTTAAATGTATTTTATATAAAATTTTAAAATAATTTTTAAAACCTAAAATATTATTCCATTCAGTTGTGGTACCAATACCATGAAAGTATTCAAGGATCAAAACAAAAGTGTTGTTTGTTTGAATATTTTGTACTTTTTTAAAACGAACATTCGAAACCAATATCTTAATAAACAAATTACCAATAGAAGCGAAAAATGATTCGTCAATCCTAATTGTATTAATCCTTCTTTACCATCATGAGTACCTCAAGTAAAAGTTAAGACATGCTTTGTGATAATGAATCACTGAATCTTACAAACTCGAAGATTGCATTTTCTATTCATTTAATGGATATTCAGATTATTCTTTTCTCACGCGTTTCTATAACTTCGTAATCATAAGCGATCTTAAAACGTTAAGTTAGTCAACTACAACTTTGTGCTCTGATTTCTCTAATATTTGCTAAAGAAAAAAATATTTGTTCAATAATCGATCAGTTCCGAATGAGAACACAATAATAGTTTCCAATAATTTCCTCAGATTCGGTCTAGCATCCCTAATTTCGGAATAGCGTAAAGGCCGTTCAGTAAAGAAGACGTTCAGCTGAGAGTACAGAACAGCTGACAAGATATCCAGAAGGCAGCGCTGAAGTCCTTTCACCGTCTGCTACTGGCTCCACACTTTCTAGCGAAGATGGCCATGTTTCTCCTGCTCTTATCTCAGCTCACTATCGAGCGGCTCGATATCTTCCAAAGATGTTTTCAGTAGCCTCCGCTCTCCAATTATCGATTATCGTTATGATCTCGCTGGCCTCCTGTCGGTAAGATTAGGTTTTATCATTCAACAATAGAGGATGTGATTTCAAGATGGTTGAATACCACTTGTCTTTTATAGTGGTGAATGAGGAGCAGGTTGTACGGATCTTTACCAATCAAGAATCTTCGTTCAAAGAACGTAAAAATAAAGGAAGGCGGATCAATATTGAATCACTAGGTGTTTTTTTTTACTTCTACGTATATTTGGAATGGTAAACGTGTGTTGAAAGAGAAGAAAAAAATACTTTTTTGTTGTCTAGTTAATACAAAATAATATAAACTTAAAAGCAAAAAGATAATTCAATTGAAATTAAATTTAAACAAAAAAAAATCCGGCAAATAATTCATAGACAAATTAAGATGTAGGTTGTTGGTTGGGGTATGCAATTAAGATTAAAACAGTTAAAACTAAATTTTAATTTATAATGCCGACGTTTCAAAATTTGGTTTTTTTATCCAACTTAATATGATTTAATTTTTATCTTTTGAAAAAAAAAAATAAATTCACAAATTTCTAATTTTTTTTTTAAATTATTTATTTATTTTTTTTTTATTGAACTCAGCAGTTGAGAAATTTATTTTTTATTTTTAACAATTTATTGAAATTTACAACTGTACAAATATACACCAAGTAAATGTGTTAAAACCGCTTACAATAATATGCCAAAACTTGAAAAGAATTACTCATCAGTAGCACTTCTATAAAAAATCTACAAAGGAAGATATCTAGACTATCTTCTTTTCAAACGCCTCGAAGGATTATCGGGATTTGAGAGGGAATCAAGTTGAGAAATTTTTGGATTTGAGTGGTTATGGAGGTTATTATGAAAGTATTGCTGTCTGGTTTGGGCTAAATAGGCAACATTAAGATCGTTATGGATAAGTTTATTGTTGACAAAGTAAGGAGCATTGGGAATTTTTGAACGGAAAAGTATTTTAGGAGGATACACATATAGGATTGGATACGGGATGAATTGGATGGTATAGTAGAGCCCCAAAGCTCAACTCGGTACGTCCATATAGGTCTAATGACAGTCATGTAAATGAGTCTTTTGTAATTAATTGGCAGCTTTGAACAGAAAAAAAAAATTTAATACAAAATTTTCTAGTTATCTTATTATATATTTAACTAACTAGATATTGTAAGAATGTATACAAAAGGCTTTGGGTATGATTAAATAACTGAAGTAGGAGATTAGTTGGGCCTGAAGGGGGGAAGGGGATTGAATCAAGTTTTGTTATAAGTTGGAATTGAATTCGGAACAAGGCACTGATCCAGATTCTAGAAGGTCGTCAAACAAAAATAACGGAAAGTAAATCCAAGAATGGCCAGTATTTGAATTGGGATTCCTAATCCATTATTTTCTAATGTAAATATAACCAGCGATGAAGAGATTTAACAGAAGTATCAACAAACATCAAGGGTTGTTCATGAACGATCCATTCAGAATGTATTTTGTTTTACTAAAATATAAACTGCAAATAATCGATTAATGTGAACTAGTGTTATTTCACATTAATAATTAAAGCCATTTAATAAAAATATATGGGATTGGTTTATTATGAATAAAATTCGTCATAATTCATTGCTAAACACTAAGTACCAAGTTTTCAATCAATAAAATATGGCTCCAGATTTATTTCATAATGCCTTTTTTCTTTTTAATCTTTATAAGCTATTTATGAAAATATTTAAAAAAATTAACCGAATGAAACTAAGCAATTAACAGACAATTTTAAGTTTTAGAGATTATATAATCAATTCTAACTAAATTGAGTAATATTTTTTAGCCGCTTATTAACAAAAACATAGGATTCCTTTTTCCCTTTTGACATTATTGTTAGTAACTATCTCTCATTAGTTATTAGTTTAAACTTAACCTTAGTTTAAAATAAAGAATTAGTTGTGTTTTCAACAATTAGAAATACAACTGACAACATTTAACGTATTTATTTCAGATTTATGTAAACAATAACAGCTTAACAACAATAAAAATTATACTATTAAGTAACCGTCAAAACCATATGTTTTATTAAAAAGTGATTTGCGGAAGCGAAGTAAAAAATACCCAAATAAATAAATATAAATAAATACTTAAGGTATACTTAAATAAATAAATATTAACTTAACATAAAAAGAAAACTGACAAAGAATTGAGGTTAACGTTGGTAACACATATTAACTCAAGTGCCTTATTGATCGGATAGCTACTTGCGATATAACTTTTTATATTAAATAAAAAGAAGTCAGCTGTCAATTCAACTAGATCATTTGCAACTCGGCTAATATTTTCATAGTTTACGCCTCAGCTGTTCACATTTTATCATAAATTGTGTCGGATTATCGCGTTATACCATTACGTTAATTGAATAATTTGGAGAAAATTGAAATCTGCAACAGAATAATTTTTAATAGATCGATTTAATGGCCAATATTTCAAAAGCATAATAAAAATTCAGATATAAAACGCTCCGTGCGACAGAAATCATAATCTCTATTTTCAACAGTTTTATCAATCTTTATTACCTAGTGAGATGTTTACTCATATGTTTGGTATGTTTGCTTTATCTTCGGATTTCTTACCATTGACATAAAATACGATTTTGTAAACAAGGTTTATATCAAATAAATTTAACTCTTGAGTACAATATTTAATTTTTTTTTTTTTTTTCATTGTCTATGTATATCAAATTTTCACAAAATGAAATCAACATAAACGTTATAAATGTTGATCAAATTCTTGAGCCGTCATCATCCGTGTTGGGATAATGCTAGTGCCGAAATCTAGGAATAACTTTCCCTTCGTTATTAGTTGATGAAACCACATGAATGACTCATTCATGATCTCACAAACTACTTTACTGATCTTAAGGTTCGTTTACAACAACCGAGCATTATTTGCGAATACAACTATTTTCTTCAACTATTTTTTAGTAAAAAATCAAAATCCGATGATGACATGCGGCTGAAATTTTTGAAAAGCCCCGTTTCATCCGCCCTCAAATTAGCTAGCAGTTGCACAAAATTTCTTCCTTTCAAAAACGAAGATTCCCACATTTTGCGTTTCTTCCTCTGGCGGCGTTTCTCGATTTCGGGCAGTATCAATATAGATGCAGAACAAATAGAAAGTTTTGATAACCCGGATGCCATTCGGAAGTTTTGTTGGGAACTTGGTCGAATGCTTGAGAACAACTACTCCAGGACGTGTGAACGGGAGCCCCTCCTGCATGTTTGCAAACGTTCGCAAACAATGCTCGGTTGGTGTAAATGCAACTTAAAAGCTACAATTGTAGCCTTGCGGATATGTTTACAAAAAGTCGTAACGCTTAAAAGATACTTGCATTCCCGTAAACCAAAATAACGTATTCTAAATGATTTAAATGCCGTATTGGTTTATTGTTCTTCCTAAAATCATCCTTTAATCTTCTAAGTCATATTTTTTTTTTTTTTAAATATGAAAGTACTTACCATGGATCATGTGATTTTCTTATGACCGATCTTAATTTCATCAATTAACGTCTGAAGACCTGATATTAGGTTTATCATTTCTTCTGAAGATTGAAAAAAAAATAAAATAAAAAAATAGTAACTCCCATTAATTTACAATCTGTTTATTTACTTTCGATAGCTTGGTATACGTTTTTGAAGAATATTTAGGAATTATTAAATTATAATTATAACATTAAATTATAATTTTCTACCACAAGGCAAGAATAAATCTTAACAGATATCGGGTTTTTTTTTTTCTTATTTTATAACATGGATACATGTATAGATACTCACCCATCTCACATGGCACATTTATGGGAATAGATAGTACTCTATTCTTGCACAACAATCATAAACTCAAGTTTTTGAAAAAAAAAAAAAAAATAAAGAAAAAAAAATACTAATATCAAGTTTTTATAATAATATGAACCGAACTAAAAATAACAATGCGTGGTAATAAAATATAAATATTCAATTTAATGGTGATAATAAAATATTTACAGTTTTTTAAATAAATGTTATACTTTAAACACGGAACATGTTTTACCGAATGACCTAGTTAGTCAACAGCGATACATTTTTGAGGAACGAGAGGGAGTTACGCGAAGTTTGATATTTTGATATCAGGAGAGTAGAATCAGTTAGAAAATCAACTCTTCTTATACAAAATAACACTTATTATAATATCTTAACTAGGAAGCAGGTTCTAATGAGTGAGCTCCTTTTGACTCTTTTTCTCCTAGGGGTCATTCCATGCCAAATCAACCAACGGTTTGGACCCTGAATCCTCCGATTTCTATTATTTTTGGTATAGCAGATGTACTTACCAAGGCTAGTAAAAACGTATAATATTACATTTTATTACAAAAAAGAGACCTTCCGTGCCCCCTCCCTTCTTGTTCCCAGACCCGAAAACTCCAGGACTTATAGTATATTTTCTAACTACACTGAACAAGTTTCCAAAGAGAAACCTTGGATTACAGAAAACGCATTCTATAATACTTCATTGTCTGGACTAACTGTCCATTTAAAAAAAGACAAAATTTTTTTTTTTATCAAGAACCCATTTTCCGCCCCATCCTAAAATTAGATGTATTAGTAGTCAATAATAGCGTTTCATTTAAGGAGATTAATAACAGTTATTATATTAAAAAGGCATAACTCCCCATTGGCTTTTATTCATTTATACTACATGTTTCAGAGCTTGTCTGTTGTAAAGTGATGTAATAATATAGTACGGAATTGTAAAATAACATAATGATTGTAGAACCTGAAGATGGAGCAACAGACAAGCTCTGAAACATGTAGTTAAATGAATAAAGCAAATGGGGAGTTATGCCTTTTTAATATAAGTCAATAATAGTATAAATCACATATTTTTTTTTTTTTTCGAAAAAAATCGAAGGGTACGTATTTTGGGAATTACGAAATGAACCGAAAATAAATCATGTGATATATCATATTAAAGGGCATTTCAAATAGAAAAGAATGCCGCAAATTTGAGCTCTCTGGGAGCAATATTTTTTTAATGGCGCAATTTTGAATACACTAAATGAGGAACAAAAACAGTAGTTTTTTGAAATTTTAAAAGCTTATAACTCTAAAACCGAAAGTCATAAAAATGTAATATTTTACATTTTTACTTATCTTGGAGATTACAGCTGCTATACCAAAAATCATAGAAATCGAAGAGGTCAGGGTCCAAACCTAATGTAGAATTGGTTGATTTGGCATGGATACGAAATAAACATTTTAAGTGTAGGTTCCTTTTTGGCATGAACTTGCTCGGGTCGGAACTTTGACGACATCCCACTAGTCAAAATTTTAACGCAAAAATTTTTTGTTATAAAACATTTTTCGATTGGACCTACCGTTCAGGAGCGCTATATTCTTTTGAATGAAAAAAATCACGTTTGGAACCCTAATTTTTTTTAATTAGAAATTAAATCGAGAATGTTTTTTGTTTTATAATATTTATCTCTAAGACCTACCGTTTAGGACTTATATCTAGGAGCTTTTTTGAAACATGTTCCATGTTATGCTTTCTTTAGCCGACAGGTTCAAGGGGGCCTGTTTTTTGTTTTAAGTAATTAGATTTTAAGTTTTCCAGTGATATGTATTTAGTTCGCTTGTGTTTGTATGTTTGTTTTGATTGATCGGAGTTCATAGCAGGCACTGGCGCAACCAAGGGGGGAGCTTGGGGGCTGAAGCCCCCCCCCCTTACAGATGACCGAAACGACTATTTTTTTTTAGTCGATAACTATGATTTTCATTTACAGTCCTGTGAAAAAATATTTTATTTTAAAACTATTTACTGATATTTACAACTGTACATTAATATACATCAAGTAAATTTGAAGAAATGATTATAATGACGTGTAAATCACTTGTGAAAAACTACTCACTGGTAGCACTTCAAAAATGGTTATAAACTAGAAGGTCTCTTGGCCATCTTCTTTTCAGACGCCTCGGTGGGTTATCAGGTATCGAATGAGAAGCAAGTTGAGAGACTAATGGATTCGTGTGGGAGTGCAGTTTACTATAAAAAAATTGGTATCTGGTTTGGGCTAAATCAGCAACATATGGTACATTGAGGTCTTTATGGATAAGTTTATTTGTGACAAAGTAAGGAGCATTGAGGATTTTTCGAAGGATTTGGGATTGTAAGGATTGGATTCGAGAAGGATTGGATAGTTTAGTGGAGCCCCAAAGCTCAACTCCGTATGTCCATATAGGTCTAATAACTGTCATGTAAATTAGTCTCTTGTAATTTATTGGAAGCTTTGATCGTTTGTTTAGTAAATGTTGGAGTAGTCTATAACGACGGGCCGTTTCTTGTCGTTTTAGTCTTGTATGTGGATTCCAAGTGAGACGTTTGTCCAAATGGAGTTCCAGGTAGCGGATCTGTTCAACAGGGAATAGAGGAATATCGTTAAAGGATACCATAGGACAGGATGTCGTAGGTTTACGACGGAGGGGTGAAAAAATATAAACTCAAGACAAAAAAAAAACTTCAAGTCATTTTAAGTCTTTAATTTTGTAATCTGAGTAACAAAATATATTATTTAATGTATACAGTGAATGATTAATTACAATTTTAATAAATAATTTCATCATATGGTTAGAATTAGGTACAACTGGGGCAAAATAACAAAATACACCTGTGAAAAAGAATAAACTCAAAACTTTAATGTCTCTTTAATGAGTAAATTCGTTTCAATAATGAGAACTTCCACCATGTTTTTTAATCACCTCCAACAGTCTTTTAGGAACACTTCTTACCAAATTAAGTAAAGTGCTCTCTGGCATGTTTTCCCAAGCTTGTGTGATCCTTTCCTTGTGCTCATCAATGTTTTGGATTTCTGGTTTCTGAGGGTCGTAGACTTCTCTAGACATGATTCCCCACAAGTTTTAAATGGGATTGAAATCTCGACTAAGAGCTGGCCAATTGAGTCTGAAATCTTCAAACCATTGTCTTGTTGAGCGTGCTGTATGAATTGGCGCATTATCTTGTTGAAAAATGGGATCTTCTTCTTCTAACATTGTAATAAACGGCAAAAGGAACTCTTCTAAAACATTCTGGTACCTGACAGCATTCATTTTGCCAGCAATGAATGCAACTTGAGACTTTCCCTTTTCAATAAATGCAGCCCAGACCATTACTCCTCCACCCCAATGTGTTCTTCGTGATAATTTTTTTTTTTCTTTTCTAAGGTCATGCCTGTAGTAATTAAATCCACCTGGGCCATCAAAGTTAAATTTTTTTTTATCACTAAAAATAGCTCTTGACAATAAATAGTGCTGTCTTGGATATGTCTTTCTGCAAACTGCAATCGTCGGTGCAAATGATGTTTTTTAAGCTGTGGTTTTCTCATAATTTTACGATATTTGAAGAACTTGGATTCAGCTAACCACTTCCTCACCAAACTAGCATCACATCCTAAGTTGAATCGCCTCACAATCTGTGCAGAGGAAGCTCCTGTTTTCGAAATTTCTCTCAAAACTGCCCGTTTCACCTGCTTAGAAATTTTTGGAGGCCTTCCACTTCTTTTCTTTTTCCCGTAATTTTCAGGGCCGCACTTTAAAAAGTTTTTGACTACTCCCTGGGAGCGGTTTATCTCATGAGCAATTTGCCTCTGGGTCATCCCAGCTCTCCTTAAGTCCAATATTCGTTGCTGCTCAATTTCCGTGAGATGTAACCCCATTATTAAAAAACAATTAATTACTAAATGAAGCTTTATGGTATCAAAGATGAACACTCTTTAACAGCAGGAATAAAACTGAAGAGATATTTTAATCCTTAATACTCCAGTCAATAGAAAACAAACATTGAGTTTATACTTATTCACAGCATAAATAAGATTTGTTTACAAAATTTGTTGATTGTAAATTATCAAATAGATCAATGTCCACTTAAGCTTCACACCAATCTAATAAGATCCATTCCTTTGTTTTAGTTTAACTAAAACATAAAAAATAATCCCTCTCACTCTCTCTCTCTCTCTCTCTCTCTCTCTCTCTCTATATATATATATATATATATATATATATATATATATATATATATATATATATATATATATATATATATATATACCCAACCCCCCAGATAGTAATCCTGGTTGCGCCACTGATAGCAGGTATTCCTGTACTATTTTTCACAGGTACAACAATAGACGAATGATAAATAGGTTATAAGCGGACAGATTACAGTTCGATTCTATAGTAACTTGTTTCTGTCGTATAATTTAGAATGCGTAGTGAAGTAAGGAGACATGTTTTGCGAATCCGATTTTCTATTTACATGTTACAAGATAAGCCACTGATTGTGCCCACATAATGCATAACAAAAAACTATATCATGAAGTAACTTTCTACCTCCGTGTTATATACCTACTAGTGATGTTTGCAAATGACCTAATCATGACGCTGCCCCCTGGATCCTATTTGGTCACAGGAGATGTAACAACTCGCTATGCTGTGATTATCATTCACCGACGCAACGTTCAAATGAGAAAATGACGAGCCGCATAGCCAAAGAGGTGTAAGACCATTCTTATACAACTCGCCACAATCGACCAAGTTTTTTTTTCTTTATTACTTCGGTCACTATTCTTCAGTACGCATAATCAGATGCTTTTCCATGGGTCGTTACTGAGAATGCAATATGGAAAATGATGCGAATATAATTTGATCCTAGACGTAACTGAACAATTCTGAATAATAATCGATGTTATTAGCTGCAAAAAATTGACAAACTATGACAAGCTTATATAAAGTACTGATTAAATAAAATTACCGTGGTATATCCTTAATCGAATACAAAAAAATTAAACTTCTTAAGTATTTTCAATAAAAGCGTCTTCACAATATAAGGCTTTGGCCTCCTTTAACAGATTTCTCCGTTCGGCTCTGTCGATAGCATCTCCTCTACAGCGTTGTACACCTATAGCCTTCAGGACAACCTAAACATTTTCCAACCATTGCAATAGAGATATCCAGCGCCTTCGTAAATCTCCTGGCTTCCTGTAAACATGTTTCTTGGGGAATCTACTGGGATTCATACTCTCCACATGTTCCAACCATATTAAGTCCCTTCCGGATATAGGAACCAATGGTCCGAACTCCCTGCCCAAATGGTCTCTGGAGTTCCTTGCTCGCCAGGTATATCTCCAATTCTTACAGCAATATTCGAAGAATTTCCTCTCCCAGACTTTTAGAACACTTTAGTTTTCTGCTGTTAAAGTCCACTATTCACAGAAATAAGTGATAATCGGCCTAGCTACTGTTTTATAGGTTAACTGCTTTGCCTTTTATGAGACATTCTTTGACTTAGAAGAATGTAAAGCACATAAGCAGAAAAATAGTGAAGTTAATTCATAAATAAACATATCCATCTTGTTATTTTCTTTACTGGTTAGTCTACTTCTTAAATATTAAATATTAAACATGATAAATATGATCAATATTCTACACCATAGTTCTGTCCTTTACCTCTTCCTCTTCATCGAGCAGTTCATAAAACTTATCCGACTGGTTATAATTATGGTACATTAATTATAACCAGTCGGATAAGTTTTATGGGTAGCCTTCTGAGAATCCTTCACTGAAATATGAAAAATTTCAAAATTAAGAAATCCTGGGACTTTTATTTAAATGCTACTAGTTTTAAAAGTCTTGATTTCCATAGTTTATGTACCAAACATTTTATAACAACAATGTTTTTTTTTTTTTAATTATTATTATGATGCTGATTATTATGGTAGATAGACTTTTTAATTAATTTTCACCAAATAACATCTCAATTCATAGTATCGGTTTTATGTTTCCGTCAAACTTAAAATGTTTCGATTATTTTTTATTCAAAAAGTCCAATAATTAAATGATTTATTTCTGTTGCAGGTACAGTCTCATCAAGAAACAAAACAAGCCGAAGAAAATACAACCACCATCAATGACATCTCTCAACAAAGTAAGTGTATTATCACAATAACAATTCAACATATTAAATTTTAATTATATCGTTGTATTTTTAATACGCTTTTATCAACTTCACCTGTATGTAACGGAATCTTTAAAGGTGGAAATGCTTGGGGCAAAAAAAACACAAACTTATGGAACTTTTTCAGTTTTTTGGGAAAAAAAATATAGAAAAATGGTTTCAATCGAAAAATGTTTTATTAACGAAATTAAAGTTTATTTTAATTTTGCGTCTAAATACATTCTTTAAACTGAATTGTATTTAGGCGTTTAGCCACAATCGATTGTCAAACATCGAAATAATCTCTAAAATTGGTCAAAGAATTTTTATCTTTTTTAAAATACCATTTAATCTACATACATACAGATATATTTCTGTACTGTTACTATTATGTTTAATAAGATTCTTGAGGTTCAGTCAATAAATAAAACAATTTAGTCGACTTTTCGAAACTATATTTTTCTCATAATCATGCTCTGCAGTGATAAAACATGTTACAATAACATTATATAAGTTAATCAGGTTATTTCAAAAGATAAAGTTAGCTACAATATAAATATATAAAAGCATGCGTTAAAATATGTACTACATATAATTACAGAATATGAAGGAGTATGAAACTACTTACAATGTTACTAATAGATATACTGTGGATAAGGATCAATACAATTAGGATTGCTATGAAAACTAGTTATCGAACTACTACATAATTAAATATACTAAGGTTTTTAAAAAGATATATAGGCACTCACCTTAGTAACTAAAACACTTTACGTAGATTAACTAAAACACTTCAGTGTTTTAGTTACCTCGAAGGTGAGTGCCTATGCTTGATTTAGTTACCAAAAGCATGGGAGTTTTTCAAATAAAACCTAAATAGAAGTGGCATCCTAACTAAATTATATATTAGTAGTTACCAAAAGCATGGGACCTAAATAGCAGAAAGCATTGGGAAAAGGGTCCCATAACGCCTGGCACAAAATCTCGTGGATTCGAATCCCACCTTGGCGGATTTATTTCTAGGTTGACTTGCGCAATAAATTTTTACCTTTTCAACCTTGGTATCCTGTAGAATGGCCCGCACTGCTTGCCCTAGTTCAGGTACTTAAGTACGTTGAGCTCAAATAAACAAACAATTTCTTGATCTTCTCGGTATCTTTGCAGTGAGGTGTACCATTCCATAGAGCCTAATCCATGGATGATTGTCCTTTTCCAGCTGTTTCATCCTCTTCCATTACAGGCATCCTCTGTCAAAGGTATCTTCTACTTCTTTCTTCTGTTTTCATGATTCTTGGGATTTCTATTCCTAGCTTCTTAGATAGCTCAGTTTCAACTACTTTCGGGACACGAGTTCTAACCACTTTCCTATATCACGAGGCTTTTTCTAATCGGACTGTTACATGATCTCGTGTTGGCATTCCTTCGGCCTTCCTGTGGTAACTCATACTTCTTTTCTTCTTTTTTTTATTCTAATGTGTTTTTGTTTTCCCTTGTGTTATTTTTTTCAGGAATTCTTTTGAAATAATTAACTTATTATTAAATTAATAAACTAAAATAACAATTGAAGGACCTTCACAAAAGTCATACGAATATTAAAAATAATAAAATAATTACAATAAATAAAAGTAATAATTAAAAAAATAAATAAATAATTATTAAAATAAAATATATAAAGAATTTTATTAATAAAGTTATAATATGTGTTTTTTATTTATATATAAAATTAGAAGTAAGTTTTTCAATCACATTACGCAGCTATCCTATTGGACACCCAATCTTCTCTTTGTTTCAGAAACATTACTCTATCGGCAATTCTTGAACCATAAGTCTCATAAAATTCCATCATCGTAGGGAACATTTTATATGCAAGCACGTAGAACAGAGCAACTAACACTGGAACAAACCAGAACATATACTACACTATTTTATTACTAAACACGCAACACGACGTTTCGTATGAAGTTTCACACTGTTTAACAAACACAACACCAAAACATAACTGCTTTAATTACCTTCCATCTTTAAATTAAAATAAAATATGTAATAATTGTTAAAATAAAAATAAAAATAAATAATAATAATCTAAATAATAAAAGTAAATACTTACAATAAATAAAAGTAAGAAATGATTTTAAAAATTTCACTAGAAAAACGCTCAAAATAATATCTCTTAGAAATATGGTCTTACAGAGTTCTTTCATTTACTGAAAGACATAATTCAAGTATTCCTGGATCGGTGATTGATTTCCCTCTGCTGTTTGAATGCTTATGGAGTCCACTATGAAAGGATAGGTATCTGGAAATACGGTATAGAAATACGGTTGTTTACAGGGTTTGTAAAGCATAAAAGGTATACATACACCGCCTTAACCTTTTTCATATTTTGTTTTTATATAAATAGGTTAAACGTTCATTTCAATTGTATATTTAATTATTATTTCTTCATCTTTTAATGTACTTACTATTTATTCCGAAATAATTGATATAACTATATTGTCTTTATATTATTAAATTGTTCAAGAAATTATGATTATAGGTGCTATATTTTGTTTATTTTATTATTCTAGTTAAAAATGGTTCTAGAGTTATTTTTCTGGATTTAAATTTGTAATATTGGTAATACTTATTTATATTTTGATATTATTCTTACTTTATGTAAATTATGTACTAGCTATAGGTTATTTCTATAATTAGCTGTAGATTATTTTAAAGAAAAATCAATGTTTTGCTCGCTTATTAATTTTTCTTTTCTTGCAGGGGTGGTTAGGGGTGGTTTCGACTAAGTCAGGAAGTAAAGGGCACTTAGGATTTTTCGAAGGATTTTGGATTGTCTGGATTGGATACGAGATGAATTGAATAGTTCAGTAGAGCTCAATATCTCAACTCCGTATGTCCAAATAGGTCTAATTTCTGACATATAAATGAGTCTTTTGTAACCAGTCGGAAGGTTAGAACATTTTTCAAGTAAATGTAACTGTTAGTTTCTTGTCGCTTTAGTCTCATATGTGAATTCCAAGTAGGACGTTTGTCCAGATAGAGTCCCAGGTATCGGGTCTGTCCAACAAGGTTCAGTGGAATATCATTAAAGGGTACTTTATGACAGGAAGTTGTAGGTTTACGACGGAGGGTAAAGGTTATTAGGTGAGATTTGTTTGTATTTTTTTTTTTTTTTTTTTTTTAACATAATAATTTTATTTACAACTGTATACAATGGACAACCAGTGAAATGAAGTTACATTGAAACAACAGACATGATCAGGCATGACGGAGTCAGCACCCAGTGGTATGATCTTCAGGCGTGAAACTAAATTATTATGGATTAGACTAGGAGATCTCTCATCCACTTCCTTTTCAGCTTTCGTTGAGTTATGTCAGGAATTTGTACTGTTGCCATATTATGTATCTGTTTGTTAGTGTTTCCACGTAGTTTTTCATGAATTTTTTTATAAAGATTATTAATATGGGTCTTAACTGTCGGAATACGTAAGTCTGTATGTAGCGAATCGTTTGACTCATAAGGAGGGGAGTCTGCTATCAGACATAGGAATTTGGATTGAAATGTTTGTATGTTCTGAATATCCGTTCTTTTGGCCGGTCCATAAATTTGCGATGCATACGTCCAGGTGGGTTTTAGCAAGTAACTGTTAATGTTAAGTTTCTGTTGTAAAGGTAGTTTTGAACGTTTGTGAAGTACTGAGTATAGAAGTCGCAGTCTTAACTGTAACGTTTTTTTTTTTTGTTTTCTATCAAGCGTAAGTCTAAGTATATGACTTTTTCAGTTTGATGTAAAGTTTGTAAACTAAACAGGCGGGCAGGTATTGCGTCGTAGTGTAAATTTAATATGAAGGGATTTGTCATAATTAAGTTTTATTTTCCATTTCTTACACCAAGTTTGAGTCTCGTTGAGGTTGTGGGGTTGAGGGGTGAATCTTCGTTGAGTAAACATCGAAATAAATCGGAACAAGGTTGGAATGAAACGGTATTATAGACGCGCGAAGGGGCTGTAGCGCCTCATTGATTCAAATACAATGCAAAGTTCTAGGTATAAAACTTTTTTTTTTATGTAATTTTTATTGAGCATCATTGTCGGAAAGTTTTTGATACTTTCGTAAACGAGGAGATGTGTATGCTGATTATACACAGGTGGCTGTTACTTTAAGGCTTTATGGAACTTATAAAGAATTGTATCTACAAGATAAGTAATAAACTATTGAACAGAGAAGCAAGAGATTGAACAGAAAGCATAGACAGCACGTATTGCTGTGGCTATTGCAGTAACCAGCACACTACTGGCCAACTGCCCCACGGTAACGGCGGCTTTTTGCTCCGGGTTGACCAATCCACTCCTCGACGCCAGTCCAGCAAGGTCGTTCCATCGAAAGGAGAAATTGGAGCCCTCAATGTCTTGCTATGGTCGCCACAAGTGGAGCTAATCCTGCGACAAAGGGGACCATTCTCCACGCTGGATTATCTATATCTATACTATGACCCGTTTATAGCGTGTGTTCTTCTAAGTAGGCTGTTTATTCCGTATGTCTGTCTGTGCCGTTTGATTGTCAGGGCGAACCTACTTATGTGATGTCCGTCTTCTTTTCACTTCACTCGTCATCCTCTCTATTTATTCGGAAATATAGCGGTTCGGTTGTCGATGATGTAGAAGCGATAGCGAGAATATTATTTTTACTTTCCCTTAAGCGTAGTGAAAGTATAGCGATCTCTTTAAAATGAACTGAAAGTAAACTTAAATATACAAACAGGTAGACAAACAAAATAATAAATCTAAAGTAAATGTGGTATATGTTGTTCTATTTATATTTGTTTATTGATGGTTACAACTATTAGTATTAGTATAGTTATAGTATATATTATATAGTATAGTATATATATACTATATTATATAGTATAGTATAGTATATATATATATATATATATATATATATACAGTGGACCCTCGTTATAACACGGGTTAAGGTGAAATGAAACCTCCCGCGTTATAACGAGGGCAGAAGTATGAATTATTAGGGGGTCAAAAAATAATGAAAATGCACTCTGATATAAACTCGAGCAGCAACTAAAGGAATAATTAACAGTTTTTAAAAAGGAAATGAATGATGAAGGAGAATCAAGAAGGCAGGAATAGAGACAGCTTCTCCGTACGTCATCTAGGTAGGTTACCGGGAAGATATTCAATCGACATTGTCTAAGCAACACATTTCGGCTTATTTCCAGGACGACACAAGCGATATACACACTCTTTCCTAAAGTTTTTTTCTAAATTCTAATAAAAATCAATCTTTAAAAAGTTCTAATATTGAAACAAAAACAATGAAACTTGGTTAGACAATCGTAATTCATTCTAAACGTCCTATTTAGTTTTACTTCCTACGTTAACAACCAGTTATAATTTTTTTCCTTTACAAATCCCTTTTAATGTTCAGTAAAATTAGTAATGTGTTAAAAAAAAAAAATTAACAAATGTAACTTAATTTTCAGAGTTCCCTTTTTCCCAGAACTTATTAAACTTTGGAACCTTTTCGTTTTTTTCTCTAGTTTTTATGACTCAATTTTCTAATGAATTGTTTTCAAGTTTTCTATTTGATTAATTGAATCAGGATCGGAACCGGAGCTCGACCCGCGTTATATCCGATTCCGCGGTATAACGAGCCGCGTTATATCGAGGGTCTACTGTATATACATATATATAACTTAAAAAATTTCAATTAACATTTGCTTATCGATAAAACTCTTGTATGCAATTAAACATTATTTCTTCAATGATATTTTTACACATAAAATTGACATCCTGTTTTTAATTTTAATATATGAGTTTATATTCCTACCACCTACATACTTCCTTATGATCCGTTTCTGTCTCAGTAACAGAACCTTTAAAGTTAATCATAACTTTTCATATTCTTTACTCTTTACCCAATCTGCAGGTGTTTCCCAAGGAAGTATCCTAGTCCTAACCTTTAAACAGTGTATACAGCTGACATCCCAACACATCCTAGCACTGTCCTCACCACGTATGCTGATGACACATGTGTGTTATCAGTAAATAATGATCCCTTCATCACAAACACTCGTCAACCATCCACAGTGGTGCCGAAATTAGAGAATTAAAACAAATGCTATCAAATAACTTTTACCCTTCGTCGTAAACCTAAGATACCCTGTCCTACAGTATCCTTTGATAATATCCCACTGATCCCTGTTGAACAGATCCGCTACCTAGGACTCCAACTGGACAAACATTTTACTTGGAATCCACATACAAGACTAAAACGATAGGAAACTGCTCGTGGTTTTCGTCTTCTTCAACATTTACTAGACAAACATTCAAAACTTCCGATTTACTATAAAAAGACTCGTTTATATGACAGTTATCAGACCTATTTGGACATATGGAGTTGAGCTTTTGGGGCTCAACTAAACCTTCAAATTCTTCCCGTATCCAATCCTTACAATCCAGAATCCTTAATGCTCCTTAGTTTATTACCAATAAACTTATCCATAAAGATCTTAATGTCCCATATGTTGCTGATTTAGTCCAAACCTGATAACTATCCTTTCATATTACTCTCCATAATCACACTAATCCTCTAGTCACTCAACTTGTTTCTCACTCCATTCCCGATAATCCTCCGAGGCGTCTAAAAAGAAGGTGGCCTAGAGACCTTCTAATGTAGAACTTTAGTTGAAGTGCTACTAATGAGTAGTTCTTTTCAAGTTTTTACATGTTATTGTAACTGTTATGAACACATTTACTAGATGTATATATATATATTGTACGGTTGTAAATTTCAATAAAAGAAAATAAAAATGTGATTCGGTAATACAGATGGGCAAAGACTATTAAGAAACTCTTGCGGATAATGGACTGATTTATCAGTACTTACAACTGAAGGCCCATGAATCATATTTTAAATACAATATCCTAATGGAAATAATCGACATTTTGATTTGGCAATAATTTTCATTCTGTAGATATAAATTTTTACATTTCATCTGGTTGGATTTTAATATCTAACCATAGAAGTATATGACAGTGTGACAAACTTCGTTTCAGTCACTCAGCATTGTTAATTTAAATTTTTAATATTGCAAAACTTTTCAACTATAGAAATAGTATAGTTAAAAATTTCGTCCAGATGCGTTCACTAGTATTACCATTGTAAACTCAATTATGGAATGGTGATAACCACATATCCCTCCACATATAATTTTCACTGGGGTCCATAAATCGCACCACTTAAACTTTTTTAAAACTTTTAATTGAATATAAGTAAACTTTATTATCAATTTCAAGCTCAATATAACACCGTACCTTTGTAACCTCTCTTGCAGAATGGTGTTTGCACATCTTTTTGAACCTTCCATGAACTATTGAAGTAGATGTAGTTTTTATAAATTAGTTTTTGTGGTTAGTGATATCACTAGGGCTGTGAATAATATGCATTAAAAAAATGAAAAATATACACATATATATGCAAATATATAGTTTTTATTTTATTGTCTCCCCAGAAACATAAAAAAAATCCATAAGTCAAAAGCAGATATGCCGGATATGTAGATAAATATGCAATTACAGTCCAAAATGTGTATATATGGCAAAATATGCAAAATAAAAATAACTCAAATTGATTCCAAATGCCTCAAAACATATACCTTATGATAATATTAGATATTTTAGTTGGCTAACAGATATATGCAAATGCATATATTTCACATCCCTAGAATATTTATTGTTGTTTTGGTTTGCTATTTAGCTCTGATATATAAATTATTTTTGTAATAGCAATTTATTTCCAGAGGTACTGGAATCGAGTATACAAAATCGATTTTTTGATATTGGAATCAAAAATCGAAAATTTTGTATTGACAGGATATATGAATATTTAAAGAAAGGAACTGAATAGGAAAGGATTGATAAGCAGAACGGTAGAAATAGTTTCTAGAGCCTATAATGTTTAGTGCTACTTATCGATTTTTTTGGGTCGATTTACTTGTCCAAACAATCGTTTTGATCAGCTCGCTGGAAGTGACCATTGGATCAAGCAGTTAGGTGGTTAGCGACGTTAACCGTTTGTGAAAATGCAGTTATACGCTTCAAAAGCTTATAAATTTTGTTTTCACAAATGAGGCGTTCAGTAGCAAACCCAATTCGATTAAGTCTTTATTATCTACAACACATATTATATGCAATTAAATACACTTCAATCAATCAAAACGGCGCTACAACTCAAAGTGAGTCAAGGCCTCCCGTAGCATCAATCGCCAGTCATCTCGGTGTCTTGATGCTGCTCTCCAGTTCCTCACTCGCAAGATGGACAACGCATCCTCCGCCACTCCATCGACCCATCTCAGTCTTGGTCTGCCGACTCTTCTCTTGGCAAATATTTTTTCCTCTAATAGTTTTTTAGGGACTTCATCTGGATTCATCCTCGCCACATGCCCTGCCCATCGGAGCCTTCCAATTTTAATATATCTTATAATATTAGTATCATGATATAGCTGTGCGAGCTCTGAATTGGTTCTCAGCTTCCAAGTGTCGTCTCTGAAAACTGGTCCAAAAATTCTTCTAAGAATCCGTCTCTCGAACCTCTGGAGTAAGGCTTCCTGCATTTTAGAAATAGTCCAGCATTCAGAGGCGTAGGTCAGAATAGGTCTTATTAAGGTTTTATACAGCTGGACTTTGGTTTTGCGGGAGAGTCCAAAATAACACTTGTTTGCAGAAATTAATCTTCTATTTATTTCCAGCTGCATATTGTTGTCGGAGTTCACTTGAGTCCCTAAATAAATGAACTCTTTAACTTGTTCAAATGTGAAGTCCCCAATTATTATTTGGCTATTCTGTCGATCCTCTGCTTGCGGGCCAGCTACCATGTACTTGGTTTTCCCTGGTTCACCTCCAGACCCACGTCCTGAGCTGCCTCCTTGAGGGCAAGAAATGCCTCCCTCACAGATTTCAGGCTTCTACCAATTATGTCCAGATCGTCCGCAAAACCAAGTATTTGTATTGAATGATTGTATAAGGTGCCCCCAATCTGCAGACCTGACTTCCTTACTGCACGTTCCAGAACCATATTAAATAAAAGGCACGCAAGACTGTCACCCTGTCTAAGGCCTTTGTAAGTCTCAAAATCTCTTGATAGAGCTCCATGTACTTTAAATTAAATACACTTCAGATGATCTATAAAACAAAATTATCTGCGGAGAAGTAGTTAAAAAATAAGTTTTTTAATTTGTAATGCCAACTTGCATTACAAGCTTGTCATACTTTCTATAATTTAGTCATACCTTTTTGTTTGTTTTCTACTTCAAGCCCTTGATGAAGGCTTGCAATGCAAGTTGAAACGTTGGCATTACAAATTAAAAAACTTATTTTTAATTGCTGTTTATCTTCATGATTGCATACCCCAACTATCTACTTCTCCTAATACTTAACAGTCAACTATACCTCATTAATACAAAATTATCAACAAATTCTTATATATGAAGACTAACATTTTCGCCTGTTATGGGCTCAATTGAAATCTTTTAGATTTGAAATTGTTATTCCACAACATAACACTGTTGCCAACCTAACACTGCAGAAGAAGGGTTGACAAATATTTCGCTGCTCTTCCATGCTAAATGCTGGTTCACATTTAGGTTATACTGACACTGTTAAGATAATTTATCTAGCTGAGATACACGACATCTTGCAAGTGACCATAAAACCTTCATTGACTATATTTTGACTCGAATTAACAAGATTGGTTTTTTAGCTTCGCTATTTTAAAATTGTTTTCCTACTTCTTGATTTTATACGGCGAATACAACATACAACAACCTGACGCTTTGCTGTTTTTATTTTTTTTTTTTTTTTTTTTTTTTTTTTTTTTTTTTTTTTTTTTTTTTTTTTTTTTTTTTTTTTTTTTTTTTTTTTTTTTTTTTTTTTTTTTTTTTTTTTTTTTTTTTTTTTTTTGTACCACTTACAACCCATGAAGGGTCTCGGGTTCAGTACTTAGGTAGGCTGTACTGTTTCTAAGCCAACGGTTGTGAAAGGAGGTGATTTGGCCAGAATTCACGCTCAACCGCCAGGTTTTTCCCCAATTAAGGGTACCCACTTTTTAAGAGGCTGGGTGGGCCCCAGGAGGGTCTCCCGACCTCGAATTTTGCTGGTATTAGCCATGTTTAATCTTTGAAGGAGCTTGTTTTTAAATTGTAGATAAAAGGGTGTTAATTTAGTACAGGAATATTGCTCTGTAGCTAAAAATAATTTTTTTTGTAATCATTAGAGGAAGATAAATAATTATATGATAATTTAATAATTAGATATTACTAATGTATCATGCTACAACTCAATTGCCATGAACTGAAAAGAATCAACAGCCCCCATCAATACCTAAGAATTGACAGCTTCGATAATCGACTTATTGGACTCGACATAAAAAATAAAATAATTCAGTAAATTTATTTAGCTATTTTAGGAGCTTGTGGACAGATCCAATATTCATGAATCCATGTATTATGATGTTATTTATCTTCCAAATTATATTTTATTAGGTTCAAAGTGTTTCATTGACTTAAGATTTTGGTCCTTTTTGTAGAAAGAAACAATGGCACCAACTATATTTTATCCACTAATCCCAGTTGAACAGATTCCCTACCTAGGACACTACTTGGTCAAAAGTCATACTTGGAATCCACGTACGAGACTAAAACGACAAGAAACTCACAGTTACAGACTACTCCAACATTTACTAGACAAACGTTCTAAGCTCCCAATTAATTACAAAAGACTTATTTACATTTCTCTAACTAGAGCTATTTGGACGTACGGAATTGAGCTTTAGGGCTCCACTAAACCATCCAATTCATCTCGTCTCCAATTCTTACAAACCAAAATCCTTCGAAAAATCCTAAATGCTCACAGTTCAAGGAAGGTTTAGCAATAATAAAATTTAGATGTTTTTAATTATAAAGCCAACAAAAAGAACGATAAATATATTGGGCGCAGTGAAGTTTGATAATCGACCTATCAGTGGCGAGCACCATTCGAGAGAGGTTACAAAGGTATGGTGTTATATAGATCTAGAAATTGCTTAATTTTATTTTAAAAAAAGCTGATTTTAATGCTTACACTTTCCTCCCAAAATAAATTTTTAAAAAACTCACTGCAGGAAGAATTGATAAGAAACGTTTACACATAAAACCAAGGAAATAAAGTCCACAGAGGAAGTGATTTATATGTTAAGCCAAAGGGAAATTAAAACAAAATATGATAAACAGTTGCTGCCCTAAGTTAGATTACGTGGGTAGATTACAAAGAGGTCATTTATATTCAGCTGCTCATCCAATCACGGAGCAATGCCATATTAATATTAATATGTCAACACTTTGGCTTCGACTGAAATTAAAATAATGCACCAAATATCACTTGATATACCAGGTATGCAAGTTTAAAATGTCGTTTATTTCTTAAAATATATACACAGTAATTTAAAAAAAAGTATAATATATTTTATTCAAAGTACTGACCCTCGCTTTCTACACATTTTGTCCATCTCTCGAGCAATATATGGATACCATTCCAAAAGAATGCTTCATCTTTATTTGAAATCCATTCATCGAGCCATTTTCGTACGTTTTCGAAATTGTTGAAGTGTTGCTCCGCCAATGAGTGTCCCATCGATGAGAAGAGGTGATAATCAGAAGGCGCCAGGTCAGGTGAATACGGCGGGTGGGGTAGGAGTTCCCAACCAAGCGAAGAAATCGTTTCCTTAGTCAATCTGGCTGAATGTGCAGGAGCGTTATCATGCTGAAGAATGACTTTGGCGTGCCTGTGAGCCCATTCTGGGCGTTTTTCGATCAATGCGTGACTCAAATTGATCATTTGTTGTCGGTAGCGCTCGGTATTGACTGTTTCGCCGGGTTTGAGAAGCTCGTAGTAGACTACTCCCTTCTGATCCCACCACACACACAGCATTGTCTTCTTCCCAAAACGATCCGGTCTTGCACTCGATGTGGATGGTTGTCCTGGCGTTACCCATGATTTTTTTCGTTTGGGATTCTGAAAATAAATCCATTTTTCATCGCCAGTTACAACTCGATGCAAAAAACCCTTTCTTTCGTGGCGTAAAAGCAGCATTTCGCACACAGTTTTTCGTTTTTCCATCTGTCGTTCGTCCAATTCATGTGGAACCCATTTTCCAACCTTTTGAATCTTTCCCATAGCTCTCAGGCGATCGGAAATGGCTTGCCTAGTGACATTCAACTGTTCTGCCATCATTTGTTGGGTTTGGGTATTGTCTTCGTCTAATAAAGATTGCAATTCGAAGTCCTCAAACTTTTTTGGTCGATTTTCTCGTTTTTGATCAGTAACATCGAAATCACCACGTTTGAAACTTTGAAACCAACGTTCACTTGTCCTGACGGTTGGAGCAACATCGCCATAAGTCTCAACAAGAATTCGATGACATTCAGATGCCTTTTTCTTTTGATTAAATAAGAAAATCATGACATGCCGCAAATGCTCTTTATTTGGCTTAAAATTAGACATTTTTAACACCAAAGAAAGGTATGATAAGTCCACGTAAACGACTTAAAAAAACAACTGACTTTTGTAAACAAATGACTAACAAACAAAATAGCGTTTAGAGATAAGCAAATCCTTCAATAGGCTAAGAGCGCATTCTATTGGAATTAAAACGACATTTTAAACTTGCATACCTGGTAATACTATCGCATATTATCAAAAATAATGTTGTAGTAACGTAGACATTTTTTTTTTTTTTTATTTGTAAATAGCTTTTAAAAAATTATAATTACGAAATCTATATCTACTTTCATTGTATTACTATTGCTAATTAAAACGTAAATTAAAGTAAGAAAGGTAACAGTAATATAGTGGTTAGATAGAGTCAGTGTTACCACAAGGTTACAGTAACTCAGTGTTGCCACGTGGTTAGATAGAGTCAGTGTTACCACAAGGTTACAGTAACTCAGTGTTGCCACGTGGTTACAGTAACTCAGTGTTGCCACGTGGTTAGATAGAGTCAGTGTTACAACGTGGTTAGAGTAACTCGCAACACTGAGTGTAAAGTGGGGCGAGAGTGTAAAAACTCTTTAAAATGATTGCCTTTCTTGAGTATTTTTTTTTTTTTTTTTTTTATTATTATTATTGTAGAATACTTACATAAATGTAGCATAAGGTCATTAACTGATTTTTCGAATATTTCATAACCAGGAACTGTACATGTCCTTGAAGCTGTCCATTTCTAGAGTTAAGAAAACAACAACTTTTTAATGTTCTATTAAAATCGTTTTTTGTGAAAATCACGATCGATTTCACGGGTTTATGGAGGATTTTTATTTCGTAAAAGGAGGTATAACTGTGGCTGCTAAGAACTTTTATATTAAGTTGTCTCGTAGAACTAGCTTGTCTTCATTTGTTTTAATATGTTTTTTTTTAAAAAAAGCTCCACCGAGCTACTTTTTCTGTGGCGGTATCTGTACGGGTATCTGAGAAAAAGTATTACCAGTTCAAATCCCGGCCTAGGCTGTTTTGTTCAGGGTGAAAATCTATTAGTTATTTTTCGTTTTACAGGAACTAATTTTTGGGAATGTTGTTTTTTATGTATATATTCATTATTTTTTTTATGAATAGGTTATGTATATTGCTTGCAATGTATACATATAGGTTGTATATATGTAAGTATAAAGATCCAATAAAATTTCAAAGATGAAATAACAGACACCAAGTACCCTTTTGTACTGTGTTCCATCCACAATTGACGAACTTTAGTTGCCTGGTGCTGAAAGAATAACCCATGTGGTCCTTCTTATCTGTTCACGAACGAAACTTAACTAAAACAATTCTTTCCCTGAGTCCTAGGATTGAAACTAATAATGTTTCTCAGATATCATCATCATCATCATCTGTCGCGCAACAACTCTTGCAGAGTCAAGGCCTCTTGCAGCTTGGTACTCCATCGATCCATTGAAGCCGAGGTCTTCCCACTCTTCTTGTACCATAAATCCTTCCGTCTAGGACCATCCTAAGAAGCTGTTCCTTGTTCATTCTCCTTATATGACCCGCCAGCGAAGCAGTCCTACTTTTATAACCCTTACGATATCTTTTAGAGTCTTGTCAGCTCAGCATTCGTTAACATCCTCCAGACTCTGTTGGTGCAAACTGGGCCATAAATTCTCCTCTCGAACCTTAGGAGAAGGAATACTCTGAACTGGGCAATGTCTAGCATTCGGAAGCATAATTGAGAACTGGTCTTACTAGGGTCTTGTAGAGATGCACATTTGTGTTTTAAGAAATAGCCCTGCTCCTGAAATGTTTCTGTAATCCGAAATAACATTTATTTTCGGAGAATATTCTGCGATGGATTTCTGCTTGTATTTCATTATCCGCATTTACTTTTTAACCTCCACTAGTCTCCCAACTTGCTTCCTCCTCCATCCCTGATAATCCTCCGAGGCGTCTGAAAAGAAGATGGCCTAGAGACCTTTTAGTGTAGATTTTATTGAAGTGCTACTTGTGAGTAGTTCTTCACAAGTTATTTTCATGCCATTGAATTCACTGTCAACACAGTTACTTGTTGTATATTATTTTGTACAGTTGTAAACATCAATAAATGGAAAAATAAAACAAAAAAAAAAAACTTTTTAACCAAGATTGCTAAACTCTCCTTCTCAGATATCCGTTTATTAATTTAAGTTAATTTAAACCCATACAAAAAGCCTAGTTCGTTGGAGCTTTTTTTAAAGACCAAATTTAATTGTTTCAAAACGATACCAACCATGGTCATTTTTGTTTCTGATTTTAACTTAAAACTTGGCTCCATACTCAGATCAAGCTGGTTATAATTTTTTTCGATTATGCAACTTAAAAAACAATATAGAACAACACCAAATCTGCTTCTTTTTTTTCATTTGTTGTCCTTTTCTGGTGATCTCGAAGAAGCTGTTTATGGTATCTTTCAATTCAACACCTCATGAAACGTATAATTCCAAAATTTCTTGCATCTAAATGGACCCCTTTACATAATAATAGGTTTTCACCTATTTTTAGTCTTTTTGCCCCACTCAGCTGTGTTTTATATTTATAGTACATAATTACTTCTATAAAATCATGCGTTCCTCCACTATAGTTAACTAACCGACGCTGGTTTTTTATTGCTTTTTAAGTAAAGTAATGTCTTCTGAATTTTATCCCAACTAGAATATATTTCTCTTGATATTAAAGAAAATGGAAAAATATAAAAAGGTTTATAGAATTATTTGTAATATATCAAATAATACATATAGTAATTTTGAAATACATCCGTCAATAACATACGGTTAGATTAATCACCTTATACCGTGAAGAACTATTTTTTGTTTTCGATCAGTATTTACGGTTACTCAAACACAGATTATTCGAATTGCATTTTCTAGTAAATAAACAGAATGGTCATCATATGCGATACCTATACAATTTGATACGCGTGTCAGGCTAATCGAGTAGGAAGTTCGCGGACACGATTCACCTTAAAAATTTCACCGAAGTTCAAGGATGAAACTTAACCTCTCCTCCGAAACGTGAAGTTGATAACATCAAGGATGTCATTTTTATGCAAGACAGTGCTTCTCAGGAAAGTTCTTCTTCTACCTACGAGAAATCGTGTAGAAAAAAAAGTCTGAAACTCAGAAAAAAGAAGTCAGAATGATATCAAAAAATATTACAAAACGATCTGCATTTGTCGTATACTGAGAAACAAATGCAGCTCAAGGGCTATATAGATATATAAGAAGTGACAAACGTACTCGAAAATAATTGAATCGGTCCGTCGAAAAACGTTCTAAGCGACAAACTTTTCGAAGTGGCGATTTTAAAGGTTTTTAAATGTATAATAGTACATCATAGTATGATATAGCACTCCATTATGTCATTATACATGTAAATATAACAAATTAATATGTGAATATAAAATCTTTTTTTTTTTTTCATTTACAATTTATTGAAATTTACAACTGTACAAAATATACATCAAGTAAATGTGTTAAAAACGCTTACAATAACATGTTAAAACTTGAAAGTAACTACTCATTAGTAGCACTTTAATAAAACTCTACACAAGAAGATCTCTAGGCCATCTTCTTTTCAGACGCCTCGGAGGATTATCGGGAATCGAGAGGGAAAAAGTTGAGAAACTAGTGGATTTGAGTGGTTATGGAGCTTACTATGAAAGGATTGGTATGTTTTGGGCTAAATCAGCAACATATGGAACATTAAGATCTTTATGGATAAGTTTATTGGTGACAAAATAAGGAGCATTGAGGATTTTTCGAAGGATTTTGGATTGTAAGGATTGGATACGGGATGAATTGGATGGTTTAGTAGAGCCCCAAAGCTCAACTCCGTAAGTCCATATTGGTCTAATCACGGTCATGTAAATGAGTCTTTTATAATTAATAGGGAGCTTTGAACGTTTGTCCAGTAAATGTTGAAGCAGTCTGTAACGACGAGCTGTTTCTTGTCGTTTTAGTCTTGTATGTGGATTCCAAGTAAGACGTTTGTCCAAGTGGAGTCCTAGGTAGCGGATCTGTTCAACTGATATTAGTGGAATATCATTAAAGGATACTGTAGGACAGGAGGTCGTAGGTTTACGCCGAAGGGTAAAGGTTATTTGGTGAGATTTGTTCGGATTTATTTTGATTCTCCATTTTTTACACCATTCTTGAATGTTTAGGATATGGGATTGGAGTGTTTGGGAGGCAATGAAGGGGTCATTGTTTACTGATAATACACATGTGTCATTAGCGTAAGTGGTGAGGACAGTGGTAGGATGAGTTGGGATGTCAGCTCTATAGACCGTGTAGAGAATGGGGCCTAGGATACTACCTTGAGGAACACCGGCAGATTAGGTAAAGAGGGAAGAGTAAGAAAATTTATGGTTCACTTTAAACGTTCTATCACTGAGATAGGAACGGATAATAAGGAAGTATGTTGCTTGAAAAGCAGTCCTGGGTTCCAAACTCGATCAAACGCTTGTTCTACTTCGAGAAAGGCTCCCGTGCAGTACATTCCGCGCTCTAACGCTGAGGAGGCCACATCCACCACGCGATGACGAATATAAAATCTAAATTACAAAACTAACAAAAACTTTAGATTATGATGAGTGAAAACTGATTACCCAAAATTTTATGTTTGTCGCTTAGAAAGTTTATCGGTGGTCAATTCAATTGTTTAATGTGTAGGTAATAATCGAAATATTTTACCTCTAAAGGTAACTAAAAACGGGCAATTAAATAAAACCTCAATATTTCTCTAAGTTATTAAATCATTCTTACATCTCATATTTCATCACAAACTGCTAAGAACAATTAAATATGTTTATTATTTTTATTCATTATTATTATTTTGGAACGATGAAAGCTAATTAATTGACATTTCATTGTTTGAAAAACACTCGTGAACGTACTGTGCGTGTTTTCAAATTTCGATTAATAACAATATCGAGAAAAATATTGATGTTCCATTGTGTAAGAAAGTAAAATAGTTTTGAAATAACACATTACACAAAATTTTCGCCTGTGATTTGTGTCTATCATGGTACATGCATTGTCTTATGACTTTTGGGGGACACAGACCCCCGGATAAATTCAGTTTAGATCAAGGATCAAAGCTGGTACATGTTTTTAGAACAGGTATATATTTACATTAGTAAATTGTCAATATATTTTTACTTTTATCGATTCTAATCTTGTTCCGATTTATTTCGATTTTTTAGTCGCTATTTTTCGAGGGGAAAGGTTTTTCTCCTTCATTTACGGAGAAAATTTAAATCCCTATTCAAAGTAATATTAACTTCTGTTTGCCTTCTAATATTAAAATGAGAAATAAGAAAATATTGAAGTGGAAATAACAAAATATCAAAAATGTTGAATTTATATTATATTAAATCAGAATTAAAATAATCCTAAACCACCAGTAACTGATAAACTTTTTGATGTCAGGGAGGTGTATGTAACGAATTATAAATATATAAAACACGGAATCTTTATTGAAAGTTATGATGTTAATTTCTTTTATATTTTCTCGAGGGAAGCGGAAATAAGAAAATGTGAAACCTGTGATGTACTTTCTCAAATTTATTTTTAGATCGATGTGTTTTATTGAATTAACAATATGTTTCACTTTTGGACAAAGAATCCATTCACAAAATATGTATACTGAAATTTTCTCACTTAAATTGATACAACAAATATAAATATACAGCAGAAGCTAGATAATCAGAATGCCGATTTGGGAAAAATAAAAATCATTTTCTGTAAATCTGTGATTTAGCGGCCAATAAACGTTCTTCAACCTTAGTTCAGAAAAAACAATAAGTGACTATTTTCCAAATGTTAATTTTTTTATCTTCCTGTACAGCATATTTTTTTTGTGTGTTCAGTACTGTACTTTCTGTGTGTGTATAAGCTTGTATCCGTACTATATAAAATATTACGAAATTCATGTGCTATACATTACATAAAATATAGTTACCTTACTGTAGGACAGTAGTATTTCATAAAACAAACTATTTACCTTTAACAATACAAAGTGCTTCTTATTTTATGGGAACTAGTATGTCAGTGATCATTTTTTGCATGCTACATACTATGCCTGGAAAGCACTTTGTTCGGTAATCCGAACGATTTGATAGTCCGAACCACCCCCGGTCCCAATTAGTTCGGATTATCGAGGTTCTACTGTATAATATACCAAATCCGTGTAGAAATTAATCTTGTTAACTTTTGTAAAACTTTTACACATTGGAGAAGAGGTAATTAAACAACATGGATATATAAAACACTAAATCCTTTATGAAACTTATGTTGTTAACTTTTGTTTCACTTATTTACATTAAAGAAGACTGAATATCAATATAACAAACTAAACAACACAATCCAAGTTGAAACTGTAGAAGTGATTGTTTACATGTGAGGTTATAGGAAAGAGCTATCGATAAATGTAAACTCGAAGTGAAGCGTAAGGATCGAACTGGTCCGTGTAGGTACCACATTTTTTTTTTCGTATTAATGTTTCGCTATATTCGCTTCGCACAGCCTTTATTGTAAAAACACACCGAACAAAACATTCCTGATGAGGACACCTATTCTATGCGTAAACAAATAGAAAACAATTAATTTACGTCATAGTAGAAGAAACTGCAGTCCCACGGGGACTTTATATCAGTGAAAGGTTGAATTGCACGTGTTTTGTTCTTTTTTATTGCTCGTTTTTGCACGTTTGGCTAATTTTTATTGTACTTTTTTAAATTTTTTACCGCATGAAATCCGGCCTTTAGTTATACCAGGTATGCAAGTTTAAAATGTCGTTTTAATTCCAATAGAATGCGCTCTTAGCCTATTGAAGGATTTGCTTATCTCTAAACGCTATTTTGTTTGTTAGTCATTTGTTTACAAAAGTCAGTTGTTTTTAAGTCGTTTACTTGGACGTATCATACCTTTCTTTGGTGTTAAAAATGTCTAATTTTACGCCAAATAAAGAGCATTAGCGGCATGTCATGATTTTCTTATTTAATCAAAAGAAAAAGGCATCTGAATGTCATCGAATTCTTGTTGAGACTTATGGCGATGTTGCTCCAACCGTCAGGACATGTGAAAGTTGGTTTCAAAGTTTCAAACGTGGTGATTTTGATGTTACTGATCAAAAACGAGAAAATCGACCAAAAAAGTTTGAGGACTTCGAATTGCAATCTTTATTAGACGAAGACAATACCCAAACCCAACAAATGATGGCAGAACAGTTGAATGTCACTAGGCAAGCCATTTCCGATCGCCTGAGAGCTATGGGAAAGATTCAAAAGGTTGGAAAATGGGTTCCACATGAATTGGACGAACGACAGATGGAAAAAACGAAAAACTGTGTGCGAAATGCTGCTTTTACGCCACGAAAGAAAGGGTTTTTTGCATCGAGTTGTAACTGGCGATGAAAAATGGATTTATTTTCAGAATCCCAAACGAAAAAAAAAATCATGGGTAACGCCAGAACAACCATCCACATCGAGTGCAAGACCGGATCGTTTTGGGAAGAAGACAATGCTGTGTGTGTGGTGGGATCAGAAGGGAGTAGTCTACTACGAGCTTCTCAAACCCGGCGAAACAGTCAATACCGAGCGCTACCGACAACAAATGATCAATTTGAGTCACGCATTGATCGAAAAACGCCCAGAATGGGCTCACAGGCACGCCAAAGTCATTCTTCAGCATGATAACGCTCCTGCACATTCAACCAGATTGACTAAGGAAACGATTTCTTCGCTTGGTTGGGAACTCCTACCCCACCCGCCGTATTCACCTGACCTGGCGCCTTCTGATTATCACCTCTTCTCATCGATGGGACACTCATTGGCGGAGCAACACTTCAACAATTTCGAAAACGTACGAAAATGGCTTTATGAATGGATTTTAAATAAAGATGAAGCATTCTTTTGGAATGGTATCCATATATTGCCCGAGAGATGGGCAAAATGTGTAGAAAGCGAGGGTCAGTACTTTGAATAAAATATATTATACTTTTTTTTAAATTACTGTGTATTTATTTTAAGAAATAAACGACATTTTAAACTTGCATACCTGGTAAGCATGGAATTTCGGAGTGACTGCTATACATCTCTCCCCTTACAACATATAAAATGTACTTTCACCACTTTCAAAGTTAATTGCTCATTCCATGCTTTATTAACGTTTAATACAAGCTGAGGAAAAGGAAAAAATAATTCCTCCCCCCCTCCCCAAAAAAAAAAAAATTGTTTCTAATTTAAAGCATAAATATTACCTAATTTTTAAAACATAAATTGAAATTGACATTTTTAATTTGTTTCGTAAAAGCGGGATGAGATGTCGATTTGGGCTGTTACGAGACTACCGAGTGTAGGGAAAGCTCCAACATGGCGTGAAAGTTAACATTTTGAATAGGATCTCTACTGTTCGCACATTAAACAAGAAAGTTCTCCTCATAGAATATATAACAACGAGAAAAAATAACAAAGATTAACAGCGGTCTTTTTTTCTCTCTCTCTTAGTTGTTACATACAAGACAATATCGATAAGAAGTTAATTAATTTTAAATATGGCGTTAGCTTAGGACAGACATTGGCCAAATCTTTATATATATGTATTAATATATAAATAATCCAGTCGATAAAGAATTATAGAGTGCGATTTCTGTAATCCAAGGTTTTTCTTCGGAAATATGTTGAGGCTAGTTAAAAAGTAAAAATACTAAAAGTCCAAGAGTTTTCGGGCCTGGGAACAGGAAAAGGCGCTAAAGGTCCTTTTTTTTTTTTTGGTTTAGCGCTTATGTCTCAAAAATGGTGCGTCGTATGCAAAACATAACTATTTGCCAAATGATTGTTAATTAAATTCTCTACAACTTTTATTATATACATATTTTTCATATTATGTACCTTTTCCGAGATGAACACTTGAAAAATGTGAAAAGTTTAAAAAAAAAACAATTTCACCTCACGTTTTCTGTTAAATTTGCCTCGATATCTTCTAAAATGTTCATCCTACGACAAAAGTCTTCTTATATAATATTGTAGAAAATTAAATTTTCTTTAAAATACACAAATATATGCCAATTTATCTTCAACTTATCAAAAGTAACATCAATTTTAGCTTTTCTTGGTAAAACTTACTAAACGTCCTTCACATTTGCTAAGCGTATATCTCGGAAACATTACCGAATATTAAAAATATACATATAATAAGAGTTGCAGACAATTTAATAAACTTTAATTTAGTAAATAGTAATTTTTTGCATCCCCGCACGATTTTCGGGATATGAGCGTAAAACCAAAAAAAAAAAGGTACCTTCTGCGCTTCGTGCCCCTCCCCCTTTCTGTTCCGAGCCCGAAAACTCCAGGACTTTTAGTATGTTTACTTTCTAACTAGTCTGAACATGTTTACGAAGAAAAACCATGGATTACAGAAAAGGCACTCCACACCCTATTTTCGTGACAAGCCATTGTTCGTTTGTCATCACTAAAGCCCGGATTTTCGTGCAATAAAAATTCTGAAACGTGCAGTAAAAACTTTAAATCGTGCAAAATCGTGCAATAAAAACTTAAAAACCTTGCAAAATAAAATGCAAATGATAAAAAATGTTGAACAAACAATTTGCTAGTTACATTTCTTTCCAAAAAGTAGTTTTTATCTTAAAATTTATTGATCCGGTCCTTATTAAGGGAGTAGTTAAATAGTCCTTGTCTAAAATACAATAAGAACAAATCGCATCTCTTTATTGTACATGCTATACATAAGCTATGTGTACATATTACTTAGGAATATGAATATGTATATTGCAATTACAAATAAAAATAACCGTACATTTATACTCTAAATCATTAAATAGGGATAAAAATTCAAGTTAAAAACTTACTCGAATTACAGTGTGCATCAACTTGTGACTTTCTTTCGCTGCCGATAGCTTTGTCACAGGGCCCACAATATATTATTTTGCCACCGGATTTTGGTTCCGGATATTTTTCTGTCCATCCTGGTATCTTTGAACTAACACTAGCTGAAATTTTAGGTATTTTAATGGAAACAACGTTACTCCTTAGAGAGAAGTCGGAAACTAAAAAAATTACTGCTTCCGATGAGAGAAGTTATGAAGGAGAGTCAAAATTTCTTGGAAGGTGGGGATCCGAGTTCCCTAGCTCAAGTCAATCTAAACATTTCTAAGAACACTATAGAAGCGTATTCATTTTAACACGCTTGGATTTTTCACATTTTTGTACTAAGAATAGTTTATATCTCTTAAAAAAGAAAAATTATTACCTATATAAAAATAAAATTATTCATTCTTCTAAAAGTTGCTACTTTTTCCAAAACAAGAAAGTGTTGTGCGCATTCACGATTTGAATCCAGGAATTTTGTGCATTCAAACTGCATAATGTACAATTTTATGCATTAAAACAGCAGAATGTGCAATTTTATGCATTCAAACTGCAGAATATGCAATTTTATGCAGTAACCCCCAAAATGTGCAATATTAAACTAGGTAAATTTGGGCCTAAACATCCTAATTCATATCAATAATTTGCCCCTGGCTGATTACGAGCTTGCAATAAAAAGATGCAATTGCACGAGAATCCGGGCTCTAGTGATCACTTATCACATAAACTACTAACCCAATATGTACCAAATTTTAGCCACATCATCTTTAAAGTTCCTGGAATAATACTTTACTGATTTTCAAATAATTTGTTATTAAAAAAAAAGCGATAATATCTGAATAACAGTGAAGTTTGAACATTGACCGATAGGTGGCGAGGGCCATTCTACAGTGGGTCAAAAAAGTATTTGCACACCCCATTTTTTCTGAAAATCTCAATAGGCTTAAAATTTTTTCCATAACTATTATTCATTTTAAAAGAGTCTCTTGAAAATTGGATTTTTTGAAGCAATGAATGGTTGGAATTCAAAAGCTGAGTTTGAAGTAATCATAACAAAGTAAATTTTGAAGGTCAAAAAAGTATTGGCACAGTTTGTAAACATTTAGTATTAGCTCCAATCAAAACAAACAAATCCTTTTTCTTTCAGTAAATTAGATTAGAGGATTGACAATAATACAAAAACAACAAAAGACTCAGTCTTTATTCTACCTTTGCTATATCAACATCAACATCAACCCATCAACATGGGTAAAACTGGTGAATTTTGTACAAGTTTTAAAAATCAAATAATAAAACTACACTCCAAAGGATTTAGTTACCGAAAAATAGCCAACAGATTGGAAATTAGTTTCAGTACGGTTCGAAATATAATAAAAAAGTTTCGAACGACCGGTTCGGTTTTAAACAAGCCTCGTTCAGGACGACCATCGAAACTTAACGAAAGGGAACAAAGGAGCATATACCGGCGTGTTGAGCGAGACCCCACTTCATCAGCCGCCTCAATAGCCGAAGAGGTCGCATCAACGTCCAACACTACCTTCTTTTTACAGACGGTAAGAAATATCATCCACAAATATAATTATTATGGCTGAGTCCAAAGGAAAAAGCCTTTTATTTCGGAGATAAATCGCAAAAAAAGACTTGAGTTTGCTAAAATTTATGTTAACAAGGACCTAGAATTCTGGAAAGATGTTATTTTTTCAGACGAAAGCAAATTTAATATTTTCGGTTCTGATGGCCGCAAGTACGTTTGGCGAAAACCTAATACTGAGTTTCAAGCGCGACATGTGAGGCCCACTGTAAAACATGGAGGTGGAAGTGTTCTAGTTTGGGGATGCATGTCATGGAATGGTGGAGGTAATTTCACCTTCATTGACGGTATTATGAATGCAGAAAAATATGTTGACATTTTGCGCCATAATTTAAAAAGTAGTGCCGAAAAGCTGGGGATCAAGGATACATTTTTGTTTCAACAAGATAACGACCCCAAGCACACAGCAAATAAAACAAAAGAATGGATGCTGTACAACGTGCCCAGGCAATTGAAAACGCCTCCACAGTCTCCGGATATAAATCCGATAGAACATCTATGGTATTTGTTGGACCTGAAAGTAAGAAAAAATAAAATTTCTTCAAAAGCTGTGTTGAAAGAAACTTTGGCTGAGGAATGGAGTAAAATTGGACAAGATGTAACTCAAAATCTTGTTTCATCGATGCCAAGAAGGCTTCAGGCTGTCATAGACGCCAACGGTACGGTAACTAAATATTAGTGGTTCATAAAAAAGCTTAAAGTACATTATAAATCATAAATTAATACATATAATAAAAGTGTGCCAATACTTTTTTGACTGTGAAAAAGTGAATTTTTTAAAGAATTAATCCCTATGTTTTGTAAATTTTCAATTTTTATTTTTCAATTATGTATTTTTCTAAATCTTTTATGAAATAAAAATGTTCAAAAAATAAATTTTTAATCTTTTCTAAATGAAACCACAAAAAATGTTAGTGTGCCAATACTTTTTTGACCCACTGTATATGAGAGGTTACAACTGTACGGTGTTATATAGACAACGACATTGATAATAATATTTACTTTATATTTAATTAAATTATTAAAAAATAATTAAATATGTGGTGCGACATGTGGATCCTAATGAAATATGTTTAATCTTTAACTCAGTTCAATTTTTTTAACAATTTAAAAATAATTGTTTTATGTCATTGAGTAAATAATGCTTTTTAATTGCATCATACAATATAAGATCTTTATCGATAGACAAACAAAATTTAAACTCTTAGTTAAGTTACTTACTTATGAGACCAAGCGATATGTTAGAAAAACATTTACCCGATAGCGGACAGATACACAACTTTCGGAACTTAGTATACGGAACAGACATATATTAAAATATTAAAATGTGAAATGAGAAAATAATGAAGTGGAAATAAGAAAATGTCAAAATATAAGACACTAAATCAATTTTGAATTAATTTTATATTAAATGAAAATTAATATAATGCTAAACCACCAGTAATGTTAATTCTTGATAAATTTTGTGATGTGAGGGAAGTGTAAATAACAAATTATAAATATTTAAAAGACAGAATCCTTAAGTATTTATTTCATATAACTCCTATTTATTTAACATTTGTAGCTACATGTTTCGGAGAAAATGCTCCATCATCAGGCTTCTAAAAATGTTTAAAAATACATTAATCTATAACATTACACCAATAGTTTTACAATTATATAATATGTCATTTACCTCTTAATCAGTGATTATTTTCACATTGTCCATTCCCCATGCTATAAGGGATCATATAATATAAGACAGAATCCTTGTTGAAAGTTATGATGTTAATTTCTGATATGTTTTCTCAAGGGAAGTGGAAATAAGAAAATATAAAAACTATGATATACTTTCTCATATTTATTTTTAGATAGATATGTTTTATTGAAATAATAATACAACTTAAATTAAATTGATACAACAAATAAAGATATACATAAAACACCAAATCCATGTACAAATTAATGTTCTTAAGTTTTGTAACACTTTTACACATTAGATAAGAGGGAATAAGAAAACATGAATTGATAAAACACTTAATCCTTTATGAAATTCATTTTGTTAACTTCTGTTTCACTTATTTTCATTTAAGAAGACTAAATATTAATATAACACACTAAAGAACAAAATCCAAGTTGAAACTGTGGAAGTGATTGTTTACATGTGAGGTTATAGGAATGAGCTATCGATAAATGTAAACTAGAAGTGAAGCGTAAGGATCGAACTGGTCGGTGTAGCGCGGGTCAAACCAGTTTGCTGCCTCCTCTTAACCCGACCGTTACCGTACGTAATAGCATAATTATAGATTTAATTTGGCAGAAATAACATTATCGATCCATCTAGTTGGATTTTAATTTTTAACCATAAAAGTATATGACATTTTGCAAACCTCGTCTCTGGCACTCAAGAGTATACATTTTTATAACTTTTATATTGAAATTTATTATTCTAAACCTTCCAAGAACTATGAAGATGTTGTAGTTAAAATTTGGTATAGTTGGGTTTAATAGTTTTACCAATGTAAACTTTGTTGCTGAATGGCCACATATCGGCAGATTTTTAAACTGCATTGGGATCCATATGTCGCTCTATATATTTATAGCTATTATAACAATTGATTTGAAAATAAGTAAATTTTATCATAAATTTCTAGCTCTATATAACACCATACAACTTTGTAACCTCTCTCGAATGGTGCTCGCCACCTATCGGTCGATTATCAAACTTCACTGCGCACCAGATATTTATCGCTTTTTTATAACAATATAATTGAAAATCTTTAAATTTTATTATTGCTATACCTTCCTTGAACTATGAAGATCATGTGGCTAAAATTTGGTACTGATTGGTTCAGTGGTTTTCGTGGTTAGTGATCACAAACGAAAAATGGGTTGTTCTTTTATATAATAGGATGGATATATATATATATATATATATATATATATATATATATATATATATATATATATATATATATATATCGCGATACAGGCCAAAATAAACTTATTTATTTATTCACTGTTGTTAAACAAAATATTAACAATCAGGTGATGGTATATATCCATGTATTATAATAACATTGTGTGTCAGCCATGAGCAGGAAGAAAACCCAGTGTCAGAGCTTGACAACCAATTTCCAGAAATCAATCAAGAGATTAAATCATTATTAAATTAGTTGATTGGTTCCAGGAAATTAGTTGTCAAATAGCTAAGATTAAATTTTGCCCAACTCTGCCCATCGGTAATAGTCCAGTCATTTTAGGTTTTAACAGTCTTTAATTTTTAAACTTCACGGGTGAAGAAAGTGGTGATGTTAGTCTGGAAACTCTAGAGAGGTGTGGATTGAAAAGAATGCGAACGAGAGAGATAATCTCGGAATCTCTTAAAATAAACCAATGCCGAGAAGCGGAAAAATTCCTAGACAGCTGAATTTCTCTATACACTTTTATTACAGCATTTTAATGAATACGTGAAAAATCGACATAGATGTAAAGCTATAAAGGTCAAAAGATCGCGAAAATCAGTTTTCCGCGAATATCTCGCGACCTATTGCTCGGAGGTCAATTGCGGTCATAAAAAAAATTGTTCCACGTCCAAATATCTACAAAAAAAGTTTCGTTGCATTTTTCTGCAAGATCGACCGTTTTTTTTTTTTTTTAGCAGAGCCTACCTTTTTTTTTTAGAGAGACTAACTTTTAAATCGCCCTTTTCCGCGTTTTTTTTTTTTTTTTTTTTTTT
Organism: Euschistus heros; assembly: GCA_003667255.2. Taxonomy (NCBI): domain Eukaryota; kingdom Metazoa; phylum Arthropoda; class Insecta; order Hemiptera; family Pentatomidae; genus Euschistus; species Euschistus heros. The sequence continues at coordinate 233,569 of RCWM02000718.1, forward strand.
ACTCTTTTGTCTATAACTCCAAAACTGTTTGTTTGATTAAAAATATGTTTTTTTTCTTCTGAGAGCTGGTTAAATTTACTGTTTTACCCTATATATGACGTGATCGAGTCCCGTAAAACACCTATGCTAGGACGCTGAAAACCCCGTACTTTTGTGAAATCCTTATTTTTTCGGCACATTTCTCGTTATAGCCCGAAAAATACTTGTCCGATCCCGAATTTTTTTTTTTTTTTTTTTTTTTTTTTTTTTTTTTTTATCTCAAAGCTGATTAAATTTACTATCAGCTACCATATACCAAATTTTGATTAAATTCCGTGAAACACCCACACCAGCCCACTGAACAGATCAGAACTGTCATGTTTTGCTAAAACATACATATTTTATTTAAAATTTAATATATATAGGATCTAATAGAAATTTTTAGCAGCCTTAAGATTTAAAAAAGAAATTTGAGATCCGACAAATTGTTCAAGAATAATAGAGAAAATGTGCCAAAAAAAACTTGGATTTTATAACAGTTGGCAGTTTTTAGCGTGCTGGAATGAGTATTACATGAAATTAATTAAAATTTGATAGATGGTATCTGATAGTAAATTTAACCAGCTTTGAGATAAAAAGAAATTCGGGTTCGGACAAATATTTTTGGAGTTACAACGAGTAATGTGCCGAAAAAATATGGACAATGGTACGGGGTTCTCAGCGTGCTAACATGGATGATATTACGGGACTTGATCAATACGTCATATATTGTGACAGTAAATTTAACCAGCCCTCAGATGAAAAAAACAAAACATATTTTAGATCAGACAAATATTTTTGGAATTAAAGACAATAGAGTAACAAAAATCGTGTTTTCGCGGAAAACTGCGACTTACCGCAAGTTAGTCGATTTCTCAGAGCTCTGCTAAAAAAATAGTTGATCTTACAGAAAAATCCAAGTGAAAGTTTTTGTAGATAGTTGCACGATGAACAATTTTTGTTATGACCTTAATTGACTTCGGAGCATTAGTTTGCGAGATATTCGCGGAAAACTGATTTTCGGGACCTTTTGACATTTATAACTTTTTTAGCCGGCACGATATCGTCGATTTTTCACATATTCATTAAAATGCTGTAATAAAGGTGTATACAAAAATTCAGCTGACTAGGAATTTTTCCGCAGATTGGGGTTTAAAACTTCTAAAATGTCTGGGCTATAACACTTTGCTTTATTTTAAGAGATTGCGAGATTAGCTTTCTGGTTCACATTTTTTTCAATCCACATCTCTCTTGTGTTTCCAGAATTCTATGAATCTGTTATTAGTGTAGTTGAGTGGGTAGGGAACTTTTTTATTTTCTATTGATTCAGCGAGGTTACTGACCACATCACCTCTTTCTTCACCCGTGAAATTTCACTCCTTGAACAAATACTTCCTTACCAAATACTGAACCCAAGACCCTCCTTGGGCCTGTTTTAAGCGGAATGTTTAACCTACATTATGATATCACGTTTTTGGACAAAGAAGACCTTTTAGTGTTTCTAAGCTTAAGAGTTATTTCTTATCGGATCGTGCACTTCCGATTATTTTTAATGGTTGGTTGCGTTAGGGATATTGGTAAATCGAAAAAATCCAAACTTACGGTAAAAAATCCAAACTTACGGTACACTGTCAAAATATATACCTTAAATAATCTTCAGACATACATATATATATATATTAGTCTAATAATTATTGTCTGACGTTTTGATGATAAGAGATGAAGGTTATATGTTTTTATTTATTTTTATAAAAAGAATCATTCAACTTCAGACATTAATGAAAAAAGAGATTTCATGAGAAAATCTTATCACTTCAAAATAGTTTATAATTGTATAATTTTTACAAGGAATTTTTACAGAAATTTAATCATTAATGTATTTAAAATAAAATAATTAACTATTTTTCATAAAATAAAATTGGTGATTATTACACATTTTATTTTCCGTAATTTTAATAATAACAGATAGAAAACATATTACTTGTTTTATTTTATTCTGCTAAATATTTGAGGGGGGAGGGGGGAGGGCGGTGATATATAAAACCTATATTTTGGATTAATGCATAATATATAATATACATATATATTAATTAATTATTTATTATTAATAATTAATTAATTAATTAATTAATTAAAATATTAATCTTTTTAGTTTATGGTAAGAAATGGTTTATTTATAAGTTATTTACACAAAATCTGCCACAAATGAATAATTTTTATTAATCAATAACAAAAAATTATAAAATGAAGAAAAAAATAAGAAATTAACACATTTAAAAAAAAAAATTTATTCTTCATTTTTATCAGCTTTTCTGACAAGGGATGTTCTTCTAATAGCGGATTTCTCCCTCTTCTGCGACGAAGGGCGCTAATCCTGTCAGGCATAAAAGAAATTAAAACAATTCAATAAATAACACCGAAGTAGAATTTGCGAAATTACAATTATAGAAATTATGTTTTAAAATCAATTCCACATTCTTTCAAGACAGGAAGGTTTGTATTTCTCCCAAAGCATTTTTTTCTGTGCCGTTTCACAACGTATTAACAAAATTCCAACAAAAGACCAAATCTGAGTTTCCGTTTTGTTTTTTTTTTGCTGTTGAGTGTATAATTCAAATGTTCTCTCCATTTCCTTTTTTTATTATTTAAAGTTATATAGATCTGGGGTATGTCAATTATTTCACAGTGTCAAAACCTGAGGAAATCATTTGGGAAAACAGTTGAGACGATAGGCGGTAAAGGATAACAGATTTGGCAACATTTCAATTTCCGCTATCGCAAGATCCGCTAATGGTTTATCCCGAAATCGAAGATTGCACAGGCCCAATAGTTTGGAATGGCTCTTCAAATCGTTTGGAAATCCAAGAATTCCTGGAATTTTGAAACATGGCTGACTGTCAGGATTTTGTTTTTTACAAAATACACTACTGTATTACAAATTCATGGAAATGTTCAGTATGACAGCTGATTTCCCTAGCAGATTTCCCACCTCTGACTGCAAAATACCGACATCATATTTCTTAATAAGTTTCATTTAAATTGGATTAGGTTTAACCAATACTTTGATTGAATCCAAAAAAGGGATTTCCGTATTTCGGTGTAATATATGAATGGAAAAATGATTTATATGATGCATATTAATGTAAATGTATATTATTGTTGTGAATGTATTAAATTGGAATAACAGGTGTTGAGATTTAGAACGTCTGATTTTTTGTTTATTGACCGATTTTTAAATTTTTCTATGGTTATCATTTCTATAATATTTCGTTAAAAATTATTTTGTTCATGGGGAATAATTTTGGGGGAATCAAATTTAAAAGAATGTTTTGTTTACCTGTAATGAATAAAACCCGAATAGATCTGACCAAACAGCTCTCACCACTCATTACAGGCAAACAAAACATTGTTTTAAATTTGATTTCCCCCAAATTATTCACCATGAACAGAATAATTTTAAACGAAATATTAAAGAAATGATAGCCATAGAAACATTAACAAATCGGTCAATAAACAAAAAATCAGACGTTCTAAATCTCAACACCTGTTATTTCAATTTAATACATTCACACCAATAATATACATTTACATTAATATACATCATATAAATAATTCATACATTTATTAGTATATTACACCGAAATATTTTTCTACCTGTATCTTGGGAATGCCATCCAGTCCTTTTCTCCGTAATCTTTGTAACTGTTTTTCAAATTCCTCCAGGTGAGTTGTGTACTAGAATTGTTAGAATTTAGTTAGTCAATACCATATCCACTAGTAACATTGTAAGTAGTTTCATACTCCTCTATATTCTGTAATTATATATATGTATTTTTATTATTCTAACACATGTTATATACTTGTATTGTAGCTAAATTTATGTTTTGAAATAACTTGTATAACTTATATAATTATATTGTAACCTGGTTTTTTACTGTAGGGCAAGATCATGAGAACAATATAGTCTCGAATCGTTGCCAAAATTTTATTTTTTTTATTGACTGAACCTCAAGAACCTTACTAAACATATATATATATATATATATATATAATATATATATATATATATATATATTTATATATATATACAATATTTCCAGTATTTAATTTATATATTTTTAAACGAAAAAATATTTATTTCATAAACAAAAGAAATATTAAACCAGTGGAACGATATATAACAGCTGATGAGGTAGCTGCTTAGAAAGGAGCCAGTGAAAGTGAGTTTACTTTCTGCTGGCCAGTCGTGACCTTCTCCTCTTCTCCTTCCTCGATGACCATCTTCTTTCAAAGGTCGACCTCTTGGGGCTTATGCAAGAGGATGGGGAGGATCTTGTGAAAGAAAAACACCATTTGGTAATAACAAACGCGAGGCATTATCCAACTAATGGAAAAACCGACGCTAGTTCTTACACCATTGGAAACTCCCATAGTTCGGGTCAACAACTCAAAAAACGTGTGATAATAACAAAGGCGGTATATGTTTGTTATTATTCGCGAATGAGCACATTGGAACTACGCATATTACTCAAGAGGCATGCGTTTCCTTTCTTCGTGCCCAAACTTTCTTTATTCTTCTGATGTGGACTTCTTTTCTCTCTTGAGACTATGTTGTTCCAGTCTTTTTCATAGGTTTCTTCTCCTGATCAACTTGTAAATTTTGGACCTGAAAACTACTCGGTTTGTAATATCCTCTGGTGTGATTCCGGCTAGTTTAAGATCAGTTTTGATTTCCAATTATTTGCCTAGTAAGCCTCGCTGGGTTCATTCTCTTGACTTGTCCATAGAATTTCAATCTGCGTTTTTTAATGTCACTTTAAATATTACAGTATCGTTTGATTTTTCGATTTACTTCTGAGCCAGTACTGTTTCGGTATAAATTATTATATATATGAATCTTTGTATGTATGTTTTAATATATATTGTCGCTATTTGTTGGCATTTCCTTCTGTACTTTAACTAGGGAAAGAAGGGTGAGTTATCCAACAGGTTACCTACTTATTATAGCATAGAGTGAGAACCAAGAAATTCGTTCCGTGGGCGGGACATAAAATAAATGCCATCCCACCCAGGCTGGATTCGAACTAGTAAAAAAAAATATTATACATCGTTGTCGATATTACAAACAACAGGGCCATGATTTATATAAAAATAAGATGAGATTATTTATTTGTAAGGAAGGCCATGCACTATACAAAGGAGTTCGGTTATTTATCATGTTTCATGATATACAATACAAATACAAATATTATGTACATTATAATACTACACCTAATACTTATGTACCTAATATACCTAATACTACAAAAATAATAATACCAATAATATAACAAATAATATTAAATATAACTAAGAATAAAAGTACGTAGTAAGGTCCATAAGTTTTTCGACCTGTCCTCCTTCCCCTCCTCCAAACGTGTCGGGACCTGCACGCCTATGTAGGTTCATGCCTCCTCACTCCATACCCATCGCCCGCAATTCCTCAGTCCTGTCAGTCAGTGTCCAGCCTTGAAGGAAACTCCCCATTTTCCCAGTTCAAACTCGAATTCCGTGCGTTTATTAAATTCTTTTGTAAAGAGGGTCTTACTCCTGCGCAAATTAAAGAGCGCTTGATTTGTGTCCTCCCCTCATATTCCACTGTGAAAGAATAGACAAAATTATTTAAGTTAAACCAAGGAAATAACAGCGAGCGTGGGGCTTTCAAAAACAAGTGTTTTGAGGATAGTCAAAGAAAATTGGCATATGAACAAGATTAGTGCAAGATGGGTTCCAAAAATTCTTTCAGCTGCTCAAAAACAGGAACGAGTTAACTGCTGCAATGAACTTTTACGTGTTTTTTTCCAAGCAACAGAGGAAGAACATTTTTTTAACAAAGCAGAAAATTATTTTTTTCATGGTATAAAATGTTGCCAAAGCGTTATATTAAGTGTTTTGAACTTAGAGGAGAATATATTGAAAAACAGTAAGACCAGTTTTTTTGTTTCACCTTTCCTTCTATCCCAGGCCGGAAACTTTTTGATCTTACGACGTAAATACAAGCTTTTCAATCTAAATAATAAACAATACCTAATAAAAGAATTTACCCTTTTTTTATTTCATTTTTAAACCTTTAATATTTGTAAAGTTCATATTTAACTATCCCTACTTTCAAATATATACATGTCATATCTCTGGCAAATAGGTACATATATGATACTGATATTTTACAGTTAATAGCACTATATTATAAGTTTATATTATATAATTAAAATTAGTATATAAATACGAAAGTGACATTGAATTACAATGGGTCATATTAAGCAACAACGGATCAGCTGTCTCTTACATATTCGCTATCCTAACTTTTGGAAATCCCAAGAAGCCCGGCGTTTTTTTTTTTGTTTTTTTTTTCGAATTAATTTAAGTCAAACTCAATAATTTTTCAACTTCCGTGGCAGCCCTCTCACTATGGGAATTCCTATACCATTAATTACAAAAATAAAAAAGCGTAAAACATAAGCAGGAAGTGTTTTTTCTCTCTGATACGAAGTGAAAGTGATTTAATTTATGTGATTTCTATTAAAGGACTTTTTGAAACACACTACATAACCTATAGTCCATTCAATAAAAGAGTGCGTTTTCTGTAATCCATGGTGCTTCTTCGGAAACATGTTTAGGGTAGTTAGAAAGTAAACATACTAAAAGTCCTGGAGTTTTCGGTCCTGGGAACAGGAAGGAGGAGGGAGAGTGTAAGGTCCCTTTTTTTGGTTTTGCGCTCATATCTCGAAAACGATGCGTCTTATGCAAAACATGACTATTTACTAAATTAATGCTAATTAAATTCTGTACAACTATTATTATATACATATTTGTCATATTTTATACCGTTTTCGAGATATACGTTTGGCAAATGTGAAGAACTTTTAGGATGATTGTTTTACCAGGAAAAGTTAAAATTTATTCAACTTTAGACCGGTTGAAGATAAAATTGGCATATAAATGTGTATTAAGTTTCCTACAATATTATTTATGAAGACTTTTGTAGTAGGATGAACGTTTTAGAAGATATAGAGGGAAGTTTAATAGAAAACGTGAGATGAAAATTTTTTTTCTCGAAAATGTTCTCATTTTCCAAGCAAATTGATTGTACTTCGAAGGTATTTTCCATTTGAAGCCTGTTCCTGAAGGTCGGACAGTGGACTCAAAGCTGCACTGTGAACACTTAGATAAGGTTTATGCACATAGACCTAAAGGTGTCACATACACCATGGGATAAATCTAAGGATATGAACTGCGCAGTTCAAACCTTCAGATTTATTCGAAGGTGTGTGGTGAAAATCTTAAAAGACCTTGTAAATGTAATCGAAAAACCATTCTTAAAACTGCACAGATGTGGACTGTACAGTCCAATCCCAGAGTGTGTGCGCGAACCTTCATATTCCGCTCCCCTTTTCTGATATAAAAGATGCACCGGAAGTTTTTGTTAACAATTCATAAAGTTTTATGAAAGTGAGCCGTGCCTGTTAAAGAGTAAAGATTATCAAAAGTAAAATAGAAGTTACTTACAAAAAATTAACCGAAAAACTAAAAGAAATTGAGCCGAACGCCACCAAAGACTCTGTTATTAAGAAAGTTAATAATACAAGAAGTTTGTGTAGAAAAGAAGCAAAGAAGGTGAAGGATTCCATAAAATCAGGAGGGACAGCTGACGACGTGTTCAAGCAAAAGTTGTGGTACTACACTTTGCGATCGCGTTATCCTCTTCGTTCGTTGCCATGGTCACAACTACAAGAAACCGTGAGGAGAACCTTTGTGTGTGTGGGCGACTGTTCAGTTCAGATAAATCTAAAGGAAATTTCACAAGTGCATGTGAAATGTATAGGGGGCCTTAATACTACCTCTTCTAGAACATCTCAGTTCTTCACGGAAATGCTAACCACGTTTTTTAAAACTGATTTGCTAGCATCCAAGTAAGCATAAAGTTTTTGTTTAATTTTTCTCAAAACCCACCAAAATATTATACTGATTATTAAGGTACAAGTAGGACACCTTCAAAAATAATTATAGAACAAAGTTAATATGCTTTCATATATTTTGACTGGGCCGGAACTAGGAGATTTGTCGAAGGGGGCAAAGATCATTTTGCCGCTCCCATCCCCCTGTCCCTCCTCCATTCCCCACCATTAAAATACAACACCTCCGTAATGCAGTCGAATATAATATATTAATTATGTAAAAAAAAAAATAAATAAATAAAATAAGGCAAAATTGATTGTGATATTATTACTTTCAAAAAGTTTTACCGCCTCCTGAAATCTGCCTCCCTTGTTGATCGTTTGGATTTTCAATATTTTTAGAACTGATGATGAATGCTGTACATTCGAAACTAGCCTTAAAATGAAATTAAAAAAAAAAGTACGTTACCAATAGGAGCACAAAATATCCTATCCTATCAATCCTAATTCCCAGTTTTTTTTATGTCCGTTTTCTTAAGAAAATATAACATCATTAGTACTTCGATATCACCCAAGAAAACCCCTTCTACGAACAGGCAAAAGGAAAAATGAAGGCTCAGCTGAACGAAATAATCTTTTAAGAATTCTAAGGCATCCTTGAAAATAAGAATATTAAAAACATTTTTCTTTTTAGAAACCTCGATTTATCTAAAATTTATGAGACCAAAGTCGGCTATAGTTTTAAATTCACCGATATAATATATTCACACGTGGATTCCTCAACTAATCCACTAGACATTGTTGACTTTCTTAGAGATACAGGAACAGAGCGACAAGGCCTTAAAGGGAGAGAGAGAGAGAGTAGTGAAAGTTTCTTATTTATAAAAAATGCACGGGTTGGGGAGCTACAGCAATCAGCCTTCTATTGTTATCGCATCGCACGTATCTATCATCCTTAATTTAATTCCAACATTTTATGTAAGTAAATTTTTTGCACGCATTCCTACCTCTTTGGCGTAATGCTGAAACCAAAGGGTATGAAAATTCTAACACCCATTCGAATTGAACGAACGTTTGTAAATGTTGTGAATTCGACGCCTATAATTTTTTAACGTTTTTAAACCGATTAAATTATTATATAATAGTAGAAGATTATTAAAAATTCCCAGTATAGAACTGTTATAAATACAGTAAGCCTGGAACAAGTACCTAGGAGCACTGTTTACAGTATTCTGTTAATTGGCAAACTGGGCAGCTTTGACTTGGCAACTGAATGTTGATCTAGATGATTATGTTGATTCAAGTTAAGTCAAGAAGCAGGTGATCGATTATTTTTTTTTTTATCGATCTTCAGATTTTTAGAAATAAAGCGTAAAATACCTAATCCAGCCAACTCCATATTTGTAAAAAATTCAGTGTTTGTCAAAAAAAAAAAGATGGCTGGATTATGAAGAGTCCTTATTCTTTTGTTTGGCCGTTTTCATTTTAACATAACTACTTTTGGGAGAATAACCTTCTACCTAAGATAGTCTATTAAAAAAAAAAAAAAAATGGCAACCGGATTTTGCTCGATTTAGTAGTGAATCAGGTGTAATCATAGAAAAACAATTTATTCAACAATTGGTTTTTAAAACGCTTTTATTAACTTGACCTGTATGTAACGGAATCGTTCATCGTAATTTTCACCAATTTCCAGCAACCTGAATAACTTGAAAATTTGCACACACTTCAATACACCAATGACAATAATTGCACAACTTTGTTCTAATGTTCTCACTTAGGCTAGTTAAACCACCCCCAAAATGGGGGTCAGCCTTGCAAAAGGTGAAGTAGTAGGTTTTAAGTTGTTTTATGGTCCAGGTGGGTCCTCAGAATAAAATATCAAAAATGAAACTAAATTTGATAAGGGGGGAACAGGTCAGGAACTAGGGAGGGGCAGAGGGGGCACGTGCCCCAGGCGGCAGATTTTAGGGGGCGGCAAAATTTGAAATGTTTATAAGAAAAGTAAGTTATTAATAACCTTTTCAAAACAATAATAATACAATCGATACTGTTTAATTTTATTACATTTTTTTCTTCATGATTTATAAACTTTATTATAATATACTACGGAGGTATTATATTTTAATGGTGTAGGAGAGGGTAGGGGGCGGCAAACTGATCTTTGCCCTCCTTGACAAATCTCCTTGTTCCGGCCCTGAGGGGGAATGTTTGATGGGGGAACCTAAACTTTCTGAACTTTTTTCAGATTTCAGAAAAAAACATAGAAAATTGCTTCCAATCGAAAAATATTATACTAACAAAACTAAAGTTTATTGATGATAAAAGTATGGTTGACTGGATGATGAATGGAGAAGAAGATAGTCAGGGATGCAGTCAAAGTAACACCACGTCAAAGAAGAATTCTTTAATACGTGCCAACGTTTCGACCTGCGTTGCAGGTCTTCTTCAGGGCTATAATGAACAAAATACCAGAAGTGACAAAAAAACAGATGTGACAAAAATAACAGACCGATAAACAGATGACAAATGGAATACAGAATGGCATAGATAAAAAAACATATACAAAAACCGTATAGAAAAGATCAGATACATAAATAACAAAGAATACCAGGTATGCAAGTTTAAAATGTCGTTTATTTCTTAAAATATATACACAGTAATTTAAAAAAAAGTATAATATATTTTATTCAAAGTACTGACCCTCGCTTTCTACACATTTTGTCCATCTCTCGGGCAATATATGGATACCATTCCAAAAGAATGCTTCATCTTTATTTGAAATCCATTCATCGAGCCATTTTCGTACGTTTTCGAAATTGTTGAAGTGTTGCTCCGCCAATGAGTGTCCCATCGATGAGAAGAGGTGATAATCAGAAGGCGCCAGGTCAGGTGAATACGGCGGGTGGGGTAGGAGTTCCCAACCAAGCGAAGAAATCGTTTCCTTAGTCAATCTGGCTGAATGTGCAGGAGCGTTATCATGCTGAAGAATGACTTTGGCGTGCCTGTGAGCCCATTCTGGGCGTTTTTCGATCAATGCGTGACTCAAATTGATCATTTGTTGTCGGTAGCGCTCGGTATTGACTGTTTCGCCGGGTTTGAAAAGCTCGTAGTAGACTACTCCCTTCTGATCCCACCACACACACAGCATTGTCTTCTTCCCAAAACGATCCGGTCTTGCACTCGATGTGGATGGTTGTCCTGGCGTTACCCATGATTTTTTTCGTTTGGGATTCTGAAAATAAATCCATTTTTCATCGCCAGTTACAACTCGATGCAAAAAACCCTTTCTTTCGTGGCGTAAAAGCAGCATTTCGCACACAGTTTTTTCGTTTTTTCCATCTGTCGTTCGTCCAATTCATGTGGAACCCATTTTCCAACCTTTTGAATCTTTCCCATAGCTCTCAGGCGATCGGAAATGGCTTGCCTAGTGACATTCAACTGTTCTGCCATCATTTGTTGGGTTTGGGTATTGTCTTCGTCTAATAAAGATTGCAATTCGAAGTCCTCAAACTTTTTTGGTCGATTTTCTCGTTTTTGATCAGTAACATCAAAATCACCACGTTTGAAACTTTGAAACCAACGTTCACATGTCCTGACGGTTGGAGCAACATCGCCATAAGTCTCAACAAGAATTCGATGACATTCAGATGCCTTTTTCTTTTGATTAAATAAGAAAATCATGACATGCCGCAAATGCTCTTTATTTGGCTTAAAATTAGACATTTTTAACACCAAAGAAAGGTATGATACGTCCACGTAAACGACTTAAAAACAACTGACTTTTGTAAACAAATGACTAACAAACAAAATAGCGTTTAGAGATAAGCAAATCCTTCAATAGGCTAAGAGCGCATTCTATTGGAATTAAAACGACATTTTAAACTTGCATACCTGGTACAAAGCAGCAAGGAAAGAATAAGGACAAGACAGGAATGAAAAAGGAAAAAAAAAATAATAAAAAAAAAATAAATAAATAAAATAATAAAATATATATATATATATATATATATATATATATATATATATATATATATATATATATATATATATATCAATAAACTCAGTATTTGTTCCGGACATGATCTTCTTTTTCTAAATCCATTTTGGTATTCTCCTATCTGATGATCGATTTGCGGTTCTAGTTTATTCAACAGAGCTCTCGACAAAATTTTTTCGAAGTAGCGAAATCCCCCTATAGTTATTTGTATCTGTCTTCGCCCCTTTTTTATGCAGTGGGTGTATAAGTGCCGTTTTCCATTCTTCTGGTATTTCTTCTTTCTCCCAAATTTCTTGCATTAATTCTGTCATTTTAGCAATATATCCTTCCTCCGCAGACTTCCACATTTCGGCTATTATCCCGTCTTCCCCGGCCGCTTTATTATCCTTCAATGAGAATACGATTTCTTTAATTTCCTCGATTGTCGGTTATAAACTATTCGGGTTTTGTGGATTGTTTGAATTCGTTTCTAGTTTGGTTGTAGGTTCTTCGCAGTTCAGTAAGTTTTCAAAGTGTTTTGCCAGTATCTCGCAATTTTCTGAATGAACTGAAAGAAATAGCAGAAAGAGCCGGGTTAAAAATATCATTCGAAAAAACCGAAATAATGACGAATGACAAGGAAAAAAATGGAAAAATCGAGACTAAATATGGTAAAATCAAGTTGGTGAATCAATTTAAATACTTGGGGGAACTTGTAAACTACAATGGGGGAGACTTGCAAGCAACGCATAGTAGAGAGGTAAAATTGGATAGATTAAAGTTCTCAGTCAGGAGTTTTTATAATAAAAAAAATCTTTCCATAAAAGCCAAAATTAGACACTATGAAACAGTCATAAAACCTGTGATCCTCTACGGGGTAGAGACTATGGGATTTACCAATATGGAAACCTTGTTAAGGACGGAAAGAAAGATATTGAGAATGATATACGGACCGAGAAAAGTGGGGGAAGAATATCGATTAAAAAAAGAACGATGACCTTTACGAACAATTGGAAAACTTAGAATCATCGATGAGGAAAAGGAGATTAAATTTTTTCGGACACATGAAAAGAATGAATAGCAATAGATTAAACAAACAAATATTTGATAAAGTGATGAAATTGAAAAATATAAAAGGTTACCCAGAGCAAATGAAAGAGGAAGTTAAAATATTGGGTATCACGGAGGGAGACTACAAAGATAAGGATAAATTCGGAAAAATGGTTAAAAATATAAAGGTTCTTGTAGCGGAGAAGAAGAAGCATGAAAGTAGGAAATGGACGGAGGAAAGAAAGAGGGAAATGAGCGAAAAAATGAAAAGAATTTGTGCAGAAAGGAAGAAAACCTGAAAATGATATACGCGTAGTCCACCGTTGGCCTGTATCCCGATAAATAAATAAATAAATAAATATATAAATAAAAATAAAAATAAATAAATAAATAAATAAAATAATGAAAAATAATAATAAAAAATAAATAAATAAAGTAATAGATAAATAAATAATAAAATAAAAATATGGAAATATAGGAAAGAATGAGGGAAATAATGTAGAAGGTGATAAAAGAAAAGAAACGGATAAAAGAATGAAGGTGAAGAAAAATAAAAGTGGAAAGATAAAAGTAAAAGTAAAAGAATATGAAGGAACACTTATTCACCGAACCACACTTGTGAGGAGAAGGACGATGACTGATGTGAAATGGTAAGAACAGCTGGGTAGGATAAGGGAGAAAAGGTGCGGGACACATGGATACAGAATAGGAAAATAAAGTTTATTGAATAATGCGTCTAAAGACATCTGTTGTCTTTAGCTACAATCGATCTGTTGTCTTTAGCTACAATCGATCTGTTGACTTTAGCCATAATCGAATGTCAAACATCGAAGAATTTTTCCAACTTTAGAAAGTTAGTTTTGGTCATTTTGAAGAGTCTATAACAAAGAAATGGCTAATTCAATCAAAAAAATGTTCTAAACTAAAAGTTGTAGATCTTTACATTTTGTGCAAGATAGGATTTTAAAGTAAAAATTTTCCCATTCCTGCTCTGAGATATGTAAAAAAAAAAACAAAAAAAAAACTTGTTTGTTGATTTTGGATAAACTGTGTTAAAAATGGAAAAAAATCACGAATAGTACAAGGAAATTAGCTTCGAAGCTTGAACTCTAAAAATTAAAAGGTCTGGCTGCTCTAAATTGTTTTCCAAACTTAGTTTTTTAGTTAGTTTTGCTGTAAAGGCGTGTTTTTCTAGTACTTTTAAACTTTTTTTTATTTACTACTAGATTGATATAAGTAGCCGAATGTGCAACGTGTTTAAAAGTTTTTCTACAGCATTTGTAGAATCATTAGCTTCAACAGAACTAGGCTTATTCCTAGTTGTGTACCTACATGGAATTGCGCTCCCGGCGCAGCATAAACAGAAGCGCCCTCTCTCCTTACCAGCATAATAATAAAATAAAGAACTATTAACATTAAAATATTAAACATTTAGATTTATTAAGGAAAAAATATATGTATTGAATGTAGTGTTATTATTATTGTATTGACTAATTTTCTTACGTAGCATAAGTTTGACACCTAACTTCCAACTACTGAATTGAGCAAAATGAAAATTAATTTTTAGTAGTAGCATGCGGACTGGTTTTAAATTTGGAAAGCGTTCGGCGCGTACAACATTACACTATAATCCCCGTGAACATTTATAAAGTAAAATTTAATAATTAGGTTTTTTCTGTATTTATTGTTATTAGGCAAAAAGTGTAGTACGGTTTTATACTTTCTTGAGGTCATCCAAAGAAATAGTTTTTTTTTTTTTTGTTTTGTTTTTTTAATAAAACACTGTTCTATTGCTATGTTAAATTCAGTCCTATGGAGTGCAAACACATATACCAATGTTAAAAAAATAATATATAAGGCTGTAATAGAAAGCGTAATGCTATGCAGCTTAGAAACATGGCCTAGATTGTATATAGCATAGAAAAATTGCAAGGCAAAAGATTCCTGGCTGTGGAGATGGTTTTTTGGAAAGGTCAGCTAGGATTCAACGAATCCGAAATGGGATTATAAGAGAAAGAATGTAAGTAATAGGAATATCCTGGAGGAAATGAAGGGAAGGCGACTGAGATGTTTCGGCCATATTAAAAAAAAACAGATAATAATAAAATCCCCAAAATAGCTTATGAATCAGAGGGTAGGAGAAGGTATTGTGGCTGACCGGGGATTAGTCGAAGAAGAATCGACGGACAGAGAGGAGTGGAGGAACCGACTGAAGGAAGAGTTTGGTTGAAGGAAACTTCGAATAGCGAAAAAAATCCTTTCAAAGAAAAAGAAGAATAAAATGAAAATTATTTCAATGGAAAAGTGCTAATACCAGGACTATCTTTTCAACATTCCTTCTTAATTTTTCAAGTATTTCTTGAGTTGCTGCAACCTCTTCCCCTACCTGCATTACGGAGGTCTGATGTTTACGTCACTGCTGATTCAAAAGAATGAACATTTAAGAGAAACTCGGTTGAGTCGTAACATTGACCGATATGTCCGCCCAACGAGTTGGTGTGCAAATCTCTCACCGAGCCCTGAGTAAATACATTATTATGAAGACCGTGTTACACAATTATCACCCCGAGTTACGAAAGCCAGAATACAAATAACTAATTGCCTCAATTAATATTCTCTTAATTGCGTAGGGTCTTCACTAGACCAGATCCGTCTCGCTCTCACTACCGTGTCATGGCGGTATTTTCTGTAGCCATCACGCAGCCTTCTAGATAACTATCTCGTTATCTTACAACATGATTTTTATACAAAATATGTATCTTAATAGCAAATGAATTTATACATATGATAATATTATTATAAATAGGATACATAACAAAATTAGGGATTGGTTAAGGCTGCTTCGAGAAACAGTTTCCTCCCAATTACATATGACAAAGTCCTTATAACTTATATCAAGAGTATTTTGTATGTATTTTGACTGACATGATAAATGTTTGGAATCAAAACTGGCAACAAACTACAAAAGGACGACCTCTACACAACTTTATTCCAGATATCACACTTACCAATTACGACAAAATTAAAAGTACACATTACAAAGTGACCCAATTCTTGACCGAACACGGACAAAGTAATGCCTACTTGAACCGATTTCATTTAACTGACTCACCTACATGCCACTGCGACAGACAAACACAACAGACTTTTCATCACATTCTATACAACTGCCCACTTTTTGACAACAAGAGAGTACAGCTTATAAAATCCATTCTATTAAAAAGTGACGACCGGCCGCTTCCAGAGGATATTTTCAAAAAATATCTCAAGGAATTGAAAAAGTTTATCACTGAATGTGATTTAGAACCCCTCAAAGTGAAGAAGATGACTAACGACGTAGAGCCGATCTCATTGATGTTTTTAGTTTTGTTTTTATTTGTTTTGTGTTAGTTATGAAATCTTCACTTAATTTTGTTTTGTTTCTTTTTTTACATTGTTTATTGCACCTATTCAAAATTCATCATAAAAACTTAAATTCTAAATTTAAAATATTTCATAAAATACTAAACATGTAAGATACATGTCATATGCTAATTGCATGGAGCATGTACAGATATTTAAATACACGCCCATCTTACAGGGTTACTGTAAGAGGGAAAACAAGAAAAAATTAGGGATTATGCCGAGGAGTAAATTGAAAATAAATCCTTAAATATCACACCTGACAGACATCCAATAAATCAGTTCTGTAGAACATAATACTGACCATACTACATCCAACGATGCGAATCAGACTCTATGTAATAAATCCTTCTATCCAGACGGAGCACTGTATAGCAATATTTCTTTCCGATTAATTCAATTTACGGCTTACCAGAATGCAGTGAACTTTTTCCCCCTCTCAAGAGATGGGCCAAGGAATAACGCACTATACTATACACGATTACCAGAGAAATATGGAAATAAGAAGGAATATCCTGGAGGAAATGGAGGGAAGAAGATTAAGATGGTTCAACCATATTAAAAGAATGGATAATAATAGAATCCACAAATTAGCTTATGATTGGGAAGCAGATGGTAGGAGAAGAAGAGGTGGCATCAATTTTTTTTCCCATATGAGGATGATGCAAAACATTTATTTCTTGCAGTTCAAATAATTTTTTTCCGTTCAATTTTTTCAACGGTGTGCAGGGATATTGCCGTGTTGCACTCAAAACTTTTCCTAAACCATTCCATACGAACCAACGTACGGCAATATTTCGATTTCGACAAATTTGTTCTTTTGAGCTTAAAATTGTTTCTCGTGTTTCAAATTATGACTTTTTCTTTTGGCATTGCACGTTCGTTTAAAAAAATGTAAATTATCCCATAAAGCCAATTGAAGCCACATTGAACTAAATGAATGTTCAAATTATACAGTGACAATAATTTTTAGGAAAAAATCCTTATGGGATTGATTAAGAGAGTCGGAATGAATGAGTGTTCATACACTGGGACTTTTGTAACAACAATAGTTAATTCAACAAGTGAATTCGATTTGGAAGGCAGTTGCATCTCATACTCGCTCTTGAATGATTGATTGAATCTATTATTACTATTTTTTCCAAGATGTCTACCCTGTACCAAAGATGTCTAAGTAGTGGAAAATGAAATGGAACAGAGGCGATGGTCCGCTTCCATTCTGAATGTCTTAAACGGTCCTTTCACGGTTTATCAACCACCTTAAGGACCCTTTCACTTAGATCCGGGTGAGGGAGGGGGGCGTTGTAATGTTCCACCAAGCTGATTACTAACTCCATCAGCAATCAAAAGCAATGTCAGTTTCTAATTATGATAATTATAATATTAACAAACCAACCTCAAACATTTCAAAGTGAGCGTGTCAACCACTGAGTAGGATCCCCAAGCCATTGGTCGAGCATGGTCTTAGTTCACTTTTATTAAAATGTTCACGAGAAGTTTCGCGTTATATGTGTGGAAATTTACCGCACATTAGTATTTTCTTTATGAAATTGTTTCCATGTATGAAACAAATACACTCTCTTGAGTTGCCCCATATTTTAATGTGCACTTTGAAGAAGTACATTGTTGGGGTATGCAGTCATAATAGATACACAGCAATTAATTTTTTTTTTTTTTTTTTTTTTTTTTTTTTTTTTTTTTTTTTTTTTTTTTTTTTTTTTTTTTAACATTTATTTAAAGAAAGTATTACAATCTTCCTCGATGTGGGCAATAAGTAATATGGATGGCTTAATTGATCCATTCACAATATATATATACAATATGAAATAAAAACAAAGAAAGTGAACAATGAATAAAAGTGAATAATAAATAAAAATAAGTAAAGAATCTCATAATATGTAATACAATAAAAATTAATTAAACAAAGTACCTCAAACTATACAATACATAAAGTGAAAAAAAATAAAATAATCATAATAATAAAAAAAAAATTTATAATAAAAAAATTAAAAAATTAAAAATTTAAATTTAAATTAAATTAAATCTTAACAATTAAAAAATAAGTTTTTTAATTTGTAATGCCAACGTTTCAACTTGCATTGCAAGACTTCATTAGGGCTAGAAGTAGAAACCAAACAAAAAGGTATGACTTAATTGTAGAGTATAAAAAACAAAGTTTAAATTAATTCAGTAGCCTGTATGCATTATTCTTCATGGCTTTTAGATATTAACTCATTAATTGGTCCTTACTATCTCATTAACTTTGTATCTACTTAGTTTTTATGTTTACAAATCATATTATTGAATTTACTCATTAATTTTTAAATTAACTATCACTCATTTTAATTTCTTTTAATTTTAATCTTAATTCAATAGTCTTTATGTATTGTCTTCATGGCCTTTAGATATTGCCTTTATGTTATTGTCTTTATGCTTATATATTTATTCTTTTCATACTTTTGTCTTTTATACTCTCTACAATTTAGTCATACCTTTTCGTGAGTTTTCTACTTCAAGCCCTTGATGAAGGCTTACAATGCAAGTTGAAACGTTGGCATTATAAATTAAAAAACTTATTTTTTAATTACTGTGTATCTATTATGACTGCATACCCCAACAATCGGTTTTTCTAAATACTTAACAGTCAAATATACCTTATCTATGTGCAATTTAACCTAATTCGCCCTATATATTGACAGTTTTGTGTACTAAAACGATAACTGTGGGCGAGAAAATGTGAATACAGAATTAAAAATTATTTTAGAAAAAAAACTGAGTAAACGCCTTTCACCAATGGCTTTAATTGCAAAATTCGTACAGAGATAAACATATTTGTTAACGATGAGATGTGATAACGCACATTAGCATGTATTAAAATATTCGTCCGCTTCGTACCATTTAAAATTCGTTGTCATAGCTACAATGATAAATATGCTGTAATTTCATTTATATTCGAATCGATTTAACGTATATGAGTCGATTCATAATCGATACATCTGTACAAGCATCGGTATCAAGAATCGATGATCTAAAGTCGACTATGTCCGGTTTATAAATGCTGCTACCTTTTTACCGATTTTTATTGAATCATATTCGTTTTCTAATCTTACAATTAAAATATCCATTAAATATAAAAACAACTCTTTGACCGAGGTAGAGTGAACCAGACAGTTATGGATAACCTTAAGAAGGCAATATTATATTTCAGATACAATAAGTGAATAAAAACAGTGAATAATACTTCAATCAAGTTGATGTTTGCAACATATTTTGCAGGGTAATTCTACTTAAAGCTCAATAAAAAGTTCACACCAACAGAAATCACTCGGAATATTTAGGAAATAAATATTTAAAAAATGTTAAAAATAACTAATGCAAAATCTTCAAAACCTATGGAGTCCTGTTCATAGATAAAATTGAAAATTTATACAACTTCCATGATTTAAACTAAATCTCCCTCCATTTTTCCGTGTTAAAAAAAAAAATATTTTTTTTTTATGATTTTGGAATCAATATAGCTCTAATTTATATTTAGCTATATTTTTTTTATTTTCAGAATTCTTTAAATTTTATTTTAATTGAAGCCATAATATAAATGAATGACTGCCGTTTAGAAAACAAAAAGGATAATAATCAAAATGGACAGAACTAAATAAAATAAATAATTTTTAAATTGACTACGTAAAGTCATGATTTATACATATTTAAAAAAAAATCCCGACGGGTGATTGTGCCATTGTTAAAAGTTTTTAAAATATACCATACAACTATTTACTCTAGACTCTACAATGTTTAAAAATAGCAATGCTTCTATTATCTTGATTAGAAAATATATTTTGGAGGTACTCCTGACAGTATTGCCAGATTAAAATTTATATAAATCTATATTTATATATATATATATATATATATATATATATATATATATATATATATATATATATTATATCTAGATTTAAATATATACGAAATTCCCACATTATATATAAAATATCCCTATATCTCCCTACCACAAATAAATGAATCCCTAGGAAAATATATAGGTATTTGTTACTTTATTTACAATACTTAAAATAACAATTATTAAAGGTACAAGGTGAATAAACAATTACACAAACAATAAATAAACAATTATAAATAGTACACATTTATTTCAATAATAAAAGAACATACCTGTAGGAAGTAGTTTAAGATCTCAGACAAATGAACGATTGGTAACAAATTTATCCGTATGCATACATTATTAATCTAATTTATATAAAGACACAAGCTTTTAATAAAAGGATCTAATTTTAATAATAAAAGAACATAGTAGTAGGAACATGAACTTTTTAATAAAAAGAACACTACAAAACACTGTAAAAATATTAAATGTAAAGACAAAACGAAAATTCTAAAATGAGGTTATTGTTGACAGGTTATGATTAAAATCAAGTAGGAAATTATCATTACTTTTTACAAATTAACAATCGATCATGTCACACTGATCTCTAACTACTTATTGAATAGGAAAAAATAAGACCTCAAAACGATTTTTGTGGTATATATTTCATCTTGAAAAGTAGAATCCCTACAAAAGTGAAATTTTTGAAGAATCCTCCCCAACGCCCAAAGTAAAGATAAATCCCCCTAAAGCAAGGAGAAATCCCTTCGTTTGACAACACTGACTCGTACAGCTTAACTGCCTCCTGTGAAACAATTGAAGGTTCTCTGTGACAACAGTGTTGTTACGCGGTGTTGCCACATAATAATGCCACCAAAAAAGCGAAACACTTCCTCTTTACTCGACAAAATAGTCTTAGCTTTTCTGTCAAAAATATTCATAGATTGCCTCTTGAATCAAAGGACCTCACCGAATGAACATAGAACAAAACAAAGAAAACACAACCTTCTAAAACGGCCTCTCATCCGATCAGTGTTGCCATTATTTAATTTGTTAGACCTTTTAAACAATAAATCAAAACCAACGTTAAAATAAATTCTTGCGTCTTACAAAAAAAATAAATAAATAAATAATTTAAAAAGTATAATAATACTCTGCCTAATAATAATAATAATAACTGTATTCAATTATAATTGAATATAGAATTTTAATTGAAGTGCTACTAGTGAATAGTTCTTTACAAGTTATTGAAATGTCATTGTAATAATTGTCCTCCTATTCAGTTGTATGTATTGTATACAGTTGTAAATATCAATCAATTTCATGATTTATATTTTCAAAATTTACGACAGGTCATTATGCCATTGTTAAGAGTATACAAAACATTATATCTTAACTATTCTAGACCTAAAATAAATAATATTCAGAAATGTAGAAACTTCTACTATCTCAGTTAAGAGATGCATTTCAAAATAATACAGCTTAAATACCTCATGAATTGGAAGGTTCTCTGTGACAACAGTGTTGTTACGCAGTGTTGCCACATGATAATAACCCCAAAAAAGTGAAACACAATACACTTCGTCTTTACTCAACGAAAATAACCTGAGCTTATTTTTTTTTTTTTAAATATTCATAGATTGTCATTTTAAAAAAATACTACAGAGAATAAAAACAAAAACAGAACCTTTTAAAATGACTTCACATCCAATCAGTGTTGGCATTATAGGTCATATACTATCAATTTGTTGAACAACACTTCAAAACCAACGTTTAAATAAATAGTTAATTTTAGGCTATTTTCTTTTAAATGTATTATTTTTATTCCGGGCCTTGGGATATTGGAATTTTCGGTCTTATTAATGTATGCTTATATGTTCTTTTACTCCTTGATTTACCGATCGTCCAGTTTTTCCCATGTATTTTGTTTGATCAAATATTTATGAATCATTAGAAAGAATAAAATCTTTTAAAACCGATCCAGATTTTTGTTTAAATGACCATAGAAACATTTCCAATACAGTTATTTTAAATTTGTTTCCAATAGGAACGAAGAAATCCCTTAGTAAAACCCAAAAATTTAACTTACTAGTCCCCTTCCCCTTCTCACCATGGATATATTTCAGATATCTGTTAGATATCCTCATGTGAGTACCAAAATTTGATTTCTTCTTTGTCTTACATTTTTGAAAACTTTAGTTTATATATTCCATGTAACATAGTACTGATGTGTTGAAAAATGTCGTATGTTTTAGAACTGAAGATGAATGTTTAGGATTCGAAACTACTTTTCTAATAAAATAATCCCATTAGAAGTGGAAATTAATTCATCGATCCTAATTGTATTGATCCTTCTATTCCATCATGCGTACCTCAAGTGAATGATTTTTTTTAAAAAAACAAGAAACTGCTCGTCTTTCTGACTACTCCAAAATTCACTATACAAGCTTTCAAAGCTCCCAATAAACTACAATAGACAGATACATGTCAGTAATTAGACCCATTAGAGCTTACGGATCTGAGCTTAGGGGCTCCACTAAACCTTCCAATTCTTCCCGAATCTAATACTTACATTCCAAAATCCTTTATAAAATCATCAATACTTCTTATTAAATATCCATAAAGTAACGCTCCATGGCCACTAATGTTCTATTAAAGTGCAACTAGTGAGTTGTTGTTACAATGACATGTCATTGTAACAATTCTCCTTAAATTTACTAGTTTTATATAATGTATACAGTTGTAAATATCAATAAATATTTCAACGTTTCTATTTTGGCAAACTTAAAAAAGTTACTGAAATATTTTTTTTTATTTTCGAAGATATATTCATAGAATTCTACATTGACCGATTTTTTTTTTTTTTTTTTTTTTTGTTTACATAAAATCAAAAGCATTACTTAACAAGTTTTGATACGCCGGATGTGGGACCCAAGAAGGAACTTGCAACCGAGCGCCAGGGGAAGTCACTTTCTCCCATTAACACCTCCCAACTCTCATGTTTTCCTAAAACGTACTACGCATGTCCGCCTTGTATCTAATTTACTCTTCCGTTGCAACATATGTTTTCCAAATCAATAGGCAGCTTACTGATAACAGCTGTTTTTTGTTTTTTTAATATGTTTAGTTGAAACTAAGTTAATTGGTAAATCGTGCTTGACGAGATGTAGTGATCATGCAAACATTATTTTTTCAAACCGAATATTTTATTTCGGGAGAGTATATTCTGAGAAAATTATAAATTATTTCTGAATAGAACATGAAAGTATATTTATTATTAAAGGGCAATTCCTTCAATAAAATAAGAGAAGGAAATTCTTCAGAAGCATTATTCTATAAGCAACTCAATAAAAAGCATGGATTTGTTTAATTTTGAAATAAAATACAATCAATAAGTTTATTTTTAAATATTATTCAAAAATGATGAATATACAATGAGCAAAAAAGTCTGGAAACACTTACCGTTATGCTCCTCCTGTATAAAATAGGCAGTTTTCCATTGTGAAACCTCTCTTATTTTACACAACAAACATTAATCATTAGATATTATATAACCTAAGGAGATTTAAGTGTATTTGGAATATTAATTAATATTAATATTAAAATTGGAATATTAATATAATCACAATTATATTTAAATATGTTACATAGTTCCTTTCATTTGGGCGACGTTTCATGGCCTATGCCACATTTTCAAGCCCTAAAAACATAAAAACATATATGGATAAGAAATATGAAAATGAGTTATAACAATATTTAACCTGCTATCTATTTAATATAGGATATGTATAGGATGAATTACCATTCTGTGCCATCTAGTAATGAAAGTAGTAAAATGTTTTAATATTATTACAGAAATTATGATATACAGATTTTATAAAAAATTGACAAGACTATTCAGTCGAAAATATATTCTTTGACCAAATCATACGACCCCGGTGGCCTATAGAGAGGTGGAAACTCGGGTTGAATCCCGACCGGGATAATATGATATATATATATATATATATATGTAATATATATATCCCCGAAATCACATATATATGGATATATCGGATACGACCCCGGTGGCCTATATATGTCAAATCTTTTCTCTTCAAAAATAAAATTATATAATATATATATATATATATATATATATATATATATATATATATATATATATATATATATATAAGAAATGGAGAAATGTTCTTGACTGTTACTATTAAATGTTTAGTAAGGTTCTTGAGGTTCAGTCAGTAAATAAAAACAACTATTTTGGCGACGTTTCAATAAAATTATATAAGTTATACAAGTTATTAAACTTAACTATAAGTTAGAATTACAGTCTAATATTGTTTATGGGATACCGTATGAAGATAGTTGTGGCAAGTCTTATTTTGGTACATCGGAACAATATCTTAAATGACAAGTGTATCAACATAAATACAGTTGCACGTCTATAAACTTGTACCCGAACAAACCTGACCAAACAGCTCTCACCACACATTACAGGCAAACAAAACATTCTTTTAAATTAGATTCCCCCAAAATTACACCTGTTATTCCAATTTAATACATTCAGACCAATAATATACATTTACATTAATATACATCATATAAATCATTCATCCATTTATTAGTATATAACCGAATATTTTTGTACCTGCATCTTGGGAATACCATCCAGTACTTTAACTTAATTTTTCCTAGAGAATTCCCCATAATCTTTGTAACTGTTTGTCAAATTCCCCCAGGTCAGTTGTGTACTAGAATTGTTAGGATTTAGTTAGTCTATAGCATATCCACCAGTAACATTGTAAGTAGTTTCATATATATCTATATTCTGTAATTATATATATTTTTATTATTTTGACAAATGTTCTTATATACTTGTATTGTTGCTAACTTTATGTTTTGAAAAAACTTGCATAACTTATATAATTTTATTGTAACCTGTTTTTTCACTGTATCACATTTATAAAGAAAAATCATGGAAAAAAATTATAAATTAACACTTGTCTAAACAAAAAAATAAATAAATAAAAACACAACCACAACAAATTGTATTGTTGGGTTCGCGTTGGTTGGTTCGGGGTTAGTAGGTGATTAAGGAAGCATTTTTTCTTGACCAATATAACTTGTTATACAACCCGATGTGGTCACCATTCGCCCCTAACCACCAGGTTTTCCCCTACAACCTTATGAAGACCCATACCCACCACGTTATAGAGGCTAACTACCCAGGTGGGTATCCCGATCGTAGATTCGAATCACGGCTCATAACAGAAAATAGTTATCAGCTATGGTAACCGAACAAAGGCCGGAAGTAATAGCAGTGTTAAACCAACTGAGCTTCCCTAGTCCTATTATAATAATTAACATTATCATGGAGTCCTCTGCCTATTTCATTTACCGGTGGCTAGGTTCCGTAATTTGATATTCTATTAACCAGATATACGGGTGATTCTCAAACTACAGGCAAATTTCCAGCTACCAAAATTTTAAATTTAAATGTTGATAAAACTTGCTGCAAACTTTAGATACTTCCTGGAGGATACCTGTGAGGATTATAGGGGGCGCAGCAACACATGAATCACTTTACCTTTTTTTTTAAATTTCAGTTTATAATTTTAACCCTTGACAATGTGAATTCCCCCCCCCCCCCCCACATCAATGTGACTTTATACAATGTGAAAAAGTGATCTTAGTAGTTTAAGGTTCCATAGCAAAAAAAATAAACAAAACATGAAACATTCCTGCTTCATAACGAATATCAGTCTTTATTTAACGTTAACGTATTTTTTCATCACATAATTTAAATAATATCACTGCAAATATCAATATCACACTCAATTTCGGCCACAGTATTATTAAAATTATTTTAAAATGAATTTTTTAACATTGTCGTGGTATTTTAACATTTGCATGGAATATAAAGATACCATGACAATGTTAAATAATAATAGCCGTTACAATGTGAAAATAAGGTCAAAAATATTACCACCGAAACACTATTCATTTATAGTGAACACTATTTCGCATTTTCACGGGAGTATATTATAAGGGCCGTAGCTTAGTATTAGAACGCATGAGGCCCGTTACAAATAAATATTTGGTTTAACTGATTTATAGTGGATATGACAATATGAACAATCAATGTACTTACAGCCATAGGGGATATTTACACTCGGATATTCCGACGTATAATGGTTGCGTGATTACGAAATGATGCGTCCACGAGAAACAGCTATTATATATATATATAAGCTGTATATAATACTTCACCAACCCCATTTTCAACTTCATTTAAGTTGTTAAATGTTTTTCCAAGAAGGAAATGAGCCATTGATCTCAACAGGTGGTAGTCTGGTGGTGCTAGGTCTGGGCTATATGCCGGCTGAGGGAGAAGCTTGATTCCATCCATAATAATTTTTCTTTTGTAAGGCGAGAGGTGTTGGGTCTGGCATTATCTTGTTGGAACAAGACTTGCTTCCTGTTGACTAAACCTGGATACCGCTGAGCCAAAACATCGTACGTTCTCTGCAGTGGTTCTGAATAGAGCTCTAAATTGAAACAAAGCTCTGAACGCCCTGGTCGACTACTGATCCTGATTTCCTCAAATCACCTTCATTAAATTTTTGGAACGACCTTCTCACAGTCCTTTCATTCAAAGAATCTTCATCCTCAAATTCAACCACTAAACGAGTGGCTTGAGCTGGTGAAAACTTCTGTTTCCAATAATGGAGCAATATAACGATAATTTCTTATTTTACTGTCATTGTGAACAAAGGAAACCTAAAGAAGTACTCAGCCCGGATAGAGGGCATGCTGTTAACCAAATGATTTAGACGGGATCAAACATGAACTTATCATCACAATTCTTAGCTCCCGAATGTATATAACAGAGGAATTACGAAGCAAAGTTCAAACAAAAAGAATACGGTCATTTTTTCTGACCATTATTAGCTCCAAGAAACCTTACCTCTTTGCTTTCTTAGGTGAATATTAACATTTAGGATTCCTTGTCTTATATATTTAAAATTTATATATATATATATATATATATATATATATATATATATATATATATATATATGAATTTCCTGACTGTTACTATTAGTAAGGTTCTTGAGGTTCAGTCAATAACTAAAAACAACTATTTTGGCAACTCAATTCTTCAATTAAGGAGCCAACAATTATAGAAATACACTTATATTGGCAAAAACTCCTCTTTATTATACTTCAATCAAGTAACATGTTTCGGGACTTTTGTCCCATCCTCAGACTTTAACAGTATTCCTTCATGGTGTTATCACACATTTAGATATGTGAAAGGACAGACACGGTGTGATAACACCATGAAGGAATACTGTTAAAGTCTGAGGATGGGACAAAAGTCCCGAAACATGTTACTTGATTGAAGTATAATAAAGAGGAGTTTTTGCCAATATAAGTGTATCTCTATTTTGGCAACGTTTCGAGACTATATTGTTCTCATAATCATGCCCTTCGAACACTAACTAGTTTTAAACGTTGCACATTTCAGTAAATAAAAACAACTATTGTGGCGACGTATCGAGGCTATATTGTTCTCATAATCATGCCCTTCAGTGAAAAAACAGGTTACAATAAAATTATATAAGTTATACAAGCTATTTCAAAAACATAAAGTTAGCTACAATACAAATTTAAAACAACATGTGTTAGAATAATAAAAATATTCTAGTAGTTTTATTTTCCTCTATATTCTGTAATTATATATATTTTTATTATTCTAACACATGTTGTTATATACTTGTATTGTAGCTAACTTTATGTTTTGAAATAACTTCGTATAACTTATATAATTTTATTGTAATCTGTTTTTTCACAGTAGGGCATGATAATGAGAACAATATAGTCTCGATACGTCACCAAAATAGTTGTTTTTATTTACTGAAATGTGTAACGTTTAAAACTAGTTAGTGTTCGCATAGATTGAAAACCAATAGCGGAAAATAATTCATCAATTGTTAATGAATAAATTAGGCCTTGTCACCTCTCAACTAGACCTAATCAGGAGCCAAAATAAACACTACATATTTACATAATAATACTTAAATACTCTCAGTAAACAGATGCATTTCAAAACCGTTCAAACAGTATAACTGCCTCCTGTGAAACAATTACAAGGACCTCTGTGACAACAGTGTTGTTACG
This sequence comes from Euschistus heros, assembly GCA_003667255.2. Taxonomy (NCBI): domain Eukaryota; kingdom Metazoa; phylum Arthropoda; class Insecta; order Hemiptera; family Pentatomidae; genus Euschistus; species Euschistus heros. The sequence goes on from RCWM02000718.1 coordinate 262,019, forward strand.
CAGTGTTGCCACATAATAACACCACCAAAAAAGTGAAACCCATTATACTGAGCATCATTATATTTTCACTAAAGGAAAATTGCGTATTCTTGGAAAATAATCATTGATCTTCACTTGAAATAAAATACAATAAAAACAAAGAAAACACAGCCTTCTGAACAGGCCTCACATCCAATTAGTTTTGCCATTAAAGCACATAGTCCATCAGTTTGTTGAACCATTTTCTTCAAAACATGTAAGCAATTGCGTGTATAAAAAAAATAATAACAAAAATTTAAAAATATTGCAACATTACTACCCGTCCAGTCAATAAAGAAATCGTTGAGTGCATGAAATATGCGATAATTTTTGACTTCACAGCTTCGTTAGGAATAGTTAGAAGGTAAACATACTAAACGTACCCGGCCCTGGGGGTGACCTAACGGTGGGGGGGAGGGGAGAAGTTCAATTTCATTGAATTTTCGATTATATCTCAAAAACGGTTGACTCTAGAAAAATATGTTTCAAATAAACATCAAAGCTAATTAACGTTCCTATAAATTTATTCCATACAAATATGTCGTAATTCTAACCGTTTTTGAGATATTCGTTATTGAAAATCGGTGATATTTTAGAAAAAACAAATTTTACCTCACTTTTTGTCAAACATTTACTTCTCGTACCTTCCACGATCTCAGAAAAAATGCCAGAATCAAAATTGTGGAACATTAAATTTACTTTAATTTCACATATACGTTTCTGGTATTTGAAGCAAATGTACATTAAATTGTGCCTCTAAAGTTATCTATAAAGCTGAATTTGATTAAGGCGTTTAGCTACAATCGACTATCATTAATCGACGAATTTCACCAACTTTTTCAAAAATTTAGTTTTGGTAATGTTTTAAAGGAGGGAAGGGTTTATCGATTATATCTCAGAAACGGTGGACTATGGATAAATATATTTAATATGTTCAATTATTCCAAAACTTTGTTGCAATGTCCTCGCTAGAATGATCATAGATGTCACTCCGACAATTTAAATACAAACACATGATTGCTCGAAGTTTATATATCCATATTACATAAGTTTATATCGAACTTGATCATAAATACTATCGATTTCGTTTATAGACTAAAAATTAAGAAAATAAATTATAATTTTAAAAAACACGCTTTAATAACGAACCGAACTAAAAATAAAAATAATTTTTGATTTCTTGAAAGTTTGTGTTATGACAATTTTTTTTTTTTTTTTTTTTTTTTTTTTTATCCAACGCCAGTCTTTAGCCTCTCAGCCATTCGACGTCTAGCCTCCCAGTAACGTGTGGCAGGATCAGGTGGAGCGTCAGCAAGCTCTGGACAGGTCTTCAGATGATCGCTATCCATCTTGTCTAAGCTGCAAAGGGGCAGATGTTACTGTCTGCGACTCCAATCCGGTAAAGATGATCCTGTAGATAGTCGTGTCCAGTTGTAAGTCTGAAGTTTGCAACAGCTTGGGCTCGGTCTAGCCCATGGGCTAGTCGGCCCATGAGTCAGTAGGCATTCCCACTTTTTATTTTTACTTTGTTCCTTCATGCCATTGTACATATAGGCATCGATGGTGCTGTTTATTATGTTTTTTGCTGCTCTTAAGGTCGTGGCAACTGCGGGCTGGGTAGATTTAGCACCTTTTTTGGCAAGGTCATCGGCCTTGACATTTCCAGTTATTCCTACATGGCTGGGGATCCACTGCAGCACTGTGTTCCATCCAATCTTGATGAGCTGTTCTAGTGCCGTTCGACATTTAACAGTGCGTAAGCAGTCGGTAGGACTATTGGTGCTCAGTGCCAGTATAGCTGCTTGGGAATCAACCAAAAATACAACATTATGCGGGTGCATGTTAATGGTGATTAATTTGGTGACAGCCTCCTGTATTGCACTCACTTCCCCGTCGTAGTTGCTTGCATTGTTCCCCACAGCGATATAGCCATTGAAGTATTCGCAATACCAGCCGGCTCCAGCTCTTAAATGACAATAGAAAGCCATATTAATCAATTATGATTAATTAACTTGGAAAAAAAATTAAATTAACTTCTAGTGCTCTGACATGTGTTATTTATTAGCAATTATGATTAATTAATTTTCAATTTATCAATAAAAAAAAAGCGTGGGTTGTGTGATATTAGATGTTACAAATATTTTATTAGTAAATATTTATAAAAGTAGAGTTATTATGAAAATAATAAAATATCATTGATGTTCCGTCCTTCCGTAACAAATGTTTGTTGCACCCCACGCTTTTTTACTATTAATTGAATTATTTATTAACTTATTATTAATAAGTTTTACTTTAATTTTATTCCAAATTAACTAATCATAATTGATTATCTAGCTTTCTATCGACATAACACAAACGTTCATGAAATAATAATTATTTATTTATTTATTTTTGTAGTTCGGTTTGCTATTAAAGCGTGTTTTTTTTTTTTGTTTTTGTTTTTTTAGGTTTTTAAACTATAATTTATTGTAATTTAACTACCTCATGTAAATTGCAATGTTCTCTCTCCACGACTACATTGTTGTTAAACAGCTGTTTAATGGATCTAGGTGTTAATATTGGCATCCCGAATATTGTAACAGTTTTCTGATATTCTGTCAAAGTCCATTAAAACTTATTGGATAATAGATACAATTTATTTTTATGTAAACAGTCCATTACCACACTCCAGTAAAAGGCCGAACCCGCATGACATAGTCGTTCAAGATAACTTATCACTCCGAGGTATATCAATGTGAAATACCCAGCGTGGCCTCAATGACACAGTTTTTTAGGTTACATAACTGTTACCCATGTTTTGTTTACATTTCAGTTGTCCCATAATTTGTTTTATTCAATGGATTTATTACTGCTTAAGGCAGATATTTAGACACAGTTTTCTACTCCGGCAGGGAGGCGTGGTAACTCAGTGGGTAAGGTCTTAGGCTACAAAGCTCCCGGGTTCCAGTCCAGCTGCATGTAGAAAATTTATTTTCGGTCATTTCTACAGTAAATCGACTTTAAGATCGGGAAACCCTCCTAATGCACATCCACTCTGTTTAAAGTGGGCACCATTACTTGGGGGAAACCTGATGATGGTGGCTGATTCCGTCCAAATCTCCTCCTTTCACAACAGTTGGCCTAGTAATAGTTCACCCTTACTTAAGTACTGAACCCAAGATCCTTCATGGGTTGGATATAGTGATACTGTTTTTTTTTTTCTTTCCACTTCCGCTCGCAAAAGAGGAAATCGAACTTCACAGCAATTTGTTTTTTATTTTCTATTTTGTGCATAATTTCTAAAAAATTTTACATCCTTACATCCAAATCCTCTAGCACTATTCACATTTTCCAGTTCCACAATGTCCTCGCAAGTTAAAAAGGCAAAGGCCTCGAGATCCATTGTAAAAATTTTCATGTAGTACTAGTAATGGCCACCCTCTTCGCCATGGCCCTGGGTGACTGTACTATAGTATAGCGCTCTTACAGCCTCCAATGGATTTTCACACCAGTGACGCAGCTGAGGTAGCAGCACAGGAATCTCTTTGGACCTGGCCTGCCCGTCCATAAGTAGAGGGACAGGCTTGGTCCTGGGACCTCTAGGCTGAGTCTATATTTTGTATATAGAGTATTATTGTATTTTTAACTTTTAATTTTTACTATTATTGTTGTTTTTAAAGTTATTTATTTCACTTTACATGCTGTGTATTTGTATGTTCTTTATTAATTTTTCTTTTCAATTTTTATTGTATATGGATTGATAAAGCCCATTACTTATTGTCCTTAGATAAGGCACAGGCTTTAATACTTGAAAGTAACAAACATTTACTGTTATCCTTAATCCACTAAAACAGTTCTATCGACTAGAACGAATATCCTACGAAGAAACTGTCACTTTCACATTTTTCACATTAACGCCTCAAAACCCGTTTAAATATTTGTAGACGGCCAACTTTCAAGCAACTGCGAGTTTCCACTGTAATTTCAGCCTTTGTATGCAAAATCAGATTGAGAAGAAAGTTACAAACAACGTACTCCACACTAAATCCAAAATCTCAAAGAAAAATGGAAAAACTTTGAAAGGATCCATCGTATAAAAGTATTTAGAAACTAAACAATCTTATAACAGGATATGTCACTAATAGCGTATCAAAATAAGAGTAGTGAGTGATTTTAACGCCCGGATAGGTGAGGAAGAAAGCTAATTTCGTTAAAGAATACTTCTATTAACCTAATTTTTCTTTCTTCTTTTTCAAAGATTTCCTTTTAATAATTATTTTATCTATATAATTTTTTTATCTTATTTTATTTGAATCTATATATATACTATTATGTAAGATGACAAGATATTTTTCGTTTTTCATCACTCACCACGGAAACTTCAAAACCAATCTGTAGCAAATTTTAACTACATCATCTTCATAGTTCCAGGAAGGTTTAGCAATAATCTAATAAATCTATTGATTTTCAATTTTTTTTTTTTTTTGTTAAAAAAAGAGATAGAATGTTGATAACAGAGAAGTTTTAAAATCGACCGATAGGTGGCGAGTGCCAATCTAAATTAGAGATTTCAAAGGCACAGTGTTATACAGAGCTTAAAACTGATAATAAAATTTAATTATATTCAATTGAAATAGTCAACAATATTTAAACACGTGGATCCCAGTAAAATTAGAAAATCGACCAATATGTGTTTAGTACCTTTCCGCAATAGAGTTTACAATGGTAAAACTACTGAACCGATCTGAACCAAATTTAAACCACGTCATCTTCATAGTTCCAGGAAGATTATTAACCAATAATAAAATTTACACTAATAACAATTTAAATAAAAAATGTTGAGTAGCAGAAAATGTTTGCCGCACTGTGATATACTTTTAAGGTTAAAAAATTAAAATAGAGCTAAAGCCAGTAAAATTATTATACCAAATAAATATTATCACCAATACAAAATTTCGATCCTCTTCTTTTTGATATTGTTTCTAAAAATATGATTCATGGCACTTTGGTAGTAAGCACTGATAATGCAGTCCTTTATCCGCAATTATTTTTTCTTTAATATTCTCTTCCCATGTGGATTAACATATTATAACATCTGGATATTGCATGAATTATGAGTTATTCGTCACAATTTTCCATTTTCAATAAAACAGAGAGGTTTTCAATTCGCATTTGTGCAAGCAGAACTGAATTTGTGAACAGCATCGACTTAATTTGCACTAACTGGCTTGCGCAGCTTGAGCGTATAAACCGGCCTTTAGAACAACAAAACAGGACGAAGAAAAATTGGTCTGCTATTGAAAATAAAAAGAATAGCCTTTGTAACAGTTTCTTTTTATTTATTAGGAAGTAGAATCGATGTATAGTTATTTAATAGTTAGGTATTAATTGATATAAACATTCGTTTAAGTCGTCGGTATCGATCGGTTCCTAGGAATCGACTTTGGGCCATCGGTGGAATCGATATACCTTTGATCTCTGTGCCATCCTCCACTATACTCCATCAAATTCTAAATATCAAACATAATCTCGTATTCGTCTCGCCTTAAACCTCGAATAACGCTGATTACTTTTCAATTAAACATATTATAATGACTGAAATGAAATATCTAATAAATATAACAAATATAAATAAAAGAATAAAATATAAAAATAAAAAAGAAGGCAAACCGAATCCATTGTGTAAGGATTTGGGTCAAGAGCGCTCTCTAGGCGGATCATTTGTTATTTCCGATCACTCTCTCCAAGCTTATGTCACCGTGGTATTTTCGTTCCACAATTTCACCACCGAAGATTTATGAACTCATCATTTAAAAATGGTTCTTTTCATCTTCTTTCATTTAAATTAAGCTTTAAAGCTTAATTTAAAGAAATGTAAATACATGGTATTAAACACAAAGGGCACCCTTGAATTCAATGATATACAAATAGAAAAAGTTAATTGCTTTAAATAACTTGGACAACTGGTATGAATTGAAGAGAGAAAGGTGGAAACAAGCAAGAGATGTTCTGCAGCCAAGAAAGCTCTTCTTAGAAACAAGCTGTTTTTCAGATCCAAGCTCCCCCCCCCCCCCCCTAAAATGAAGAAGAAATTATGGGAAAGTACAGTCCTGCCAACTTTAACTTATACTTGCGAAACTTTTCCAATAAATCAAATAATTATCAGGAAACTACGAGTAAGAGAAAGAGGAATGGAACGTTATGCCATACAGATCACAAAGAGGGACAAAAAATCAAGAAAGTGGATAAGGGTTAAAATGAAATTCCCTGATATAGCTCTGGTAATTCACAAAAGAAAATGGACTTGGACAGGACACCTCGTAAGGAGCAGAAATGATAAATGGTCCCAGAATATTATAAATTGGAACCCTTGAGATTACAAAAGAAGCAGAGGGCGACCACCAACCCCATGGGATCAAGAAATGAGGATGAAATGTGAAGGAGCAACGTGGCAAAGAGTAGCTGAAGAAAGAAAAGAATGAAAAAAGACAAGGAGAACCTCACTATCTGGCCAGAATAAAACCGGAAATATAGAATAGTATAAATATAGTGAAATTCTTAAAAGAAAAAAAATGAACTCAAAAAACCTGAGCCATTATATTTATATTATTAGCTGATTTTGTACATATGTAAATAGAAAAAAAAATTATGTATATATATATATATATATATATATATATATATATATATATATATATTAATGTACCATTATTGTACACATAAAGGTTTATTATTATTATTATTTCTTCTTCTATTATTAATAAAGCCACGCCTGTCGATAAGTGTGATAATTTCAACGCTCGTATCAATGCGGATGTTAATGAGTAGGGCTGTGAATTATATGCAATAAAAATTGAAAAATATGCACATATATATGCAAATTAATAGGTCTAAATATGCAATTAAAAATCTAAAATATGCAACTATCTATCTACATTACTTAGGAAAATAAAAAATTGCAATACATGCTTATAAAGTAGTATAAATTCAAGATTAAGTAACTAATTGTGTTGTAAAAAGAAAACAATTGGCAGAAGACTATTAAATAACAAAAAGACAAGGCGTGTATTTAAAAAAGAAACACGCTAAAGATTAATATAGTTAAATTTACAGAAGGGTATGTCAGCTCGATCTAAAGTACGAAATAAATCATTATCGAAACCAGACTTTTCTGATGGGAGTACGTGTAACAAAAGTTTGATCTAATTTAGACTTCTTACCTATGATTTATTTATGCTTTTCTGTTTGTATGTGCTGTGTTACAAAAAACCTTACAGTAGTTGATGCAACCTTATCTAAACACAATATTAAACTTCTCTATCACCCTTAAAAGTCTCAATCGAAAACACAAGTACAACTTTCCAACAAGGTATTTCGTCTTTACAAGAGTGATTTTCGGCATTTTGGGAGTACACAAAAAAACAGTTTTCGAATATGTCTTGGTAGACAATGCGTGAAGGAGTGGGTAATTAAATGATAGAAAAAAAAAAAAAGGAAAAGAGAGAAGTAAGTACCTAATATTCCAACTATTTGAGCAAAGCGTGAACGATATATGTTAATCCGGTTGAACAATTCCAAGAGTAGCAAGTTGTAAGTTTAGGCAAAGGGGAAGAATCGGCACTTAAACAAACACACAAACACACAAACACGAAGGAAAAAAATAGAGGGAGTTTCCTTAGCTAATTTTCAGTTTTTATTTTAATTTTAATTTTTAATTTTTTAGTCTCCTCAGAAACATAAATAAAATTAACGATCAAATGGAGTTATGCTAAATAAGTAGATAAATATGCAATTACATTTCAAAAAAAGTGAATTTATGCAAAATATGCACAAATATACGAAATAAAATGAACTCAAATTGATTCCAAATGCCTCAAAACATAAACATTTTAATATTAGATGTTTTAGTTGCCTATAAAAAATATGCAAATGCATATATTTCACAGCCCTATTAATGAGGTATCAGGCCTTGAAGCGGAGTTACTTGACTTACACATTCTTCAGCCTTGAATTTGAACCATACTTCGAGTACACATTTCTGTATAGATTTACAACCTTCATAAGTAAAGACTATTTTTAATAAATTTTTAACAATGATTGAAATTCTTTAAAATCTTGTATTGAAATATGAAATTGAGCGTTATTTCTTCAATGATATTTTCATGCATAGTAATCATTTTTAACCTGGTTAAAATTTCATGAATAGGCGGTTGAAGATCGCGGAAAAGCGTAATAACACATCCAATTCTTAATTTTTATGTATTAATTGGTAATCCAGATGAAAAGAGACTATTAAAAAAAATCTGGCGGATAATAGACTGCATTATTAGTGCATATAACTAAAGGCCCATGAATCATATGTTTACATGGGCATTGGAAAGGATTTTAATTTCTAACCATAAATATATATGACAGCGTGTCAAACCTCGTTTCTGCCACTGAACATTGAACGTTAAATTATTATTATTGTAATTGTTGTTTACCGTATCCCATGTTCCTCCCCTAATTGCCATTCATCATATATTGGTGAAACCAAAAATCACCTTAAAGCCCGAATCTCCCAACACAAACTTTCCATCTCTTCCAAAAATCCCTCCGCCTCCAAACTTTCAGAACATTCCTTATCATTAAATCATACCTTTGATTTCGAAAAAGCATCTATCCTTGCCACTGTCCCCAACCATAGTAAACGTTTATTATCTGAATCCATTTACATCCATTTAGAACCTAATCCTGTAAACCATAAAATTGATAAACAATACATTTCCCTCACTTATTCCCAAGTATTAAATCTTATTAAAAAACTATAACCTTTCCACTCACTATTAATTATTTTTTATTTATTTTTTATTTTTTATTTATTTATTTTTTTTTTTTTTTTTTTTAATTTTTTTTTTTTTTTTTTTTTTTTTTTTTTTTTTTTTTTTTTTTTTTTATTTTTTTTATTTTTTTTTTTTTTTTTTTTATTTATTTTTTTTTTTTTTATTTTTTTTTTTTTTTTTTTTGCTGACGGTGATAGCGAAATGTTTAAATTCATATTTAACATCTTCCACGCCTTTTAAATAAAATTTAAAAAAATGTAGTTCGGTTTTTATCCACCATGCGCCCCCTTTAATATGTTATATTAGCCACTGCCACCCTTAATTACTTTCTGCAAGTCATTATCCCCCCCCCCCCCTTTTTCCCTGATTTTATTTTTTAATAGTCATTGTTAGTCAAGCCTTCATCTAGACTACTTCAGTAAGTCCATTTATTTTAATTTCTCATATTTTCTCAACCTCTTCCTTCGTTTATTGTTATGCCAACTTTATTATTTTGCTTACCTTTCTATTTTATCATTTTCCTTTTCATATAGATCCCTTATACTTTTTTAATTCCTAATAAAAAACATCTGTTAATGAAATTGTAACATTAGTTTGTATTGTTGTATTAGTTTACAAAATTTTAAATTTATATTATTCAATTTAAATTATTTAATTACTCTATTACAACTGTATCTTCGATTAAACTTCACTACTATTTTGTATTCAATTATCTAGTTAACTGCAAATTTTTTTTTTTTTCTTGTTTCTTTTTCATTTTTAAATTATGTTTATTATTTATTTATTTTTTTTTTTTTTTTAATGTTAGTATCATCTTGGTCACATCCAATTTTTTGTTATTTTAGCCCTAATGAAGACCTGCAAGGCAGGTCGAAACGTTGGCACGCCAAAATATAAGTTTTTCATTTAAAAACTGGCTGTGTTTATTCAACCTTGACTGCACCCCTGACAAATTCATCTCCTTACTTTATTATTATTGTAAATTGTATTATTGCTAAACCTTCTTAGAAGATGATGTAGTTAAAATTTGGTACAGATGGGTTTAGTAGTTTAATCATTGTAAACTCTATCTCAGTATGCCGCGAACCACATATCGGTCGATATTGAAACTTCACGGAGATCCACATGTCGCACCACATATTTAAACTTTTTTTTAAATTTAGTTGAATATAAACAAATTTTATTCTCAATTTTAAGCGCTATATTACACCATACCTTTGTAACCTCTCATTTAGATCGGCGCTCGCCACCTATTGGTCGATTTTCAAACTTCACGAGGATCCACATGTTGCACCACATATTTAAACTTTTTTTAAATTTAGTTGAATATAAACAAAAATTTTATTCTCAATTTTAAGCGCTATATTACACCACCTTTTTAACCTCTCATTTAGATCGGCGCTCGCCACCTATTGGTCGATTTTCAAACTTCACGAGGATCCAGATGTCGCACCACATATTTAAACTTTTTTTAAATTTAGTTGAATATAAACAAATTTTATTCTCAATTTTAAGCGCTATATTACACCATACCTTTGTAACCTCTCATTTAGATCGGCGCTCGCCACCTATTGGTCGATTTTCAAACTTCACGAGGATCCACATGTTGCACCACATATTTAAACCTGTTTTAATAATTTAATTGAATATAAACAAATTTTATTATTAATTTTATATAACATCTAAGCTAGCTATATAACACCGTAGCTTTGTAACCTCTCATTTAGATTGGCGCTCGCCACCTATCGGTCGATTTTCAAACTTCACTTCTATCCACATACATTTTAATAACAAATTAATTGGAAATGAATTGATTTTATTATTGCTAAAACATCTTGGAACTATAAAGATGATTTGGTATAGATTGGTTCATTAGTTTTCGTGGTTAGTGATCACAAACGAAAAATGGCTCGTCCTTTTTATAGAATAGAAGGTATTAAAGAAACTGATTATTAAATTTTATTTTTTGTAAGTTTATTTATTTTTTTTTTTAATTTCTATTTTCAGATTTAATGAACTGGTTTGAAGTCAATCGGTTCCTTTGAAGAAATGCTGATGAGAGGCGTACGGTGTTTGCAGCGTTCGCCTTGCCTGTAGATGGACCAGCCACCTCTAGTCTACCTGTCAAATTATATATAAAGGTAATATTATTTTATTTTTTATTGTTTTTAATAATTTAATAATTATTTTTGATACCGCAAGATCCAAACAAAACGTGAAACCGTTTCATCTGGACTTTAGAAAACCCTAACTAGCGTCTTCACAGGATATAATGGTATTGGGTGAAAATGAAAGGAAAAACCAATACAACCTCCGTAACCAAGAACAGCAAAAGAAAATTAACATTAGTTGTAAACCTATGAGAACAAGTTAATGAAGGTGGAAGACCTGTGAGTCGAGTGTGTATAATGCTTATCATGGAAGGACAGGTACCTAGTATGGGGCAATTCAGCGGCATATAGTACATTAAGATCTTTATGGATAAGTTTATTCGTGACATAATGAGGAGCATTTAGAATTTTCCTCACTGATTTCCTTTTTAAATTTAGCGAAAGTTTTTTCAAAAATAAATAAATAATATTGGCTGTCCCGAGCCTGTGTGATGTCAGGTACTCGTTAAAGATCCCTATCCTAATTATACCTGGATAGGCAAAATTTAGGACTCCCACCGTAGCATCGTCCGATTAGCCATAGCAGCATAAAGTGGCGTTAAACGAAATAATAAAATAAAAAAAATAAATAAATAAAAATATTGGCTGTAAAGCACATGTTTTTTAACATGCGATACCCTGAGATTAGAACAAAATGGCTCATTCAAAAGGCAGTGGACAGTTAGGTAAGACTTACAATACAATAGATCATCGAGGCTATTAAACCATTTAATAAGATGAAATGATCTTAATAGAAGAAGACATTGTTATCTGAGGAAGTATTTTGTAACAGGATTGCCCTACTCAGTACTGTCTTCCTCATCACATAACACCGGCATCGTTTTCAAACATACTTCTTTTGTCATTTTATTGTAATCTAGAAGGCATATTATTGGCAGGAAGATAGGGTTTCATAATATTTATTGCATATGAAAGGTGTGAGTTGTTCTATCATAAAAGGGGATGTTTTTTTATTGGTTTATATTTTTTGTATCGACAGAGTTTCCTTAAAACTGCTCCTTATTTTCAATCGCATACTTCAATACAAGAGTTTTATCGATAAACAAATAAAACTTATAAGTTACAATTGTTTAATTTCTTTACTTAAGAGAGCGAGAAAAGTAGCTACGGGGGATACTGGTATTGGTATATTTTTTAATAACGCTGATGGGAACCTAAAACGTTGGCCGAAACGTCGGTACACATTAAATTTACTTTTTCTATTATTTTAATCTTCTACTATAATTATAATATGTTTACTTTATTTAAACAATTTTGGAGATGTAGCTCTAGAGATAATGTGATAGAGTCGTGATGTTCCAACTCGAGCTGAATGGAAATGAACGCTGCATTACGAACGATGAGACGAACAGAAAGTGAAACCGAGCGGTTGCCCTGAGCCCTGACCTTGACCCGGGGAAAGTGAGAAAGGAGAGAAGAGTAGATATCTTTCTTGTCCTTCCCGGTTCTGTAATAAGGCGACGCCAACAGCATTCGTAATCCAACATGGAGGAAGGGAATCGCCATTTTATATTCACTCTTGCAACACGGCAATAACTTTTTTAAAGCTTCAATGTACACAATCATTGCGACAGCAAAAAAGATTTATATCTATCTATTTACTAAAATTTACAACTGTATTAAACTAAAATACATCATGTAAGTGTAAGGTGGCCAGATTTATGGAACATCAAAACAGAAACCATCGCTATACCTCTTCTATTTACATTACTAATATGAGCCAATAAAGAAAACGTTTAAATAATAACCAACATTAACGTTTACTGATCATGTGACTTTTATTTACAAACAAAAGAATTGAATACCAATAACAGGAAGGTTATTCTCTGTTTACAAAAATCAAAGACGTAGAAAACTTTTTTTTTATTTTTTTTATCCTTTTATTAATAGAAATTTACAACTGTATTAGAAAACACATCTAGTAAATAGGCGGTATATGTGAGATATAATGACATGAATAAAACTTGTAGAGGAACTACCCATTGGTAGTACTCTAATGAATATTTACAAAAGTAGATCACGAGGCCATCTTCTTTTCAGACGCCTCGGAGGATTGCCAGGGATGGAATGGGAAGCTAGCTGTGCAACAAGTGGATTTGGATGAGTGTTAAGTTTATTATGAAAGGAGAGGTATCTGGTTCGGGCTAAATCGGAGACATATGGGATATTAAGGTCATTATGGATTAATTCATTTGTGACAAAGTAAGGAGCATTAAGGATTTTTCGAAGGATTTTGGATTGGAGTGATTGGATGCGGGAAGAATTCGATGGTTTAGTGGATCCCCACAACTCTATACCGTAAGTCCAAATAGGTCTGATAATCGTCATATATACAAGTTTCTTATAGTGAATCGGGAGATTTGAACGTTTGTCAAGTAAGTTTTGTAGCATTCGAAATCTACGTGCAGCTTCTTGTCTTTTCAATCTTGTATGAGGGTTCCAAGTAAGTCTCTTGTCCAGATGAAATCCAAGGTATCGTATTTGTTCCACATTAGTTAGCGGTACACCATTAAAGGATACTGGAGGACAGGATGAGGTAGGTTTTCGACGGAGGGTAAAGGTTATTTGTTGGGATTTGCTAGGATTTATCTTGACTCTCCAGTTATGACACCATTCTTCAAGGGAAGTAATATGTGACTGGAGCGTATGGGATGCAGAAAATGGATCATCATTGACTGATAACACGCTGGTGTCATCAGCAAAGGTTGTGAGGATAGTATGAGGATGAGTTGGAATATCCGCTGTATAAACGGTATAAAGAATGGGACCCAGGATACTACCTTGAGGAATACCAGCGGTCTGGGGGAAGATGGATGAGTATTTAGAATTGTGTAAAAAACTTAGAACACAAATTAAACTTTATAATATACATGGTTAGGGATTAGTAAACATAGTCATATCGATACTTACTTTACGATACATCGTTTTCTCTAAAATACAACATACATCTAAATACATATTTTGTTTTTTAAATTGACAAAACCATATAAAATTTATTTATAAGTTATGAGTAAGGGATAAGTAAGTTTTTATAAGTAAGGGAAAGTTTTAAATTTGTAGTGGGAAATTTTTACGAATTACTTTTACTTGGAATCCATTGATGAAGATGTGTGGGAGTTAAATTGATAACCTCATAATATCGATACCAGGCTAAGTCTATACTTACCTATGTACCTACTGCCAACTGTTGATAATAAACTACTTATAAATTTTAAAAATTTTGAATTAATTTACTTGAGGTACACCTTGATGGTATAGAAGGATCAATACAATTAGGATTGATAAATTAATTGCCACTTCTATTGGAATTATTTTATTAGAAAACAGAATGTTAAACAGTTCTAAAACATATAAAATTTTCAACACATCTATGTTACTTTGCAAGTAGTTTAAATTTAAACTACCTGCCCCCTTCCACTTCTCTCGATGAGTATATTTCAGTTATCTCTGAGACCTCCTGAAGTGAGTACTCATAATTGATTTCTTGTCTTACATTTTTGAAAACTTTAGTGTATATAATTCATGTAACATAGTACTGATGTGTTGAAAATTTTGTATGTTTTAGAATTGAAGATGAATGTTTAGCATTCGAAACTAGTTTTCTAACAAAATAATCCTAACAGAAATGGCAATGAACTCATCAATCCTGATTGAATTGATTTAGTTTCTATTTAGGGTGTATAATAAATGAACTAAAACGATCAAATAAACAGGAAAATTATTGTAACGTATCATTGGAATATTTAAAATAGCATTACATAAAAATTCACGATCGATATTTGAAGTCACCGATATTCAGAGCTCAAAAAATTGTGGATATTGAATATCGATATTTTTTGAACGATGCCCAAACCTACATTCGTTAAACGGAAGGGAATGGAGGGGGATAAGGTTTGATGATCTCCAGGAAGCCCCCCTTCTTGAATTTTTTTTTTATTTATTGAAATTTACAACTGTACAAAATATATACATCAAGTAAATGTATTGTAACGATTATAATAACATGTTAAAACTTGAAAAGAACTACTCATCAGTAGAACTTTATTAAACATTCTAAACTAGAAGGTCTCTAGGCCATCTTCATTTCAGACGCCTTAGAGGATTATCAGGAATGGAGTGGGAAGCAAGTTGAGAAACTAACGGATTTGAGTGATAATGGAGCTTACTATGAAAGGATAGGTATCTAGTCTGGGCTAATTCAGCAACATATGGAACATTATGATCTTTATGGATAAGTTTATTGGTGACTAAGTAAGTAGCATTGAGGATTTTGGATTGTAAGGATTGAATACGAGATGAAATGGGTGGTTTAGTGGAGCCACAAAGCTCAACTCCTTACGTCCAAATAGGTCTAATCACAGTCATGTATATGAGTCTTTTTTAATTAATTGGAAGCTTTGTACGTTTGTTTAGTAAATGTTAAAGTAGTCTGAAAAGACGGGCAGTTTCTTGTCGTTTTGGTCTTGTATGTGGATTCCAAGTTAGTCGTTTGTCAGTAGCAAATCTGTTCAACAGGGATTAGTGGAATATCATTAAAGGATACTGTAGGACAGGGTCGTATTACAACATAGAGTAAACGTTATTTGGTGGGATTTGTTTGGATTTATTTTGATTCTCCATTTTTGACACCATTCTTGAAGGTTTAGGATATGGGGGGATTGGAGTGTTTGAGAGGCAATGAAGGGATCACTGTTTACTGATAACACACATGTGTTACTGGTGAGGACAGTGGTAGGATGAGTTAGGATGTCAGCTGTATACACTTTGTAGAGGATAGGAACTAGGATATTACCTTGAGGAACACCGGCAGATTGGGTAAAGAGAGAAGAATAGGAAAAGTTATGATTAACTTTGAAGGTTCTATCGCTAAGATAGGAACGGATAATTAGGAAGTATGTTAAAGGAAGTACTCTACGGAACTTGTAAAGTAGTCCTGGATGCCAGACTCGGTAAAAAGCTTGTTCCACGTCGAGAATGGCTTTTTAACAATTGTAATTTACTATTAGTATTTCAAACATTTATATTATAGCTAGAAAACTAGTTAAAACAAAAGAATATAATTAAAAAGATAAATAAATAAAATGTCACTGACTTGCCTGGAATGAAAATATTCAAAGACTATTAATTAACTTTTAATATAATTGGGTTTTATATATATTAAAAATTGTCTTTTTAAATACTTATTTATTGAGACTTACAACTATATAAACAAATATATCAAGCAAATGTGATGGATACTGACTATAATGAGGTTGATGTAGATATGATTCGTAAAGAAACAACCAACTTTAATAAAACATCTCTTTAAGTAGTTACTCAGACCATTTTCTGATTCAGAAGCACCAGATAATCATCAAAAATCGAGAATCAGAGTTAACACACTATATCCCAAGGCCATAAATAAAAATAATTTTTAGGAAAAAAACAAAACCGACTTCAAGATTAAACCTATATAATCAAACTTGAACTAAAAAATAAAAAATAATATTTTAATTGCTTCGAATCAAAAACCATTAAATGACAATCAACGAAATTATCGATACTTATATACCTATTCACAATTTATGATCAGTTATTTTTAGAGTCGGTGCCAGCCAAGAAGGGCAGTTTAATCTTGCCTCAGCAATAAACTCTCGAATGGCCGGAGACAGTGGTGTGGCGGTGATGAAACAGTGGGAGCATCTTTACAATTTCCATTTCTTTTCAAATTCTGTTTTTGTTTTTTTTTTTTGGTTATCACCGACTCCAAAAATAACTGATCATAAATTGTGAATAGGTATATAAGTATCGATAATTTCGTTGATTGTCATTTAATGGTTTTTGTTTCGAAGCAATTAAAATATTATTTTTTATTTTTTAGTTTAAGTTTGATTATATAGGTTTAATCTTGAAGTCGGTTTTGTTTTTTTCCTAAAAATTATTTTTATTTTTTACTTTTTAGGGGCGAGTGTATTTTTGTTTATACAGTCGATTCTCGATCTTCAAACTACACTGAAAAATATTTCGACTTACTGAACAAAGAATTATCGAGTTTATCATTCCACTTATCTGCATGTAAATAGGAAAATTGAACACAAAATTGTAGTTGAAATCATTGCGTAAATTTTCATTAATGGGAAAGTTGTTTGTACATACATATAAAATCATTGATACAGAAAATTAAATACCCGGTTCCAATTTATCATATAACTTTCAACTGAACTGCGCTTTTTTCTGAGGGTGCCTATAAGTAGACTTACCGCCTTCCACCAGTGGCGATCTTTTTTTTATTCTTTAAGATGGTTGAAAGAGAACTACGCGGAATTCGGAATTCACTAGCAAAAAACGCCCAACTTCTTTCTCATTTCCCCACAAGAATTGACGGAGGTTCTCAACTCATCTGTATTTAAAAAAAAAAAAAATTATGTTACGCGATTACTCCGTCAATTCTGAATCAATTTTGATGATTATTTTTTAGATCGGTAGGGCATACTTTAGAGATGGTCTCCTAAAAAATATTTTGAAATCAACGCATTACTTTTTAAGAAAAATAAAAAAAAAAGTTTATAAGTGATTTTATTAACTGTTTTTTTTTTTTTCTTAAAAAGTGCTACGTTGATTTCAGAATATTTTTTATGGGACCACCTCTGAAGCATTCCCTATCGATCTAAAAAAGAATCATCAAAATTGATTGAAAATTGACGGAGTAATCGCGTAACATACACACACAAAAAAAAAAAAAAAAATACAGACGAGTTGAGAACCTCCTCTTTTTTGAAGTCGGTTGAAAAATTTGAACATTAAATATATGGCATCGTGTTGCACATTGAAATATTAAACTGATTTAGCTCGAGTGGGTTCGCACTGAAATGTTCGTTGGACTTATAAATACTACTAGCATAATACTTCGCAGTTCGTCATAAATATAGAACTAAATAAATCTTGTATTAAAGTATGAAATTTAGCATTATTTCATAATATTTTCACCCATGGCATTAATTTTTAACCTGTTTCAAATTATATTGAATTATATTATGTGTTTAAAGAGTATATAAAAGCATAATTAGAAATCCAGTTCGAATTCGGACCTGATCCATCTGGTTGGATTTTAATTTCTAACAATAAAAGTTTGGCAAACCTCGTTTCTGGGACTCAAGGCTAAGCATTTTATTTACTACTATAGTAAAATTTATTATTCTAAACCTTGCTAGAACTATGAAGATGATGTAGTTAAAATTTGGTTCAGTTGGGTTTAATAGTTTTACCATTGCAAACTCTGTTGCAGAATGGCCACATATCGGTCGATTTTTAAACTGCACTGGGATCCACATGTCACTCCACATATAGTTTTTTTTAATAACAATTGAATTGAACATGAGTAAATTTTATCATAAATTTCTCTGTATAAGCTTTATATAACACCGTACCTTTGTAACCTTTCTCGAATGGTGTTCGCCACCTATCGGTCGATTATCAAACTTCAGTGAGCACCACATTTTTATCGTTTTTTTATGGCAATATAATTTAAAATCTTTAAATTTTATTACTGCTAAAGCTTACTTGAACTGTGAAGATAGTATTAAAATTGAGTACAGATTGGTTCAGTAATTTTCCTGGTTAGTGATCACAAACGAATAATGGCTTGTCCTTTTATATAATAGTATAGATTAAATTTTCAGAATATCATAATAATTTTGTTAAAAATTAGAGTATCAGGGGGGAATAGTTTTATGGAATGTCAAATTTATAGATTTATAAAAAAAACAAACTTTTTTGTTAAACTGAAATTTACTATTTGAAGTTACTTGGTGTGATGCAATGGTGTGACAATTTAATAAGAATTTATTAGATTAGATGGTAACGGTTCGGATCGGCGACACCAACCCCTAAACCCGCTCAGAATACCTTTTATCGATTCTTACCTTGTTCCGATTTATTTCGATGTTCTAGTCGCTGCTTTTAGAGGGGAAAGGTTATTCTCCTACATTACTGAGAAACTCTAAATCCCTGTTCAAAGTAATATTAACTTCTGTTTACCTTCTAATATTAAAATGAGAAATAAGGAAATATTAAAGTGGAAATAACAAAATATATCGAAATATAAGACACTAAATCAATTTTGAATTAATATTAATTTAATCAACAATTAATATACTACTGAACCACTAGTAAAGTTAATTCCTAATGAACATTCTGTCAGAGAAGTGAAAATAACAAATTATAAATATAAAAAAAGACAGAATCCTTAAGTATTTATTTGGCATAACTCCTATTTATTTAACATTTGTAGCTACATGTTTCGGAGATAATGTTCCATCATCAGGCTTCTAATTTTTTTTAAAAACACAATCTATAACATTATACCAATAGTTCTACAATTATATAGTAATGTGTCATTTACCTCTAAATCTGTGATTATTTTCACATTGTCAATTCTCCATGTTATATATAATGTTATATATAATATTATATATTATATAATATAAGACAGAATCCTAGTTGAAAGTGATGATGTTAATTTCTGCTATATTTTCTCATGGGAACTGGAAATAAGAAAACATAAAAAACCTGTGATATACTTTCTCACATTTATTTATAAACTGATATGTTTTATTGAATTAATTATACAATCTGTCTCACTTTAGCACAAAAAGTAATATGGATGACAAAGAATCCATTCACAAAATATGTATACTGAAATTGAAACAACAAATACAAATATATAAAACACCAAATCCATGTACAAATAAATCTTGCTAAGTTTCATAACACTTTTACAAGTTGTAAATTTTATCACTTAAATTGATAGAACAAATATAAATATGTAAAACACCAAATCCATGTACAAATTAATCTTCTTAAGTTTTATAACACTTTTACACATAAGATTAGATGAAATAAGAAAACATGAATTTATAAAACACTTAATCCTTTATGAAACTCATTTTGTGAACTTCTGTTTCACTTATTTAGATTTAAGGAGTCTAAATATCAATATAACACACTAAACAACACAATCCAAGTTCAAACTGTAGAAGTGATTGTTTACATGTGAGGTTATAGGAATGAACTATCGAAAAATGTAAACTCGAAGTGAAGCGTAAGGATCGAACTGGTCGGTGTAGCGCGGGTCAACCTAGTTTGGTGGTGTCGCCGATCCGAACCGTTACCGATTAGATAACTAAATGAAGAGACAAACTGAAAACAGTGTATCAGTTAGGACTCATGGGAAGAAGTGCATAGTCGAAATGCATCACTGCAATACTGCATGGGCAAGGCTAGGCATGAGAGAAAGCCAAAGCTAAGTGCAGACCACAAAGCATGGGAGCACTTTAGTGAAATCATCTATAATTTATCAAGTTATAATTTCTTTTCTTTTGACCGAATTCTCTTGATTACTTTAACTTAGTATTTTTATTAAAGTTATTCTTTTCTATTGTATCATCCTTATGTCTATATTATCATTGGTTATGATTTTTTAAAATAATCATTTAAAAAAAAAAAAAAAATCGAAGATATAAAATTATCGAGTCACCAAGATGAATGAATTTTTAAAAAATAAACTATTTACCAATTTCATTTATTCTCACTCGCAATTTCTTAAATAGATAAACATATTAAACAAAATAAATTTGAATCATTAAAAGTCATATTAAACTGCAAGTTTCAACAAAATAAAATGTGATGACTATTTTTTTTTTTTTTAATTTATATAATTATGTAGAAATTCTGAAGTTAGAAGTCGTTAAGTAAATAAATGTGTATGAGGATTCAAGAATGTAGTCATGTATTCATTTGTTTCTGTCCTATATTATAGATTGCACCTTGACCACGTTTTATATAAATATATAAATTCTATTACATTGTATTTACTTAAATGCAACAATTTCCAAGGCTTGGGAAGTTCAGGGCTCACTGTGCACACTTTTTACCAGTCACAGAAATTCAAATGTAGATTCTCTAATTTAGTTAAATCTATAATTATTAAAAATTGAAGAAGTATTCTTATGACTAAACAACTAAATAGAAATCAGCTAATTGTACAATATTTAATTGGTAGAGTGAAACATATTTGACAAAAACAAAGAAAAGAACAAGTTGTACAGCTTCGTTCTGGAACTCTATGAAAAAAGTCAGACCCAAAACCATTCCTATTTCCCTAACGAGCTGTTAGTATTTATGTATTTTTTTTTATTCAATAATATCAAAAGTTATATTTAGAAATCAAATTAATCATTTAAAATTTTATTTATTTCACCTATAATTACTATTATACAGCTATCCATTCATCTTTACATCCTTATAATATAATTTATGGAAGTTTTTTTAGTTTGTTAATAATGAAAGATACTAGTGATTTTCATCACTTTCACTTTATATATATTTTTTCTAAATATCTACTTTTCTACATTCTGTAGCGATTATATATTTTTTTAAAAGTGGATTATTATAAACTATATAGATATTACTTTTCATATATCAATGATAATCATAATAGTACACTGAAATACAAGCAATAAAAATTTTTGTTGTTGGATAATAGAAGCATAAAAAATATACTTTTTTTTTTTTTTTTTTAATATTATTCATTAATATTTACAACTTTATAAATTATATACAAAAGTTTTAGGAAAATGATTACAAAGACACGTCAATAACATGAAAAGAACTACTCACTAGTCGCACTTCAATAAAAGTACTACATTAGTAGGTCTCTCTATGTTCTTTTCAGATACCTCGGAGGTTTATCGGGAATTGAGTGTGAGGCAAGTTGAGAGACTAGTGGATTCGAGTGGGCATGTAGCTTGTCATGGAAGGACAGGTATCTTGTTTGGTCCAAATCTTCAATGTATGGGATATTTAGATCTTGATGGATAATGGTTTGTTTGTGATATTATAACGAGCATTGAGGATTTTACGAAGGATTTTGGATTGTAAGGATTGGATATGAGAAGTATTGGAAGGTTTAGTGGAGCCCCAAAGCTCAACTCTGTATATCCAAATGGGTATAATTATTGTATTATAGATAAGTATATTAAGTATATAGATATATTCTGATTGATGGCCAATAAATGTTGGAGTAGTCTGAAACGAAGAGCAGTTACTTGTTTTTAAGTAGGTATGTGACTTCCAAATAAGTCATTTGTTCAGATGGAGTGGGTCATTTTCATGGCAGTGATTTTTCATTGTCCTGCTGGACTTAAGATGGAACTAAAACTTCCAAATCAATATTTTTGGTGAATTTGAACGTACACCGATCCCTTAAAGTTGCATACAGCCTAGTTTCGAAAAATATTTTTGTTATTTTTTTATAGCTGTAAAAAGGCTTATAAACTCATAACTAGAGACCGGATCTCTGTGTTATTGCACATTTAGTTCGCTTTGATTTAGCGCTCTCTAACCCAAGCAGTTATCTCATTCATAACCTGGGGATTCTTACTCTCAAATTTTATTTGCACGAAATTGCACAAATTTGACTTTTTGAGCTTAACTGCACGAATTCGGTTTTTACTGCACGAAATTGCACAATTGAACCAAATTCATCGAATTTTATCCACTTAACCATTTATTTTTTAAAAATTTTACTTACGGTTATTAGGCAACCTTTATAACAATTATTTATATTAAATAGGTTGATTAGTTTTAAATTGAAATTAAAAATCCGCTTGAATCAAATGTGTTTGTGACGTACTAATATTAAATGATCGTATTGAATTGGGAGCTTTGAGGATTTAGGCCAGGGGTGCTCAAACGGTCGATCGCGATCGACTAGTCGATCGCGAGTGCTTTTTGGGTAGATCTCGAGAAGAAAAAAAATTTTAATAAGTAGGTAGGTAACTAAACTACAAAAATGTATTACGTAATAAAATAACACTGCTTGCGGCAAAAGGTGGCTTTATCAAAGGAACGCGCCGCACTTGTCAAAGAAAAGCCGTGTTGTTTCTAGACGAGAGACAGTACAGTCTAGTTTCGGGCGGCGCGTTTGACGGGAACATTCGAGACTTTCGTTCACGCCGATATAAATGTTGCGCCTGCAGGAATTGGAGTCATTCTGAATTGTAACTTGATGGCGATCCTACGTCGATACAAAGTTTATTATTAAATAGTGGAAAATGAGTGCAGTGAAGAAATCTAAAACGTATCATTTTAATAAGGATTGGGAGGAAGAATTTTTCTTTTGTATGGTGAAGGGTAAGTGCATTTGTGTTATTTGTCGTGCGTCAGTTGCAATACCTAAGCGTGGTAACTTAGAGAGGCATCATAAAACGGTTCATAAAAACTATGAAAAGGATTTTCCGCTACCGAGTGAATTAAAGAAAACGAAAAGTAAGTGATTTGATATCTTGTTTGAAAAAAGAACAATCCATGTTCACAAGACCAGCCAAACAATCAAAAGCTGCTACGATCGCGTCATTTAAAATATCTCATATTTTGGCGAAACACAAGAAACCATTTGAAGATGGATCGGTGGTGAAGGAAGCATTTATTGAAGCGGGTGAGACTTTATTTGGAGATTTTAAAAATAAAACAGAAATCATGTCTGCTATTAGAGAACTTCAGTTATCTCGTCCGACTGTCACAAGGCGTATTGAAGTCATGAGTCAGGACATCGCAGATAAACTAAAACATGATATCATGGAATGTACATACTTTTCTTTACAGTTCGACGAATCCATCGATATGACAGACACTGCCCAGCTGTGTATTTTTATTCGGATGGTATTCAATGACATGTTGGCTAAGGAAGAATTTTTGACAATCATTCCTCTGAAGGGGAAGGCCCGTGGCGAAGATATATATGACGTTTTCTTCAATTTTGTAAAAAACTACGAGCTACCAATATATAAATTAGTGTGCATTACAACCGATGGAGCACCAGCAATGACTGGAAACAAAAACGGTTTTGTGGCATTGTGTCGAGCTAATGAAGAATTCCCTTCATTTTTTTCATTCCATTGCATTATACATCAACAAGTTTTGTGTTCAAAAGTTTTAAACACGGAGGAAATTATGGGCATTGCAACAAAAATTGTGAATTCCATCCGTGCACGTAGCTTGCAACGGCGGCTCTTTCAGTTGCAGTTGGAAGATAGGGAGTCAGCTGAACACACTGATTTAGTTCTTCACACGGACGTCAGGTGGTTGAGTCGCGGAAAATTCCTAGAAAGGTTTCAAGAATTATTGCCCGAAATAACAGCTTTTCTAGACGAAAGAGGTGATGACACTCAGATTTTGAAAAACGAAAAATGGCTAAATGATTTGGCATTTTTGACTGACATCACAATGCACTTAAACACCGTTAACTTGGAGCTTCAAGGTAAAGGAAAAACTATTATTGAGATGATTAGCGCAGTAAACGCATTCAAAAGTAAATTGCAACTTATGATAGATCAACTGAAAAGAAAGGATCTGAAACATTTTCCGTCTTTGAAAGCAAGGATTCCTCAGTTGAATTATGATACGTATGAGGCTGAATTATCAAATATTTTGGGACAATTCGAAATGCGTTTTTATGATTGCAGTAAATTGGAAAATATAGCATCATTTATGAGTTATCCTTTTTCATGTAAAAACATTGAGGAATTAGCTACTGAAATAGCAAGTCAGTTTAATATGAACTCATGTTCTGTTGAAAATGAGTTGGTGCAGATTATATCAGATATACATCTCAAAGCTACAGCATCTGATACAAATTTCTGGTGTTTTATATCTGAAGATAAATATCCGAATGTAAGGCAAATCGCCCTTCAACTGACGGCATTTTTCGGGTCAACTTACTTGTGCGAGTCTGCATTTTCTGAAATGAAGATAATTAAGTCAAAATATCGCAATCGACTAACTGACGATCATATGTCATCATGCTTGAGATTAGCACTCAGTGGTTACGTACCATCTTATGAAAAGTATGCTGAGGACATGCAGTGCCACGCTTCAACATCCAAAGCCACTCCTTAGTTAAGTTTAACACCATATGTAACTCTTTTGTAACAACAAATAAACTCGCAATTTTGAATAACTATGAGTTTTTTCATTGATATTGTAGAGAAGAACCTAACTAAACCTAACCCAAACCTTGACTAAAATAATGTACCTATATTGTGCAGAAAGCTAATATCTATATATGCTACGGTACACCCTACCTAGGTAGGTAGGGTGTATCGTGTATGTACGACAACCCTGCATCACACACACTTGCAGTCTCAGAGTCGATCGTAAGTAGTCTAAAAATATTGAGGTAGATCGCCAGCAGTTCAAGTTTGAGCACCCCTGATTTAGGCAAACATTGAGGATCGACGTACTTCCTAGAACTAAGTCGTTTCCTCAGAAAATTTTACTCCCCGCTTCCCATTTCATTCCCCTCTTCTGATTTAGCACAAAGGGCTAGTTGTTAACAAGATTTTAAACTATCAACTTTGAAAATGCCAAAAACGTCCGGGAGTGTTTTTTTCATTCATTGTCAAAATTGAAACAATGGACCAATGAATATCCAGAGCTGATATTTGTTTGAAACTCTCGAAAACGAATTGAAAATGAAAAGGGAATATGTTTATTTTCAAAATTTGAGAAAAACTACAGCTAAATTTGTTTAAAAAAATTAAATTATTGTATCAACGGAAAGGAAATAGAAGCTGATAATCTGGATCGATCCACAATCGCATGCTACAAAAATTGTCCTGTTACGTCCATAGATGTAGAACGTTCCTTTTCTTTACTAAAGAACATTTTATTAAGTGACAGGCGGCGTAATTTTACTGAGAAATATTTTGAAATTTATAATGTCCTACATTTTCTCGAAACGTTTAAAAACAAATTTATTTTTCAAAAACATTTAATTATATTTTGTTTCCACGTAAAAGGAATTTTAATAAAGATATTTTATATACTTTTTTTAATTAATAATCTTTTTCATCTCCTTTTTTCCCCAAATTTTAAAGTATTTTAGATTGAATTAACTCTAAAACGAAACGTTTGTCCAAATGTCCTTAAGTTTATTCAAGGCTGGTTAAGTTTTGCATATTTGTGTAAATAAATGGATTGCTGCATATATTAAGTTTTTAGATTTACGTTTTGAATTTCTTACTGCACGATTTTGCATATTTTGAGTTTTTTACTGCACGATTTTGCATGTTTTGAGGTTTTTACTGCACGTTTTTTGATTTTTTACTGCACAAAAATCCGGTCTCTACTCATAACTTTCACTTGTCCCTACCTATAAAGTGAGATTTCAAGGAAGTTCTCATAAAATATTTAATGTACCCCAACATAAAACATTTAATTTATCTCCTATTTTCTGTGAAAACTTACTTATATATCAATAAATTTAATTCAATGTAAAAATAATAGATTTTGAGCTTGTTTTCAAAAGTTTTAATGTATTTGTTCATTTAATCAGATGTAATGTTTTTAGTTTCATATAGAAAGCATTTGTGGACTTACTTAAAATTAAAAAAAAAAAAAATTTAAAAAAACTGTAACTAAACCCTACTCAGACCTAAGTCATACTCTATGTGTGTTTTTTTGTTTTGTTTTTTAATGTAAGGAATTTTACTAAAGATCTGTTTTATTATTTCACAGAATGAGGTGGCGATGGGGTGCTTGGCTCGCCATCCTGGTGGCTGCCTGCGTAGTAGGGCAGCAGCTGAACACCACCTCAGAAGAAAAGCCATCCAAGTTCGATGAAGTGGTCGATGACAAAATGTACATAGAACCTGACAATATCACAGAGCACCCTTTGCCAAAAGTAAGTATCCCGAACATTTAGTATTCTTAGGATTGATAAATTATTTACCAAGGTATTGGTTTTGAACGATTTTTTTCATTTTTAATGATTCATAATCATTAGATGAACTTTCTCAGGAGTCTTTGTTGAATGTATGGTTATTTGCAATTAACTGGATCGTGAAGTTGGAATTCTGGGTCTTATTATTGTATATGCCCTTATGTTTTTTAACCTTTGATTTTCTGATCTTTCAGTTTTCCCCATGTTTTTAGCTTCAGAGTCATTACATTTTTGTTTATATACACTGCTTTTTTGGAAAGGGCCTATTTTGTCTTCAGGTGGAGGGAAATAAAATGACAATGGTTTATCTCTCTTTCTCTTTCAAATTGGCCACCAAAGAACGACGATATTCAACTTATTTCCTGGGAGTGGGCTTTGATGTTTCCCCTGTACATGCTTTCATATATTCTCTGGCTGTGTTGTTATTTTCTCTCCTTCGTCCGTAGGGCACATGTCTTCTTACCGGATGGGCGAACCTACGGGTTGTTACGAAATCTCCTTATTCGTAGAATCTTCCCGAGAGGTGATTTGTCTCTGATGTCACTTTAAGCTATTCCCAGTTCCTGAAGATCCTTGGTCACTTCCACTAACCAAGGTCTTTCTTCTATGGAAGAGAATCCGGCTGGTCGATCTGTTAGGATTCATTCTCGAAACTTGCCCGTAGAAGGTAAGCCGTCTCTTCCTAGCCAAGTACGTGATTTTTTCAGTGCAGTTATAGAGTTTCTGATTGGGACGTCTTCTGTATTCACCAACTATTTTGATCCCATTATCTTCCTTAGGATCTTCCTCCCCTTGATCTCTAGCTTTTCAGTTAGACCTTTCCTGTTGAGGGTCATGCAATCAAATGGTTTATCTATTATGAATTCAGGATTTAATCTGAATTTTCTAAATTATTTTCCTACTTCGAAAATAATTCCAATGGAAAAGACGTGTATTGATCCTTCTATACCATCATGCGTACATCAAGTTACTCATTATTCTCTTCACAAAATTTTACGTAATTCTAGTATTTCTTTTGCTTTGTACAAATTAATACTTCTCTTCCGATGAAAGTAGATTTCAAGTAACGCATATTTAGGGCAAGTTAATTTATACTTTGTTTCATACCTGGATGTGCCCCAGGGGCGGATCGGGCCACCGGGATACCGGGAAATCGCCCGGTGGGCCGGACAGGAAAAGGGCCGTGGGGCCGGGAAAGAAAGGGAAAAAGTAAATATTTACGTTTTATTGCTTACAGGAAAACAAAATCCTTAAAAAAAACTCCACTCGAGACTTGAGGCCCTATTTGACCCCATAAAAAGCGAAATTTCTTGACGTGCATTGTCTTAAGTCAGAGATGGGCAAACTTTTTAAGGAGAGGGCCGAATGAAATAGAAAATTATCCAGGCGGGCCGAAAAAATTGGACAAAACAAAGTTTTACAACTAATAAACTGTATTTTTGACTTTATCTCATTACACTCAACTTTTATGGTACAACGGTTGAAGATCCAGAACGCAACGAGAAGAAAACAATAATTCTATTCTAGCTTTGCAGAAAATAAATTTTGTCTAATGTATAATTGTGTGTGACCATGCCGCGGGCCGGATTGGCTGGTCCGAAGGCCGCACTTGGCCCGCGGGCCGTAGTTTGCCCATCACTGGGTCTAAGTGAACACTGCTTCGCATCAAGTTTTGTAGAATACAGAAAGTTTCTTAAAATCATTCCATCATTTTGGTAAAATTATAATAAAATTGTTGTTTGAATTAAATTGTATGCTTTAGCATTATTTACAACCTTTCGACGCCCTCATAAAATGAAAGAGTGAGTATGTTTAGAATTGAAGTTCATATTGTGAACAAATTTATCTTTTGTGGATGTGATGGGGGGAGGGGGAGGGTTTAGCCCCTGAGGGCCGGTCAAGAGCATTTGCCCTGTGGGCCGAAAATTCCCGATCCGCCCCTGATGTGCCCTAAAGTTGATCTTAAGATCCGCTTTCTGAAAAGCAGTTATGGAACACCAAGAATGTTATTAAAATTTATTTGTAATAATAAGACAAAATGAGAAATAGGAAAAAAAAATATGTTGTCCATACCCAAAGACAGGCTTGCCCCTGCTCCCGCGCGGTGTACACTTATCACGATACTAACCTTGCATCGATGTTTTTCCGAAAGCATCGCTAAGATGTTTCCATCCGAAGAATTCTATTATTATTATACAAAATTATTATCCCATTATTCTTAACACGTAATAGTGATTTTCATCACTAGGACGCAAAGTGAGCGTTTTGGGTCCGAGGTCGAGTTTTATTAGTGAGGCGAAGCCAAGGTGTCGAAATTCCACCAAGCATCGAAATCCACTTTTCGTACGAGATATGAAAATTACTTTTCATTATACTGCTCAAACTTAATTTTAAAAAACCGGTCTTTTGCACTTGTTCCCTGTATTTCATTTTGAGTTTGTTATCATATGTTTAGGTTACGAATAACCTTCCCAAACGTAATAACATGTCAATAAGATATCGTTTGATTGTTACTATTATTAAATAATTCATTATATATATATATATATATATATATATATATATATATATATATATATATATATATATATATATATATATATATATATTTAATTATTTATTTAAATATTTTATTAAGAGATAATATTATAACTTGTCAGGTTATAATTAAACATATGATTGCTTAGCAACATTACCTACCTCATATGTTATCCGTTTCATCGTAATATTCCGTGATAACATTTTTTCATTTATTGTATTATTATACGCGACATGTCTTTGTTCGATTTAATTTGTCGAATAAATACAAAAGAAAAAGCGATAGAATTTCTTCAGAAAAAAGGTATTTTACATCGAATAACACTTAAATCAAATATTTAAATCAACTATTAAAATTTTTTTTTTTTTTGTAATTTTTTTGTTTTTTATTTAATTATTTAATAAAAGGAACAATCAAACGATCTCTCATTGACATGTTATTACATTTGGGAAGGTTGTTCGTAATCTAAATATATGATAATAAACTCAAAATGAAATGCGGGGAACAAGTGCAAAAGACCCCAAAAAAAAACCCAATATATTTGGCCATTTCCATTATAATTTATTCATTATTATAAGGTTAAAGGAAATAAATTTCAACTAGTGTTTTGCAAAACAAACAACGCTGTCCTAAGAAAAAGTTAACTAGTATATGTTAGCATTCCACGTCGCGGCTTCGCCCGCTGTCATAATTGGATAATTTTAACTAACAATTGGTTTTTTTTTTTTTTGGATTTTTTTTTGTTTTTACCGATTAATATCATTTGTATCGAAGTATGCAATTGAGCATTATTGATGATATTTTAACGCATAGCAGTAATTTTTAACCTGATTAAAATTGCACTGATTAGGCGTTTGAAGATTAAGTAAAGAATAATTACAACTCCAATTTTTAATTTAAATATGTGATTTGGTAGTCCAGATGGGCAGAAGCTGTTGAGAAACTCTTACAGATAATGGACAGCACTATCAGTACCTGCAACTAAGGACACATGGATCATATTTTTACTCGCAATATCAAAAAGATAAGGATCGACATATTGATCTGGTAATAATTTTTAAACGGCGGAAATAATTTTATACATTTCATCTGGTTAAATTTTTAACTTAAAGGTTTATGGTAGTGTGACAAACCTAGTTTCCGTCGCTTAACAATGTGGATTTAAATTATTACTGTAGTAAACTTTATTACTGAAAACCTTCCTAGAACTATGAAGATGATATTAAAATTTGCTTCAGATAGGTTCAATAGTTTTATCATTGTTAACTTGATTCCAATATAGTGCTAACCACATATTGTTCGATTTTTTAAACTTCACTGGTATTCACATGTCACACCACATATAGCACACATATAGCTTTTTTGATAAAAATCTGAATAAAGCAAATTTACTTATCAATATATATATATGTACACTGCCGGTCAAAAGTTTGAGACCACCCTGAGCCAAAGTATGTAAATTTAAAAGTTTAATATCTTTAATATCGTTCCGCCTCTCTTTTTCTATCTAATTTTATGTTGATGTTTTTATTTATAAGTAAAAACACTTTGTTTCACTTTTGAGATTTTCTCCGTAATAAATCAATTACGAGCTATTCCACTCAGGAAAAAAAGGAACTTAGTTCATAAATATCTAATTAAATTTGAAATGGCTCAACAAAAATTCCCGCTGCCTTCATTTAATATGAATGGGAGATTTTCGTTTCTCAATTTTTAATTCAAATTTCAAATTTTTTAATCCAAGGTTATTCTGTCGGCAAACGAAATTGTTGGAATTAATATGGAAAATACAGTTTGTTTTAAATTATGTATTGAAAACTTAATTTTAATCTCTTCTCTTAAAGGTAGATGAACTTTAAAGATCTTGGTATAAACTATATAAATGCGTTTAATTTTATTTAAATCCATTTATTTTTCACCTAACATCAAACTTTTAAATTTACTGGTATCGTTTCAGGATGGTCTCAAACTTTTGACCGGCAGTGTATATAACACTGTGTCTTTGTAACCTTTTTTCGAATGGCGCTCGCTACCTATCGGTCAGTTTTCAAACTTCACTGTGCTCTACATATTTTCGCTTTTTTAACAACAATTTAATGTGAGATATGTAAATTTTATTATTGCTGAACCTTCCAAGAGCTATAAACATGATGTGGTTAAATTTTGGTACAGATTGGTTTAGTAGTTTTCTCGGTTAGTGATCACAAACGAAAATTGGCTTTTCCTTTTATATAATAGCATAGATTAATATTTATATGAATTGTATAATTGCTATTATTACATATTGATATTTAGTCCCTCTGTTGGGTCAATGATTAAGTGTTTTTTTCAATTCCTGATAAAGTTCGGCTTGCCATACTTTATGAGATGACCATGAATTCGCCAAAGTTCATGACATCCTAACTTTCAACATGGGTCATCTGAAAATAATCAAAAAAGTCGTAGAAACCTGTGTTAAAATATTCTTCATTTTCTCGAAGAGCGGGGAAAGCTAGTTACATTACGCTTATTCACAGCCGAAATATTCTTCATTTTTCCAACATTCACAGCCGTTTGTTTGTCCCAACAGTAAACGCGGGTATGAACTGAAATCGCTCCATAACCTAAGTAAACATCTGTTTATTCAACTGTTTCTCATTGCGTCTTAGGACGGAAAAGAGTCACTTTGCTTACTCAAACTGGTTATCGAAAGCACATGTTTTCGATACAT
Organism: Euschistus heros; assembly: GCA_003667255.2. Lineage (NCBI taxonomy): Eukaryota > Metazoa > Arthropoda > Insecta > Hemiptera > Pentatomidae > Euschistus > Euschistus heros. The sequence goes on from RCWM02000718.1 coordinate 294,018, forward strand.
TATAATGAAATAAATATTTCTATCAATACCAAAAAACAAAAAATAAACTGACAATTTACAAAAAATAGTTATGACATGAGTATCTGGCGCTGAAGAGCGGGAAATGAAGAATGTTTTGCGGGTTTTTTTCTATCAGGCAATTCAGCCTTTGGGTAGGGGTACCCTTTTAAAGTTTAAAAAACCCAATTTGATTTTCAATGAAAGTATCATTTCATTTTATTATGGTTCTAAACACTTACTGTCGTAATAGATGCTTAGTCTAAATTAGGAGAAACACATAATGAGAAGTTAAGTTAAATGAAAGTGACAACATTTAATTCTGTAGATATTGATTTGAATTAACTTTGCGTTTTATGGACGAAGTAAACGTACATAATGACATCACTGATCAATATTATAAAAGGACTTTTTTTACAGTTTGAGAGAAATTTGGAATCAATACATATTTAAATTCTATTTCACGCATTGTTAATTTTGTCTATTTATTCGCGAAGATTGATCGTTTCATTTCCAAGCATGTTGGTACTTCGAATAACAGTTACGTAACAAAGAACTAGAAGATCCAAACTAAACGTGGGGACACGCGGGTGAGTGTTTAGGCAGCGGAGAAATTCAAACAGAGGAGAAATTCACTTTCTCTAACCGGTTAGTTCCTTCCCTCTCGCTAGTCTTATTTGATATTACTTCAGCCTTTAACCTATCTTACATAATTCTTTTTTCTTCCCTCTTGTCTTCTCCCTTACGCTTCACACAGCTGTTCCATTTTGGAAACCTAAAAATACCAGGTATGCAAGTTTAAAATGTCGTTTATTTCTTAAAATATATACACAGTAATTTAAAAAAAAAGTATAATATATTTTATTCAAAGTACTGACCCTCGCTTTCTACACATTTTGTCCATCTCTCGGGCAATATATGGATACCATTCCAAAAGAATGCTTAATCTTTATTTGAAATCCATTCATCGAGCCATTTTCGTACGTTTTCGAAATTGTTGAAGTGTTGCTCCGCCAATGAGTGTCCCATCGATGAGAAGAGGTGATAATCAGAAGGCGCCAGGTCAGGTGAATACGGCGGGTGGGGTAGGAGTTCCCAACCAAGCGAAGAAATCGTTTCCTTAGTCAATCTGGCTGAATGTGCAGGAGCGTTATCATGCTGAAGAATGACTTTGGCGTGCCTGTGAGCCCATTCTGGGCGTTTTTCGATCAATGCGTGACTCATTGACTGTTTCGCCGGGTTTGAGAAGCTCGTAGTAGACTACTCCCTTCTGATCCCACCACACACACAGCATTGTCTTCTTCCCAAAACGATCCGGTCTTGCACTCGATGTGGATGGTTGTCCTGGCGTTACCCATGATTTTTTTCGTTTGGGATTCTGAAAATAAATCCATTTTTCATCGCCAGTTACAACTCGATGCAAAAAACCCTTTCTTTCGTGGCGTAAAAGCAGCATTTCGCACACAGTTTTTCGTTTTTTTTCCATCTGTCGTTCGTCCAATTCATGTGGAACCCATTTTCCAACCTTTTGAATCTTTCCCATAGCTCTCAGGCGATCGGAAATGGCTTGCCTAGTGACATTCAACTGTTCTGCCATCATTTGTTGGGTTTGGGTATTGTCTTCGTCTAATAAAGATTGCAATTCGAAGTCCTCAAACTTTTTTGGTCGATTTTCTCGTTTTTGATCAGTAACATCAAAATCACCACGTTTGAAACTTGAAACCAACGTTCACATGTCCTTACGGTTGGAGCAACATCGCCATAAGTCTCAACAAGAATTCGATGACATTCAGATGCCTTTTTCTTTTGATTAAATAAGAAAATCATGACATGCCGCAAATGCTCTTTATTTGGCTTAAAATTAGACATTTTTAACACCAAAGAAAGGTATGATACGTCCACGTAAACGACTTAAAAACAACTGACTTTTGTAAACAAATGACTAACAAACAAAATAGCGTTTAGAGATAAGCAAATCCTTCAATAGGCTAAGAGCGCATTCTATTGGAATTAAAACGACATTTTAAACTTGCATAACTGGTAACCTTCCACTCAATCACTAACAAGCCCTACCGCATTACCGGTTCAAACTATGAAAAATAAAATGAACTGCGTCATATCACGTTACTTTCACGCTCTGACTCGACACCTTTTACCACTGCTCAGCTCAGATATAACCCATTCCACTTTGAAGAGTATTTAGAATTCACATTCTAAAGAAGGATGACAAAGAGATGATTCGAAAAATGGCAATAATTTTTTGATAAACCACAAAAAAATACATGGCGAATTTGAGAAAGTATCTATTTAGCTAATTTTTTGATATACCGCCAAATGGCACCTGAATTCATCCTTTTCCACGTGAAGATGCAAAAGTACATCATAACATCTAGCCACAAGAGGAGCATGCGTCATTTGAGCGATTGGAAAATTTCCTCATGTTTTTTGACCATTTTTTTAAATTTTGATAAGTGATAAGAGTGCCCAATGAAGATTGCTAAAATTAAAATAAAACAATTGTAAAAGAAATTGATAATACTAGATATTCCGTTATTAAAGTTAGGCTAAGGTACCTATTTATATATGTTCAGGAAAATAAAAAGATGGTATTATTCCGCAAGCCGGTCTCTGACCAGCGTTACACCGACCTGTTCGATCCATACGCTTCACTTCGGGTTTACATTTATCGAAAGTTCATTCCTATAACCTCACATAGTCCTTTAATCTCTGAGTTTTTATGTTCTATTTAAAGTACAGTGTTTATTCTAGTTTGGTGTTATTAATCTCCCCAAAATAACATATATTTTTAAACTTTATTCCACAATATGCACCTAAAAAACACAAAAAATGTCAGTCAGCCGATTTTCTGAAACATATGATTATAAAACAAATGAAATCTTAAGCCTCATACACACCATTAGACCGCGTTGCGCGACCTATCTATAGACGGTTTCGTTTAGCGTCCACACTATGATGTGAAATTCTGTCTCATCCCAGTCCGCCATTGAGGACATTGTTTTATGTGGAATTATTCCTACTTAGTACTAATTACAAATGATAGAACGCAAAAACGTAAACGATGGTAGACACGCGAAGTGCTCTCAAAGGACCAAGTTTGGCTCCCGGCTGAATGATGTTTTTGAGTTTTAAATCATTTACATGACAGTTATTAGACCTATATGGACGTACGGAGTTGAGCTTTGGGGCTCCACTAAACCATCCAATTCTCCTCGTATCCAATCCTTACAATCCAAAATCCTTCGAAAAATCCTTAATGCTCCTTACTTTGTCACAACTAAACTTATCCATAAAGACCTCAATGTTCCATATGTTGCCGATTTGGCCCAAACCAAATACCAATCCTTTCATAGTATACTGCACTCCCACACGAATCCATTAGTCTCCCAACTTGCTTCACATTCAATACCTGATAACCCATCGTGTTGTCTGAAAAGAAGATGGCCAAGAGACCTTCTAGTTTAGAACTTTTATTGTAGTGCAACTAGTGAGTAGTTCTTCTCGAGTGATTTACATGTCATAATCATTTCCTCGAATTTACTTGATGTATATTGATTGATGTACAGTTGTAAATATCAATAAATTGTTTAAAAAAAAAAAAAAAGTTTTAAATTTTCTTTTCTATATCCGCCACTGTTACATTTAGCTTAGCAGCCAAAGATTCCAGAGCCAATTTTTTTTTTTACTCAGTTTTTGAAGTTAGGACTTCTACTATGTAACAAATCACAAACAACGAGCCCTTTGATTTTAAACCTAAATCTTCAATTAGGTTTAAAACCTTATTATCAGACCGCTTGTTGTGAAGGCCGGTTTACACGCTCATGCAAATTGGCTTGCACAAGCCAGTTTGTGCAAATAAATTGAAGCTTGAAGACGCAGGTTTGAAGTTTGCACTAGCCTAAAATTTTGGCTTGAGTAAAATCTGTCGGGACAGAAATTCGACTTGAGGTTGGTGCATGCGCATGAGGTGTGTAACCAATGCTCAAGCCTAGCGCCTGCGCATTTTAAGTTGGACCACCTGTTCCATACTATATTTTGAGTTAATATCTACGATTTTTGGCGGAAGGACATCCTTGGCCATTCTTCTTTCCCATTAATTAGTTTTCCTCCTTAAGGATACTATTTTTTTGTAATGTTCCAAGATTTAACGATTTTATTTTATTTAACGTCCTTAAAGATACTATGTATTTTAAGATGGCGAAAGGACATCCTAGTCCACACACACACATATATATTAGTTTTTGTCCTTAATGATTGGACAAATCCTGGAAATATTCCAGGAAAGAACGATTTTTAAAATAACGGAAGGATATCCTTGGCCACTCTCCTTCCAAACAAATCAGGTTTCGTCCTTAAGGATACTATTTATTTTTTTAAAATCTTTCTGGATTTTTTTAATTAGTTTTCGTCCTTAAGGAAGATTTTAAGATAGTGAAATGATATCCTTGACCACATATATATTAGTTTTCATCCGTAAGGACACTAGTTCGAGTTTCGCCAATATTTAACGATTTTCAAGTTATACGTTGGATATTCCGCCATTATTATACTTTTAGTTTTTGTCCTTAAGGATATTATTTTGAAATAAACCAGGGTTTAACGATTTTAAGATAGCGGGAGTATATTACACCATTGTTGTCCGTTGCAAGAATTAATAGTTCTTCGTCACAATCTTTCATTTTCAACAAAACAGAGACGTTTTTACTTCAGATTTGTATAATTAGTCTTCAAATAAAAACATCCATATAGAAGTGGCAAATAAGCGACCTTTCGAACTGCCAGTACACCAGCGTTTTTTCCTATATAGTCCTCCTACAGAATGTAATTTACATTCAAAATATTAGCATGTTAAAAACTTTGTTTGCTATAGAATTTAGTAAGTTTTAACTAGATCGAAGGTTTCTCATTCTCGCAAAGATTAGTAAGTGTAATCCAAACGGACAGCACTCGACAAATCCGCAAGAACGTTTTGGACAAGTTGTCACTTCCACCCAGAGAGCCCAAGATGATCCCAGAGTGAGTTTTGTGTGTTCACTTAAATTTAAAGCTGGGCTTAATATTAATGTCGTTTCCAACGTAAGGATGAATTTCTAGAATTCGTGCCATAGACAATCAACTGATCCAACATTCTATACAAAGATCTGACATACTATTGTTAGCTTCTGTTCGAAAATGAAAATTTTGCAAAAGCTTTGCCCTCCACTCACAAACTGTAAACCATTACTCTCTTCCTCTGATAGCTAATATATCATAACAGCATATTTTTAAAGTAAATATGGTGTTAATAATGTTTTGATGAATTGAAACGATTTTACATCAAAGGAATAGTTTTTAACACCACAAGGCACCTAGTACTGCGCACCTAGTATAGTTGTATATGCGATACAACCATTTTTATCGTTCTTACAGCTATAAAAATATTAGCAGCAACATTTCTTGACATCTCGATAGAAGCGTCGGATATTTAGCAACTGTATAATACAAATCATTCCTAATAGATGTCGGTGCTGTATCTGTTACTGTGGGCTTTGTGTGAAATTTGAATGAAAATGTTTGTCGCTCGTACGAATTTAAAATCTAAAAAAAATAGTGACTGAATAATTCTCAGTCGGAAAAAATACTGTATTATAACGAAGTATACATTTTTTTTTTTTGCAATTTTTTTTTTTTATATATTTATATTTTTTTTTTCTTATTTATTATTATTATTATTATTTTTCCCTATTTATTCCTTTTACTATCTTTTCCTCTCTTTTCTTTTCCCCCCTTCTTTTCCTATTTCACTTCATTTTTTTTTTTTTTTTTTTTTTTTTTTTTTTTTTTTTTTTTTTTTTTTTTTTTTTTTTTTTTTTTTTTTTTAAATATTTCTACAGTAAAAGTATCAGCAATGATAACTGGAGTGAACGACAGAAGAACTGAATTTAAAACATTGTTTTCCTGTAATTATTGGATTTATATACAAGGTGTCCCAGACATAGTGTAAACAAAAAAAAGGGTAATACTGCATGCTAAACGGGGTAGAATGGCGCAGAAACGAGTTTCCTATCTCAATCTGTTGAGGAGATAGAATTTGTTTTGTTTTTATTTTTAAAATCTTATTTTTTTCTGAAAAATGGCAGTTTTCTCAACTTTGGTTTAGCGTATAAACAAAACCGATGATATTTTTTTAATATCATATCATATATCATTCGTATTACCCTTCTTTTTTTTTACACTGGGACACCCTACATCACCAACTACATCAAATATATTTTTGCTCCATCAAAAAAAAAAAAAAAAAAAAAAAAAAAAAAAAAAAAAAAAAAAAAAAACGCTGGTGTTCGCGGTTTCAAGTAGCAAGGTTAAATGACTAAACTGATTTCGTTTTTTACAGAATTTCTTCATGCAAACTGTGCGTTTCACCTTTCTCCTGCTGCGCAATGGCGACATAATGACCAAACCAGCTGTTTTTTTTATTACATATATTGCTAGACCAGCATTATTTTGTGTTTCAGCGTCAAAGAAATTAAAGTAAAATTACGTCATTCATGCTGTCAGATTGACTGATAAGTGTTGAGTGAGACCTACGAAGCTGAAATCTGAAGATTGAAAAATTCTGTCATTCATGATTGACTAAGTCGGGCTATTAAAACAGGGCTTTTTGAGGTGGATAATATGTTTTGCCTGGAGGTCACTACTTTTTTACTGTAACGTTTTTTTTTTTTGACTCTCAAAAATGTAATATTTTGACCCGCTCTAGTTCTTTTGGCTTTGCTGAGAAGGAAAATTGGACGAGGGTTTCCTAGACAGAAATTAAATGGAGAATATTTTTGTTTTATAACACTTGTCGTTAGTGTCAAGTGTTTAGGAACTGTATTGGTTTGAATGAAAAAAACTCATTTGAAACCGCTGTTTTCTCTCGACATTGTTTAGTTCGAATAATCATTGATTGTCAATCTAAGTTAATTAATAATTTAAGTAATTTAATCCTTTTAATTTTAAATTATAAATTGGGGAAAGCAGTAGATTATACACAGACATATCCATTATACATTGTTTTCCCAATCAGACAGAAATTGAATTTGGTACTTGTTTGTTTTAATGTCCGTTGACACCAGCGCTCAGGTGTCACTTACCTCAACTATTTCGTCCATGTCAGGTTATGATGCCTACAATGAATTTGAAATAAACATTGCCTTTCATTATCATAAAACACATTTTCAGGAAATGAAATAAATGAGAATAAGGTAAAGAAAAATCCACTTAGACAAAAATAAAACATTTATTTCAAACAATAGGCCTTGAAAAGAACAATATCTTCCAATACAAATAAAAAAGAAGAAGAAAAGAACAATATCTTGCAATATAGACAGTTCAAAACACCTAGTAAGTGCAACAATATCTTGTTATATAAACAATTCAAAACACCTAGGGAAGGTTACGATAACAGTAGGTGAATAGCTGAGGTAAGTGACACCTTAGCGCTGGTGTCAACGGACATTATAAAACAGACAAGTACCTTGAATTTTTGTCAATGGAACTTTACTTCTCATTTCTACTGTTTTCGTAAAATAAGCAACGATTTCCAACGAGTAGGTTATGTTAAACACATATCGATGAATCTGGAACTCGATTTATTGAAGGAGCGATGTCGTCTTGTCGCGGATATGAACATTTGTTAGGAGTTAAGGTAATTTACTAGTGCCAATATCCTTACCTGTTGTAGGTAGAAGGGTTCTTACCCTATTTACTTCTAAAATCATTTTTGTAATATAACCACTCAAGCGGTTATTCTTTTCCTTCTGTATCTGCTAATGTGAGCATCCTGAGATCAAGTAATCAGAACAATGTAACTATGGAGTGATAGTCAACCATCCATACTAAATAATATCCTGCAGCTCAGCCAATAAAAAATGTTTTATGATATAGTCTAAGCTTTTTCTTCAAGTTGTCCAAGAACAATGTTATATTTTATCTAAATCTGATATGCAAAGAATAACAGGCAGGCCGCCATTCTAAATATCTCAATAAGTTGAGCACTTCACCTACCACATATTTGTGGATGTGAAGCACTCATCTGAATCCTAATGCCCTTAGGCGTGGCCATACAAAAAACCTGAAGATTCCAACAGGTTAAATCCTGAAGTAGAATGTAAAATGCTTCATCTAATGGCTGATGAGAAAATGTTTTGAAATGATATCCCATAAATATTATATTTTCTTAATTGACCTTTGCAAAAACATTTTCATGAAAAGATTTGTTTTTTGTTTTGATATTAAAACTATTTTCCATTTAAGTCAATTTTGATAAGATAATTCGATCCTCTCAACTCAAAGGCTCCGAATTACCAATAAGTGTGGAAAAGTAACATAGCAGAGATATAAATTAATTAAACTATGACCATTATATATTAATTTAAGATATTTCTTGCGAAGATGGCTTGCTCTTTTTAACCGCTACTTTTTCATAACCAGTTACCGTCTTAACGGCGCGCATTCTAGCGGGAGACATTCGAAATTAGAACTCAATTTTCCCTTTAGCACGACATACTAACTTAGCCCCGATGTTTTCCAGCCTTTTTAACAACAGCAACGGTAATTGTTCGGATCTGCGACACCACCAAACTGGCTTGAACTGGCTACACCGACCAGTTCGATTCTTACGCTTCACTTCATGTTTACATTATTCGATAGTTCATTCCTATAATCTCACATGTAAATAATCACTTCTACAGTTTCAACTTGGATTGTGTTGTTTAGTTTGTAATATTGATATTTAGACTTCTTAAATGTAAATAAGTGAAACAGAAGTTAACAACACGAGCATTAAGTGTTTAATCAATTCATTTTTTTCTTATTTCATCTTATCTTATGTGTAAAAGTGTTACAAAACTTAAGAAGATTAATTTGTACATGGATTTGGTGTTTTGCATATTTATATTTGTTCTATCAATTTAAGTGATAAAATTTAAAACTTGTAAAAGAGGGTCAAAACTTTATTTGTAGATGGATTTGTGTTTTATATATTTTTATTTGTTGTTCTCAGTAAATGTAGGCGAATAACCTTTCCCTTCTAAAAGCAGCGACTAGAACATCGAAATAAATCGGAACAAGGTTAGAATCAATAAAAGGTATTCTCGGCGCGTTTAGGGGTTGGTGTCGCCGATCCGAACAATTACCTATTATTTATCCATATAATATACTATTTTTATCAATATTAATAAAATACTTCATATATTATTTATATAACATTATTCTACTATTAATAACATAATATTATTTGATTTGAATTAAACCATTCTCACACCTTGCCATTTATTTAAAGCTTCTCAGGATTTTTACTATTGCCATTTTATTATAAATTGTTGTTCGTTTCGTTTAGAGACTGTTTATAAAAATAATAAATTTAAACTTTTTTATTCATTTCTTTTCTGGCTATTTTTTTCTCTACTTTTAGAATACTATGTCTATAGTTTTCATATTTATTGAATAAAATAAAATTTTAAGAGTTGAAGTACAATATACAAAATCGTGTAGGGTGATTCCTATTTGCATCTAGAATAGAATCTGAGGATCTTGTGCTGAAAGGAGGGAAATTTGGAAGTTTTTATTTCGAAAGACTACTGCTAGAATGCGCGCCGGTAAAACAATAACTGGTTACCGAAAAGTAAACGTTAAAAGGAGCAAGCCACTTCTTCACAAGGAATACCTAATTTAATTAAGTATTAATTTGTTTATTTCGTTTAACGTCACTTTATGCTGCTATAGCTAATCGAACGATGCAACGGTGGGAGTCCTAAATGGGAGTACCTGACATCGCACAGGCTCGGGACCCCCATTTTACGTCCCTTCCGAAGAAAGGCATAGCTAAGGATTTTTTACTCCCTTTATAAAGTGCTAAGGTCATCTGCCGTAATGCGAACCCGCGATCTTGGGTTTAGTAGGTTGCTATGCTAATCACTACACCACAGGTGACCCCTTCAAGTATTAGTTAGAGTAGATGAATTAATATTTATTATTGTTAATAATGTTTATTAACAATAATAATGTAAATTACTTATCATACATGAGGCAAGTATCATAGAAATAATAATATATGAAAATTCTATCATTAAATTCTATACTTTTGTTCGATACCAACATTCGTCGAATTGTAAACTATTTTGTTAATTTACTTTAAAATAACAGGCCCAATTTTATGCTGTATGAATTACTGAAGATAGAATTTTTCTTCTGGTTTTATTAATAAATCCTAAACTATACTAATATATAGATTTTCAAAGCAAACAAGTATTACCAATATTAACCTGATCCTATATGGGGGTACAACCTGGAGGATGGTCCTGGCCTCGTCTAAGAGCTTCCAACATCCAGCTAACTTAAGGAATATAATTTTTTTATTATGAGATAGTTCTCCAAACATTATGAGACACAATTGTGAATTTAAATGGGTTAATCACTTCTTTATTTACTCGCATCTTGATCAAAATTTCAGCCAAGTTTCTTGTATGTTTCTAAATGGTCACTATTGTTTTCGGATTTAACTGCTGAGAGACTAATCGTTCAAGATAATAGTTATTATTTATTCCATATCTAAGGGTCAGCATATAAGAAAGAAATTTACAGGTACAATAAATATTTTTCAGAGGATTCGCCGAGGAACAGTGTGGAGGAGGTACGTGAGGTTCCCAGGCGCTGGTCGACCCTGGGAATATGGACCTCGTAGTCCACGCCTGGTCTTCAGGGACCTGGAGCCTGCTCCTGGATTAGCCCCATCTTGGTCACACAACCAACTACTCCCAGAAGACCAACCCTCAGGTAAGATATCCAAAATTCGCTTCAAATGGTTTTTAATTCTGGGCAAGAAAAAGAAAATTAGCCATATTATAAACCTAAGTATTCTCTGTTTATTTATTTATTAGGTTTCTGGAAAATCATTTTTCATACTCATTTATATAATTTTTAATAAGTACTTCATACTGATCAGACTTTTCTTTAGCAACATCAAGCTGTATTTGCTGTAAAATGTCTTTTGAATCCATGATTCTCTTGAGAAAAGAATTACTTCTGCTGTGACAAGACGATCCTTTTCTTATTGTTAGTGTTTTGTTTTCTTAAACTGATTTAATTTCGTGATTAAATGCTTTGCCTCAAGGAAGAAATTAGTTATCGTGCCCCTTCCCCTGATGTACTTCAACTATGATAGAGTCAATCAACCTTATCTTTTTCCAATAGCATTACTTACAATAAATAATTCCTTAATACATTCTAAGATCTAAAAGAGCCTACATATATAAAATTACTCAGGTTCAGAAGCTATTCAATACACTTTCAAAGCTGATTGCCACTGTAAACCTCCAATTTATCTTTTTAACTTTCCCAATTTATAAGATCAATAAAGTAGTCAAAGATAAATTCGAGATTGCTCATATTCTTAAGGCTTCACTCAAAGACCCTTAAAAAAATACTAAGTGATATCAGTATAGAAACTTTAAGCGATGCTAAAGTAAAATACTCCGTTTTGAGTTTTAAGCTTCCTCAATGTTTAAGTCTATCTATACAGCTGAAATGGAGACAATCTCTATATTATTAAAGCTTCATACAGATATCTTTGAATTTTAAACAAACAAACAGTGAATGAAAAGTGTTGTCGTTTTCTCATGTTATAATGTAAAATCTTAGATGAAGCCAGATCTCTCAAATAAAACACTCCCGATTTTCCTTCAGAATGAGGCTTTCTCTTGTGATGAGCTGAGAAGCAAGTCGTCATCGACTCAGCACTTTTTAATGTAGATATTTCTTTTGGGGCTCTATACATTTTTGATATAACGTTTTTTTCACATTCAAAAATGAAACATTATGACACACTAGCTCTGTTGGTGTTGCTCAGGTTGAAAATTTGACAAGAGTTTCCTAACAACGTTTGTCGCTAGGACCTACTATTAATGAACTATATTGGTTTGGATGAAAAAAAGTAACGTTTTGCCTTCATTTTTAAGTCTTGTACCTTTTTTGACACACTCTAGCTCTGTTGTTGTAGCTCGAACTTGAAAATTCGAAGACAGTTTCCTCATTAGAAGAAGTAGACCATAGATAGACTATTCCATGATCAATTGTTTTTCCCAGTCAGTGAGAAAATGAGTTTTGGTAATGGTTCGGATCGGCGACACCAACCCCTAAACCCGCCTAGAATACCTTTTATCGATTCTAACCTTGTTCCGATTTATTTCGATGTTCTAGTCGCTGCTTTTAGAGGAGAAAGGTTATTCTCCTACATTTAATGAGAAACTCTAAATCCCTGTTCAAAGTAATATTAACTTCTGTTTACCTTCTAATATTAAAATGAGAAATAAGGAAATATTAAAGTGGAAATAAGGAAATATCGAAATAAAAGACACTAAATCAATTTTGAATTAATATTAATTTAATCAACAATTAATATACTACTGAACCACCAGTAAAGTTAATTCCTGATGAACTTTCTCTCAGAGAAGTGAAAATAACCAATTATAAATATAAAAAAGACAGAATCCTTAAGTATTTATTTGGCATAACTCCTATTTATTTAACATTTGTAGCTACATGTTTCGGAGATATATTTCATCATCAGGCTTCTAATTTTTTTTAAAAACACATTAATCTATAACATTATGCCAATAGTTCTGCAATTATATAGTAATGTGTCATTTACCTCTTAATCTGTGATTATTTTCACATTGTCAATTCTCCATGTTATAAGCCATTATATAATATAAGACAGAATCCTAGCTGAAAGTGATGATGTTAATTTCTGCTATGTTTTCTCAATGGGAGAGGAAATTAGAAAACATGAAACCTGTGATATACTTTCTCACATTTATTTATAAACTGATATGTTTTTATCAATGAATTAATTATACAATCTGTCTCACTTTAGGACAAAACGTAGTATGGATGACAAAGAATCCATTCACAAAATATGCATACTGAAATTTTATCACTGTTATTGAAACAACAAATAAAAATATCTATATAAAACACCAAATCCATGTACAAATAAATGTTGTTAAGTTTTGTAACACTTTTACAAGTTTAAATTTTATCACTTAAATTGATAGAGCAAATATAAATATGTAAAACACCAAATCCATGTACAAATTAATCTTCTTAAGTTTTGTAACACTTTTACACATAAGATTAGATGAAATAAGAAAACATGAATTTATAAAACACTTAATCCTTTATGAAACTCATTTTGTGAACTTCTGTTTCACTTATTTACATTTAAGAAGTCTAAATATCAATATAACAAACTAAACAACTCAATTCAAGTTGAAACTGTAGAAGTGATTGTTTACATGTGAGATTATAGGAATGAACTATCGAAAAATGTAAACATGAAGTGAAGGGTAAGGATCGAACTGGTCGGTGTAGCGCGGGTCAACCTAGTTTGGTGGTGTCGCCGATCCAAACCGTTACCTGAGTTTTTTCTTGTAAGTTTGTTTCATTTCTATGACTATTAAACCTGAGAACCATATGCAATAAGGTAGCTCTAAGTAAAGTTCTGAGACTTTTAATTTTCAAGCCTTAGTTGTATTTCTTCTGTATCAACCTAAGATTCAGGGTTGAAAAGACCCTTCTGGAGCAGACCGAACCCCTGCAAAGTGGTAGATTTTGCACCTAGCCCGTCATTGATTTTTAAGAAAAATCTGGCAGTGTGGGAGCTAACCATCACTTTCTTGTTTAACCGTTGTAGTGATTGTTTAGGATATCATAAGGCCAAGACATTCATTCGATTTAACTTTAATTTTTAATGAAAAGTTGTTCAGATGATTCTTGTAATCCTATAACTCACCAACTTTCTGTTGGTTATTAGTGTAAATTATTAATATCCACTCAATCCTTTACCTTAGATACTTAGAAATCAATCAGTAATCTGTCTATGTTCCAACTGATGCCATTGCAAAGTCTGCGTGAATTAGACCTATTTCGAAGATGGAAATTCATTTACAAGATGAGAAATCCTTTTTAATCAAGACCCATACAGATCTGATAAAGTATCGTCTTCAGCTTACCTCAGAAACATGAGGTAGATGATTAATGACTGTTAATCAGCTAAGGATCGAAACATAGGTCCGAAGACCCTTCTGGGCTCACCCAGTCTCTATAAAGTAAGAAAAGCACCTCCTTGCTCAAAGTTGATCCATAAGCCTTCAGTTCTGTAGTGTACAGGTTCTTTTTTCCATAGACTGAATTCTCTTATCTCTGTTTCAAATATTTTTGCTTGTTTCTGAGTATTCATTAAAGCATAACTTGTCTGCTTGTTTCATAAAATAACTTATTATAAAAATTTTACTTATTTGTTTATTAAAGTATTTAAAAAAAAAACTTTACACACTATATTATATTGTAAGAAATACATGTTTTGTTTTTTTTGTAATACAATTTTTATTTACAGGTAAGTTTTAAGTAGGAAAAATGTACCTGCTATTACTTATTATAAAAATAATTTTGTTGAACATATTACAGCTTATATATTAAAAAATAATAAATTAAAGTTCAAATCAAGCTTTCCTTAACGAACTTTTAACTACATATGTGAGGATATTAACTAATACTTCAACCAGCTCACAAATTTTAATATATCTGACAACAATTATGCACTTTTAAGGTGATGTAATTATTAAAAAATCTTCAGAAGTTGAGAATGTAGAAGATTTCAGATTTTCAGAAAACAGGTAGAAAGGTTCCTAGCCTCAAAGTGAAAAGCTGAAAACAGAATAATATTTTGTATCTACTGCAGATGAGAAGGAGGATGGATGCAGCAGCGGATCCTGCCAGAGTTTGTTAGGATGTTGGCTGGCGTGGGGGCGTGTCGGCGAGTCTTGCCCCGGCTTCCTCAGCTACTGCTGTGACCACTCGGCTGCCAAAGCTTCCACCTCCCAAGAGCAGCCGCTGCCCCTCTATGGGCCCGTTACCAACGACCCTAGTAAGACAGACCACTACCGACTAACACTTCAGTGAATAAAACACAAATCATAGGCGACACTACCCTCTTTGAGTACAAGATTGATAATCTTTTACATCAAATTAAATAATTTCTGAATCTGTCTGAGAATAATCGAATTTATTTGATATCAACAAAATTAAGCCTGATAATTCATTTAATTTTTATTAAATGATATTATAGTGGTTTCATAAATAAATGTTTTTTACATTTTTTTATACTCGTTAAAAAAGGAAACCAATTTATTTGTGTTTTTACAACAAAAAGCACTATTATTTTTAAAAAATATAACTAAACCAAATAATTAGAAGATAAACTACCTTTTTGTTAGCTTTAGGTCCATCAAATGAAACAAAATTTGAATAAGAAAATATTATTATTATAATCGATGATTAAATAAATGGATTCAAGATATTTTAGTTTCAATAAAACTCATTATCAACAGGAAACAATTACTCATGAAAGACCCAAATGAGGGCCAGATGAACACACAAAGTCCTTAAGGAAGGAAATATCATTGCTAATGTTCATATATTACCTTGGTAGACAAAAAAATAACAATGATTGTCAACATAATTGTTAAAAAAATAGAAAGTTGTTCTCGCATCAAAATATTCCATCAGAATATTTAAAAAATGGTAAAATATTCAATTAAATAAAAATACAATAGCTCAAGAACTATGATAAACATTAATTAATTATATATCCATCAATAGAAACAAATACTTTTGTTTTTAGTTCAATATCCATTCAATTGTTTGTAAAGAAATTAAGTGATTCCAATGATTAATCAAATAAACAATTAGAGAAGTCTAACAACGAAAATAATGAAATGTTTTGTTTCCTCAGAAAATATAATTCTGTTGCTTGTTTTTCAATTATTTATCAATGAAGCAAGGAAGTTTCAACTCAGCCAAAATTAGAGAAGTGATCAAGAAGTTTAATATAAACCGATGTTTTTGAATTGACATGGAAGACTTAATTGTCTTAAACAGGAATTTCATTTGATGCAATGGTCTTTCAGAATGTTATTTGTTTTACAAGTGTATCGAGTAATGTAAAAAAAAAAAAATGGCTTTTTTGGAATCAATACTACCATTTGCTTACAATACTTATTACTTGCCTTCCTTTTGGTTTGACTTCACAATGATTTTGGCTAATGAGGTAAGAAATTATTTATTGGTTTCAGCGAAAGCAGTTGCACCTGCCTCAGAAAGAATTATGTATAAATTTCCATTAAGTGGTACCCTAAATCTTGATTGGGAAATCTTTATTACAAGTTTTTGTCCAATTTCAATAAAATTATTTTTATATCCAACAATTACTATTAGTTTTTTTACTTTAACATTTTTCATCATTTACATCATATTTATTTTCTTTTGCTCTTCAATTTCCTATATGTGATGTAGTTTCTTTGTATTAATCCTTTGTAATATGTACATTTCCTATGTTAAATGTTTTAGATACAGATTATTTCACCTAAAACCAATTCATATAACTGTGTGAACATTTATTAACATGGAACATGTTTTACTGGTGACCTACTTGGTCAAAAGCGATACGTTTCTGGGGAACACAAGGGCGTTATATGTAGTTTGATAGTAGGGGAGTAGGAGTAGTTAGTAGCTCAACTAGTCTTTTACTAAATTCTTATTTTATCTTGACTAAGAGGCAAGTTCTAATGAGTGAGCTCCTTTTGACTCTGTTTCTCATAATACAAAATAAACGTATAAACACTCTATTTTTAAGTGTAGGAGCCTTTTTGACAAGCTCTAGCTCAGTTAGTATTGCTCGGATCAAAAATTTGACGACCTCCTTCCAGTCAAAAATTTAACGTATAATATTTTTGATGAACATTCCCCGCTAGGACCTACCATTTAGGAGCTATATTGGTTTGAATAGGAAGTCAGATTTGAAACCTTTATTTTTAAGTGTAGGGTTTTTGTTTTTGACACGTTCTAACTCAGTTGGTGTTTCTTGGATCGAAAATTTTAGGCATCCTTCTCATTAAAACATTTATTGCTAGAACCTACTTTTTAGGAGCTATATCTGTGGGGCTTTTTTTGACACATGTTCCATGTTATAATTTCTTTAGCCAGGAGGCTCAAGAGGGTCTTTAATTTATTTATTAATTTCCATGGCTCTACATAAAACCCATAATGGGTATTTGCCTTCACGAACAGCTTCTAATTCCCATGTGTCTTGTGCAGTTACCCATCTCAGCCTTGATCTTCAGACTTCTTGTTCTATATTTTAGTTGATGTAAAATAAAATGAGATGAAAGTCGAGTTTATTCTGGGGGTTATCACATCTTAAGAGAGATTATAATGAACAAGATATCGGCGATCCAGCTTTAAATCTGTCTTGTTTTGATTGATTCCCAGCTGCAGTTCCATTCCACACTCCTTTCTGGTTATTTTAAACAAACAACATTCATTTTTCCTCGCCGAACTTTTTCTGCAGTTTAGTTCCTCATCGACTAAAATGGCTAGTTAAGATTATTTGTTTCTACACATTCAGTATGTGTTCCTCAGCATTTCTAATTGAGAAGGAAAAAAAGAATACTCCTGAAGAAAAAATTATGAATTACTTTATAAGTTTTCCCTAGAATTTTCGATAGAAATAACCAAATTTATTTCAAATCAAGAACACCTTTTTGCAAAGATTAATCTCTAAAGAAGAACGTTCTGAATATTGAAAGGTTAATGCCCAAGGAGTAGGTTTGAGAAACATTAAATATGAATTGAAAAATACAATACTACTTTATTTTGCAATTTATATTACCTAAAGGAACCTGTATTATTATACTTTTTTTATTTGTGAATAAGAAAGTATTTACTTATTACAAAGTGATACATTATTTGTTACTATGAACAAGTTGCAGATGTAAGAAACTATTTCCAATAATTGTCTCTGACAAATGAGAGTCTCTGTCTTGTATGGATCCCATCCAACTCCTTTTTTCCAGAACACTCCAAGCCCCTGTTGCATCAGCTAACAATCATAATTTAGGTCTTCATCTTCTTGTGCTTAACAGTAGTTCTACAAGGAACCTCTTCAACATTTATTTTCCATTTTTTTCCAGGTGTAATTCCCAGCAAAGTCAGCTCAATTTTGTGAAATGAACTACATTTGGTTTGGGAATCAGGACATCTGTGTCTCCTTCATTGACCGGTAGCTTGATCTCCTCCACATATTTCAGATCTTCTTTACGAAAATCAGATCACGTTTCTCATTTTCATTCAGTGTTCATATCATATCTCACACTAAGACCAATAAATGATCAACTTATGGGCTAATGTCCACTAATATGCCACTTCAAAACAACTGAATTATTGAAGGGTTCCATTTCCTATCAATGGTTAGATGAAGAAGAGAGCCTGTACCCAACCTTTGCGAAGGCGAAGCTCTCACATTTTACTGAATGCAGTATTCAAATCAAGGAATATTAAAACCTGAAGAATAAACCCTTAGGACCTATTGTGTTTTGAAAGAAGTATTTAATTCCTGTTGGATAGGGAAATGGAGATTTTAATTTAAAATTCGCAAGAATCAAGGTGAAATGCCAGTCTTTCTAATTAATTACAACAATACATTGCAGGCTAATTATGCCTCTCAAACTTTATCAAATCAAATCTATTTTATTTAAATCTAAACCATTTTACCAAATTAATTTGTTAGGAACATATTCTGATTTATTTTAAAGTTTTATCATTTGATAAAAAGCCAAGAATAAACATAAAACAATTTGTAAATTCACTTATTTCATATAGTAATTATAATAAATTCATTACTTATTATGTTAAGTGCTAATTTTGACTTTTTGTTAAACTTTCAAAATATGAACTAAATGTTTTGAACATAGATACCTAACAAAATCATAAAAATATACTTATTATCAAAAACTATGTTAACATTTTTTAAACATAGAAATGTAACAAACTCTTTTTTTATTAACACATTTATTTTCTTTTACGTTTGATGCATTGTTCATTTTTTAACCTTTTTTTTTTCATTTGACAACAAAATTATGAATTGTTAAATCTTCTTTCCAAAACTATTTTTTTCCTATATTCTTTCCACATTAATCAGTACTATAAGATGTATAATTTAGATATTATTATAACATCATGAATTTATAGTTGATCATTTTAAACAATAGGTAATACAGCAACACCTAGCTTAGCACTTTTTTTTTTTCATAAACGTGACTTCCGAACCCTATTCAGATAAATAAACAAAGAACAGGCCCACTTTGCATAGCCACTTATGGATTCTTATTCTTGATGTAAAGTGAGCAATAATTATAAAGCTAGATAAAATTATTAAATAAACAACATTTACAAAGAAAAGATAAATCTCTTCCAACACAAGATCTACCACCATGATTTTTAGCCTTCAGTCTTCTTTCATTCCATCAGATGTACAAGCTTAACTAATGTTGCATTGTAAAATGTGTTAGCACAATTAAAATTTGAGTAATTTCATAACTCACAAGTGGAAAATGGATCTATATTTTTTTTTAGGAAAGGGAAGGGTTACAGTAAATTTAGGTTAGAATTCACGCTATCAATACGCTTCACCGAGGTAGGTACTATCACAAAAGGTATATCTGACATTCTTGTTAAGTTACATTTGTTACTGCTAAAGTTTCTTAATGAAAAGTATAAAATATTATTTAACAGTTTTCAAAATAAATATTATTGACGCTTTTCACGTGAAGCTATTGCCAAATACTCTAATATTTAGCCTCAACTAATCACTAGGCATCAAAAACTCACTTCGACCAAAATTGTCAGCTACCGTTTTTGTGCTTATTAATGGTTGTATATATTGGCTCTAAGATAAAAATAAATGCATGTGACTTGTAAATTTAGCATGCATATAAAAATGACTTTGCTTTATCAACCAACAACTGTTTTCGAGGGCTGATGAATATACTTCTGTATGCCCATGATGAGCATACTTTTCGAAATTTTAACTGATTTTATTTGTATTTATATTTAAAAGGCCACGGGAAAGAACGAGCATTGTCCATTTTTTCCGTTGGATTTCGTAGTGCGAACAGAATTTGTTTCTGAAAGAATACCATTAAGGCAATAAAGAATATATGTCCAAAGCTAGACAAGCACTCTAAAATTCTAAATGTTCCTTCGATAGTTCTTGCCATCGACCTTTCTCTTTACAACATTGCACATACAGATTCTTAAAGTGATTTAAACCAGTTGTTAATTATTATTTATAACAAATATTTTTGTAAAACTGATGAGATAGTAACTCAACAACATACCTAGAGTTGCATGTACATAAAAAAATAATGACACAAGATAGCTTATACTAGTATATATATGCTGGTAGGAAGGGGGATAAATGAAGGACCACTTACTTGCAATGGATCTTTCGTGGAGCGAAGCATCTTTCAGATATGTAGATCGCTAAGAGTACTTGGTTACACTAATGACTAAATACGGGAAAGTAAATAAAAAAATACTAAAAGGAAATGCAGTATACTTTAGAATATGCTTCATCGTTATAGGAAGTAAGGAAATAAACATCCATACAAAATTACTTCTATATAAAACAATATACTTAGCGATGTTATTCTACCGTGTGAAAATTTGGACATTCTTGAATAACCATGCAAGAAAGATGAAGGCAGCGGAAACGAGTTTTATTAGAAGTAGATAGAAGAAAACTTGAAGAGACTGAATTCGCAATGAAACTAATTGGGACAACCTTAGAACCATACCAGATACCATTTGGAGAAACGGTTGAGCTACGCCAACTGAAAGTGGTTTTGTCATATAACTAGAAAGGACAATGAAAGAAAAAGGTTAGTGGTGTCCAGAGGCTCAACCAGAAAGAAAGCGCCCACCTGTATGACAAAGATGTATATTGATCACAATGGAAAAAGGTTGCTCTGCCCACAGTTTGAAATAAATGGTGCAAGATCGCGATAATTGGAGATATTGGACCGAGTGTAAGCCTAAACACCTTGTGTCATCTTAGTGGTAAAGAAGAAGAAGGAGATAGCTTATATTTACATTGCTGAGCGGAGTTGTATTTATTAGAAAACTTTTTTTAAATTTAATCAAAATATACTGATCTTAGCCTTCCTGCATCATGACAGCCTACATTAGTATCTTTCGTGGTAGCGCCTCTCCCCCTTCTTAAAAAAATGTGAAATAATGATTCATTGCACATATTAAATGGAAAGATATTCGGGTGTTTTGTTCTTACAAACTAAGACACACAGTTGAGATCTTCTATAAGCAAGCTTTTTTTGGGGGAGGAGGGGGCAAGACTTCCATTATAAATTATATGCAATTTTATCAAGATTCTTTATACTTACATTATTACTATGTTTCTGATTAATTTATTGGAATACTTAATACTCATAAAATAATGAATAAAAGAAATGTAATTATTGAATATTCGTGTTTTAATGTCATCTATGTGTATTTGTGTTTTATTCACTGTTTGCAAGTACCTTAACTAACCAACTAATATTATTTTTAATACATTTTTTTATTGTTTATAACTTTTATTTTCGACAGAACATTTGCCCGGATATAGGAACCTACATCAGAGTTTATATGAGTCCTACATGACACTTTTTAAATGACTACACAAAAAAAAATATAATTATGTATGCACATATAATATGTCAACAAACATAACCTGTATAAATCTGACAAATGGATCTTGTGATTAATTACCTCATAAAATCAGAATTCGTGGGAATAGTTGGTCGCGTGAACCATAAGATTATAATAAGCGCTATCAAAAAATTGTTGGGCACATTTTGAAAAATCGTATGAGATAATGAAAGAAGAGGCAGCATGTATGAGCTTTATTATTCTTTGTGGGGAAACATCGGAATATGAGTGGTAGAGTTTCAGTAATTTTGGGTTCAAAATACTTTAATCCGATGAGTTCAAATAGAGAATTTGAAAGATTCTTTCTTCTCGTCATTATGAACTATGTTGCAGTGTAACCCGAAACGTCCTCACAATACATTGATGTATTTTAATCGCGTTTTTAAATTATCGCAAGTCTCAACCATTTTCTTCTCTAAGGATGCTATAGATCCAAAGTTATCAAGTGCAAAATATACGCGGTAAGAGGCGAGGATGATCGTTAACCGAGCTTTTTTTTCTTTAATCATGATATTTAAAAAAGATGGGACTATGGCCGTTCCTTCTTGCAGCCTTCTGACTCCTGCTTACTAGAGTGCTTGATTAATTCATTAAAGCACAAGTATCATATTAAGGAATAAAATACTTAGGGGAAATACTGTATCCAAAAATTTCATGTGAACTTATTGCTTGCATAAGACTGTAATCCTCATTCTTAAAAATAGTCGGTTGTGAATTATGAAGTTTGATTTAACATATGACGTCACAAGAACCCTTCTATTTCTATGTTTTCTATCTCCTGTCACTTTTATTTTTTTACAGCCATCTATATTAGAAGTAGAAGTTAACTGTCACAATTTATTCGGTGGTAAACGACATTTTCGCTAAAAGTAAAGAACAAGCCAGTTATTTTCATTATTAACGAATTCAATTAACGCCAATTCATTTGTTAATTACTGAAGGCGTCTTAGAAATTCACGTGATCAGCTTTCCTAACAGATTCTGATATGATATTAGCATTACTTGGACATTTTAGATTATGGTTGGCCAACCTTACAAGTTGATTTTTTTTTTATTTAAGCCATGTTTAATTGTACCATCATATAATATGAAAACCAAAATATACCTACAGGTTTTGCTAACAAAAAATTACAATTTAGTGTGAATCTTAAGTCTGTGATATTAAGATCACCTGTATTTGATCAACAATCAGCAAGTTTGAAAAAGTTGGAAAATGTTTTAAAAAGTGGTCATAGATTAACTATTTTATTGTGGATTAAATAAATTTATTAAGTTAATTTATAATTATTTTTTTTCTCACTTACATCTTAAAGTATACTCAATAGGTTGGCCTTCACTGGTTCATGAAAAAGATTTAGTTGAAACATTTTTTCCAATTATGGGGTTAATACATCAAAAAAATTAATCCCTTAAGTTTAGATGTGTTGTAAACTTTTATGGTGAAGGATTTATTTTATTTTTTTGTTCTGCAAGCCACACCACAATATTTGTGGCCAAACTTAGTTGGTTGTTTTTCATTTACTTTTTATGCTAATTATATCAATTGAACGATTGCATTGCACCCACTAACATACCATGTTCAAAAAGTTTCTGGAATTGGTTTATAAAATCAAAAATAATTATTTTGTGCTGCTAACTAAAATGAAAACACATCAGCTTTCTAAACATTTGTGAAAATAGATTTTAGGAATTTTTATTAGCTCAGCCCTCATTTTCAGTTTATTCCCAAGTTAATAAAAATATGTGTTGTTCCTAGTGATTTTCAAGCAATATCATGTGAATACAAATCTTTTAGAACAATGATTATTTTGATTTTGTTCAATAATTAATTAATTATGCAACTAATCACAGAGGTAATGCATTATTGTGAACATTTATTGAGTCATTTCAACTTTCAACTTTAGTCTAATAAAATATCAATGATTTGTTTGTATTAATAATACAATATTGTAATAAATAAATTAATTAATTATTACATAATAATACACCATTGTAATACATGAAAACAGTAAACATTTCTTTCTCATTTGACTGAAAAAGAATATTTATTTTTAATTTAACCTTTCTATTAGTTTTAATTTATAAGTCTTTATTAAACATTAAATTGTACACCTATTTTGTTTGTTTTTTTTTAACATGAAATCGATAGGAAATTAATTGCTGTTCAATACCTAATCAACATGATTATCAAGAAAAAAATTATCAAAGAAATGTGACAATTAAAGTAAAAATAAGGAATAGGTTTCTACCTCCCCTCTCAAAAACGGCAATTTTCAGATGTAACTATGCGAAATGTTTTAATAAATAAAATCCTGAATCATTTTGAACATGGTTGCTATATTTATTTGTTGAGCGGCTAATTAACATATGCTTTCTGAAATATCGCTAAAATAATTTTTCATCCTGAAACTTTATTAATTGTACACGTAATTTTTCTTTTAAATGTTGGTTTAGTTGTATAATGATTGTGGTAATATTTGAAATAATAATTCCATTTCTTTTTATTCATTAAAATCACCCTAACCATTTTACAACAGTTGTTAGACTTATTTACATGCATTAGTCTATTTGAGTCATTTTGTAACAGAGTACCTAAATTATCGTTATTTCACATTTTTTGCAATTCTTTACTTCAGAAATGTTCATTCATATCATACATACCTTATTTAGCTTACACGAAAAATGCACTTTCCCGTTACTGTAATACTGACTGAAACATATGTTTTGTTATGACTGTGTACTTAAGAGATTATATACAAAATAATTGTCCATATTACATTAATCATCATAACGTTATGAACTTTATTTCAAACTTTTGAATATAAACAAACTTTTATCTTTTCTACAGAATAAATTAACATTTCCTATGCATTATTTTGTCATATGTCTGCTTTTAAAATTATGATTCAGCACTTTTTGATTAGAGCTTTCATCAGGTTTATTATTTCTTATAGAACACATTTTATCATATAACTAGTTAAAATACTTATCTATTGTTCAGATAGTCTTGAACAGATACATTAGAATTCAAGTTTTTACTTTCACCCATCAATTATAGCTTCTTTTTCTTAGGTATTTCATCTTGTAGCAATAGTCTCTCCTTATTACTCAAGTAGCAGTAGCTTCAAGAGTTGGATAATATTTAGCTTTCTTTTTGTTGTTTTCCTTGCACATGTCATCTACTACTAGACAACCTTGCACCAGTCCTATACAATCAATTTTCTCTGCTTATTAGTAACTGATCAAGAAAAAATCAAGTAAATAACAAACCTGGTTGAGGAAGAACAGTATCTGCATCATATTTATGCTGTGAAATATCAATGAACAAAATATGTATTCAAGAACTATTTACTACAATTGAATTCATTTATTATCTTGTGTTCAGTCTTAAATTATAAATGAACAGGGCTCACCCTCAATAAGCATATTTTGTATTAGTAGTATTTAATAAGTTACTGTTGGTTTGCAGAACTTTATTGATAACCATATCCTTTGGCAATATCTAGTGGCATTCATCTTAACCCTGTAGTGATCTCTAGTGGCATTCATCCTAACGAGGCATGTGTGCCTATTTTTTAAAGATTTCTTTTTAAAAGTTTCACTCCCTTGTTATTAAACCACTCCTTTAATATTTCTTATTACCTAACTCTAATTTACTCAATTTATGTTGAACCTTATCTCCTTTTATTTGTTATATCGATGATATGAAGAACACTTTAACAATAATCTTTAAATAAGGTACAAAAACTATTTTAAATGAAATAGCACATATTCATGTAGTTACAATTAACGCCACTAGAGATCACTAGTGAGAATATGCAGTTTTGGAGGGTTCCAAAAGATATTGTTATTTATTAATTTAATTGATTATTTGAGCAATAATTTTTATTCTTCCGCAAAATCAGCTGTGAACTGAGATTAGTATATAGATTCATTGTTATTTGAATTAATGCTGGAAAAGTACTAACAAATTTAGAAGTATATTTTCATTTAATAAATTACAATTATGGTTAATAAATATAGTTTCCATCACCTGGAATACACTAATAAGGCATAATTACAGGATGTGGTGTTTCTGTGAAACAAGGAGCCCAGAGGAGAATCGTTGGAGGCGATGAAGCAGGATTTGGAAGTTTTCCTTGGCAGGTATATCTTCTTTGGGAGGGTGGGTTAGGAAATTTATATAGTTAAGTATAAGTATATATCACTTTAGGGGTTTATTTTAAAAAAAATTAGGATGCATCTGTATATTTAGAAACTAAAATTGAAGAGAGAAAAAAATATTCACTCAATTAGTATCAGAATTTAAATAGCACAATTATTATTTTCTTAAATAAATATTTTAATGTTATATTACAAATTTCTACTTGTGTCGTATTATATTTAATATGAATTATTTTAAAAATGTTTTAGAAATTAATAAGACACCATGTAATGAAAAGAGCATTTCTTAAAGTTAGATTTAAATATATGGCCAATCGCTGTTATAGAAGAATAATGAAGAGTCTCAAATTGATAAAACATATTTAGAATTTTTAAAGAAAATTATAAATGTTACCTCCAAACATTTATTTGTTACTAATTGATTCAAAAAATTTCTTATGCAATTATTAAGAGACCAATAGGAAATTATAGAAATGTGGTAAAGCCATATAGTAAGGTTTTTCTCAAAATTACAACTTCTTCTCATACCATGAAATCTATATGCGTAAAAAAATAATAACTTAAAATCTTAAAATTCAATTGTTCATAAAAATTTGGATTCTTCTTAAGTTAAACAACATATAACGTAAAAATGTTTGAATTGTATTTATTATATTTATTCTGCTTATTAATTTTGATGTAATTTAATTTCTAGGCCTACATAAGGATCGGCTCAAGCAGGTGTGGGGGCTCCTTGGTTAACAGGTACCACGTTGTGACGGCTGGCCATTGCGTTGCGAGGTAATATTTTCAAACCCACCTTATCATTGATTACATTAAATTGCATTTATTTATAATTATTTTTACTCCTGTTGAAACTTTTTATTTTTTATTTTAGTAGACTGCTAAGATAGTATTTTCATCACTGCATATATTATATTATAACAATGTTTCCCTATCTTTAGTTATCGTCTTCTTCATCGGAAGTTCTAGTCTTCAGAATTATCCCCAACTCTTTAGAATTGAGTGCTTATATCCTCCACTTCTAGAAGAGTGTCCTGGACATTGTCTCCTCCAATGTTTGCCAAGCCAAATAGCTTCTCATCCCGACCCTTCTTCAATAATCCACCTGAGCGCAGCTTTTTGGTTTGATGGCATTGTTTTCATGAGAGCATGTGTTTTGTTCTATAGATTGTACATTATATTCCACTCAAATCAAATTAGCACCCATCAAAAAATGTTGTAATATTGAGCATATATAGTATTTTAATTTAGGGTTATAAACTACTTAGATGTGCTGCAAACAACCTGAGATGGTTATTTAAAATTTCTTTATTTGTAGCTGTATTCTAGTAATAGACAACATGAACAGACAATGAGCTTTGGACAAAAAAAAACCTGATATATTGCCCTTTATTCTTAAACTAAAGAGAATTTTCCAAGATAAAAAAATTTTAAATGAATAAAAAAAATTAATGTATATTAAAAAAAAAATTAAATAATATAAAGAAATTATTTCATTATTCATGGCATTTATTCCTCATTTATTATTAATAAATCTTGTTACATGTTTCGGGAACAACAATGTCCCATCCTCAGACTGAAACAGCATTTCATTATAATTGCACTTTAAAAATTCTTTTCTTGGTGTAAACACACCATGTCAGTTCCATTCACATATCTAAATAATCTAAAACTCCTTCATTGAAGAATTAATTAAATAATATATTAAACTTCATGTAACTGAATGTTTAATTTATTTTTATTCTACGGAATGTGTCGTTAGTAAATGATGATAGTCCTCACTCTGGCTTTGTTTTGAAACTGAGGTTCTCATTCTTTTATATTTTAAACTCTTTTTTTTTCATCATTAGCTTTTTTTTCAATTAATTTATTAACATGTTTTGAATGTTCTGTTCTGATTTAATTTTATTAACGAACGGGATTGATTCTAATGAAGTAATTGAGCTTCTGCTGTTACATTCAGCTCCTTGATATTGGAGGAATGAACTCCTCCTAATGCTTGCATATTCTTAGGTTCTGAAATTGTGGAGAAGTGAAAATAGTTTTTCTTATTTTTTATATTCACCTTCTTGATAATTAGTTTTGTTAATTTCTATTTTGAATAAAATGATTCAATAATAATTTTAAGTTCTTTACCAAAGTTGAAGGTAGTGATTGAAGTCAGGAAATAGACTTATGAATAGCTCATGAAATAGTCAGGAAATAGCTCATGAACTAAACTATCAAATTAGATAAAGAGTACGTTATTGTTGCAGTATTTTGAGTTTTTAGGTTTATTAGGTAAATTTTTACTATCAAAGAACATTTTGCAGAATTTAATTCACATTAGGAATATCGGAGTGATTGTACTCTTGAAGGTGAGGTCAAATCATGAAGGAAGTTTCAGG
This sequence comes from Euschistus heros, assembly GCA_003667255.2. NCBI lineage: Eukaryota > Metazoa > Arthropoda > Insecta > Hemiptera > Pentatomidae > Euschistus > Euschistus heros. The sequence goes on from RCWM02000718.1 coordinate 322,211, forward strand.
TGAGTGTTTTATTTATTCTAAAGCGAGGCCTAATAGTCAGGAAATTTTCTTTATTTTGTTAGAAACGAATATGAAAATAGTTGCTTACTTCTGTTTCTCAGAGCGTTCATTAAAAATAAAGGTAAATCAGTATTATTAAAGTAGAAAATAGGTGCCTCGTTATTTCAGTTAGCATGATAATCTACCAGTTACAGCACCTGTCATATACTTTTGAATATCAGAAATAGCTTATTAAAACTTGTAAAAAAATTAAATTGTTCAATAAAACAAAATTGGATTATTGTCAGGGGTTAGGGAGGCGTGGTAGCTCAATGGGTAAGACGCTTGATTACTGAGCTCTCGGGCCCGAGTTGAAGTCAGGCTGAAAGCAGAAAATTTATTTCTTGTTAATTCACCTATGGCTCGACTTCCAGGTCGGGAGACCCTCCAGGGGCACACCCAGCCTCTTTGGGAAATAAAGCTGGCGACAGCATGATTTAGGCCAAATCTCCTCCTTTCACAACTGTTGGCCCAGTAACAGTACATTCTTACCTAAGTAGAGTCCAAGACCCTTCATAGGTTATTAGTGCTATAGGTTTATTAATTTTTTTTATTTATTTTTTTTTGGTTGGATGACAGTTCATCATGATGTTAGTAATTGTGTGACCAGTAAACTTGAACAATAATAAAAACGAAACTAAATAAAAAATTTATTTTTTGTTTTTTATATAAACCAAATTTTTAGTGCAGCAGGTTATTGAAACTCCAGAGTTTTCAATCTAGGGCTCGAGACATCAATGTTCAGTATCAAAACGTAGAGATATTTGGAGCCTTTATTTTAATAATATGTCAAATGCTAATGGAACCCCAGAAATATAATAACATGAAATAATCGATGAGTTATGAAATAATTTGATTTGAACAACTTTTTAATAATTTAAAAGTAAATTTAAACATTTATCCTTATAAAAAAATTTATAGAAGTGGATAGTTCCTAACTATTGAGCAGTCAGTTTATTTGAATGAGCATCTAACTAGCATACATATATATTAAACAAATAACATAAAGACAAACAGAACTTAATAATATCTCTGAACTAAAATCAAAATAAGGACTCGTTTCAGATTATTGATGCTGACCAGTCGCATCCAACTACCTACAAACAAATGTCTAGTTGTAATACTTTCTGGGTTTCGGCAGATTGTTATCTGGCAGGTTAATGTTATCGTTGGTTCATTATTATTAGTTCTCTTCTTTTTTTTTTTTTTTTTTTTTGTGAAAACTAGAAAAATTTATTTTTGTCCACAATAAGATAAATATTTTTAGCAACCCATATTGCGGTCCCACTCATCATGTATATGTAGGCAAGTTGTAATGGAAATGGTATTCTTTTATACCATTGCCATTACAACTTGCCAACTTTTACAAGATGTGTTAGACTCCAATATGGGTTACTGAAAATACTTATCTTATTGTGGACAAAAATGAGCTTATCTAGTTTTTCACAAATGGTACAGATTTTTAAGGCACTGTAATATCTTTGATTTAAACAAATTGAATAATTTCTAATTCTAATAATTATGCATTTGTATTAATTTAAATAGAAAAATACTTCAAATATATATAATAAAATAATGTAATTTATATTACATTAGTTTAAAGTAAAAAGTATTTATTGAAGAATACAAAATTTGAATTATACAAAATGGAGGAACAGCTGTTTGTCTCCTAAAATATTTATTTATTAATCTTATAATTTTTTTTTTTTTTTTTTGGGGGGGGCACAAGACTCCTATTGAAGTCCTATATTGCCCGCAATATTTATAAAATATTTCTTTAAAAATCAATACTGCTTTCCTATATAAATTTACATAATGATTTTATGAATTTTTTATCCAAATTAGATAAATTTTTAATGAATGATTTTATGATGTTTATGATAATGCTAATAATATTTATGTCAACATTTTATAAATTTTGTGAAAATAATCTTGTTAAGTAATGTTAAAATATAATTAAGACATTTTTCTTAGGGCTAATGCAAGACAAGTTCAAGTAACACTTGGAGATTATGTAATCAACTCAGCAGTGGAGCCTTTACCTGCTTATACTTACGGAGTTCGACATATTTCCGTTCATCCGTACTTCAAGTTCACTCCTCAAGCGGACAGGTCTTTTCTTAGTTATAATTTATAAATCAAATATTATTATTATGTATAATAATTCGGGATAGCTAATGGCTTTTAAATTTATATTTCAGGTTTGATGTCGCTGTATTAAGGTTGGATCGCCCTGTCCAATACATGCCTCACATCGCTCCTATTTGCCTGCCATCCAAAGGTGAAGATTTCCTCGGTCAATTTGGCTGGGCAGCTGGGTGGGGAGCTTTACAACCAGGTGAGCAATTTGAAAAACGCTACAAATATATGAAATCATCAAATTGATCTAAATGTGAATGGATCGATGTAAGAAGGCAAAGTCCTGTTGACAGAACTTTTGGGGAAATGAAAAAACATCAAATATCCATCATTTGTTGTAAATCTTGCAGAATAAATCTTCAGGCTTATAAAGGGCATTTACTTAAATATGTTCAATTGATTTTTATTTAAGTATAAGTAGCGATTGAATTTCAACATTATATCAAATCATGAGGGTTCTGTTTCTGTAGACGAATTAAAGTAGAAGGACCTAGTCGATTAGAATAAAAAAATGCAATTTTCTTTTCAGAACAACTTTGTTTTACATTAAAATATTTTTAGGATTGATGAATTAATTGCCACTTCTATTGGAATTATTTTATTTGAAAACTAGTTTCGAATGTTAAACATTCATCTTCAGTAAAACACACAAAATTTTCAAAACATCTTTGTTACATGGATTGTATATACTAAAGTTTTCAAAAATGTAAGACAAGAAATCAAATATATTGTTCTCTCACTCACAGGAGGAGATCAAACTGATTTCTGAAATATATCCAGTGTGAAAGGCGAGGATCAGGCAGGTTAATATTTTGGGAATTATTCCTTGGGTTTCCCCTCTGACTGATTGAATTTTTCAGTTCCTATTTGAAATGTTTCTCTGGTCATTTAAACAAACATTTGGATGGTTTTAAGCAATTTTATTATTTCTAATCTATATATATATACATATATATATATATAAATGAATGAATGTGTGTATGTCTGTACTCGATAGATTCAAAAACCGTACATCCAATCGCCATAAAAATTTGGGATATCCCCAGGAAGGTTTTTGAAAAAAAAATTTTTAAATCAGAGTTGGGGTTCTAGGTGTATGTAAATATCAAAATAAAATTTATTTTTTATAAATACTACTTTAGTGCAGGTGTTTGTAAACAATTAGCAATAAAACATATGTTCTAAATTAATCTACATCTATACTATTATATAAAAGGACAAGCCATTTTTTGTTGGTTATAACTGTACAATGTTATATAGAGCTAGAAATTGATAATAAAATTGGCTTGATTCAAATAAATTGTTATAAAAAAATCTATAAATATTTAGTGTGACGTGTGGATCCTAGGGATATTTAATAATCGAACGGTATGTGGTTAGCGGCATTCTACACCAGAGTTTGCAATGGTAAAATTATTAAACCCCTCTGCACCAAATTTTAACTACAAAATCTTCATAATTCTAGGAAGATTTTAAATAGTATAGTTTACTATAATAATAATTTAAATTCACAGTGTTAAGTGGCAGAACTTTGTCACTCTGTCATTAACTTTGATAGTTAGATAGAAATTAAAATCCAACCAAATGAAATCAATAAAAATATTTTTGCTGCACTAAACATTATTGCCTTATCAAAATATCGATTATTTTTTGATGTTGTGTTTAAAAAATGGGCGACCTAACCATAGCTTTTTATGAAGGTTTTAAGAAGACTATAATTTCAATTATTTCAAATTCATTTTAGTGTTTCAGGTTTATTTAATAAATCGTACCATTGGTTGTGTGAAAGAGCAGTAATATTACCAACAAGTACTATAGCTGAGAATATTAACATTATTATTGAAAAAGTAAATTGTGACATAGAGAATATCTCTATTGATAGGGTTGTAAGCACTGATAATATAGTCCATTATCCGCCAGAGTTTCTACCTAAAACGTCTCTGTCCATCTAAATTACCCACTCATAGATTAGATTTAAGGATTGAATATCCAATAATGCTTTTGAGTAAATCATTGCAATAATACCGGGTTACCGCTTTGAGTGAAATATTTGAGTGAAAATATCTAGAAATATTGTGAGAAAATAATTCTCAACTGCATTATAAGATTTTTATTGTTAAAAAATAAAACTTCTGTTATTAGTGAAACCTATCTAAGTTCGTTAATTATAAAAGCGGGCGAAGCCATGACTGGGGATGCTAGTGATTCATAAATATTTAATTTTAGGCTATTTTCTACTTGATGTATTATTTTCATTCTTAAGTCTTTATTGAATTTATGGTAATTTTCATTTTGATTGATAGCGAAGTTAGAATTTTGGGTGTTATTATTGTATGCTCTTATATAATCTTTTACTCTTTGATTTACCGATTGTCTAGTTTTTCCCATGTATTTAGCTTCACAGTCATCCTTCTGGATTTGTCTAAAGCCTTTGACATCATTGATCATTCTATTCTCCTCATGAAATTAAAAGCCCTATCTTTTTTTCTCAAGTTCTCTTCCCATAAGGGTGCATCATTTGACCATTCCTTTATTTGCCGCTTAACTTCCTTATGGAATTCATTTCCCCATAACATCCGTATTGCTCCATTTTTGTCCACATTTAAATCCTTCCTGTCATTTGAATATTGTATTAAATAATTCTATTAGTGCATATGGTATGTTTATATATTTTTTTCTTTCAATACTTATTGAATTTTTATAATTTCTTTTATTTGTAAAATTGTAAACTGTGACACCCATTGTAAATTTATTTTATTTTTATTTTTTTGGACACCAGAATCATTTCATTTTATTTGTATGTTCATTATATTATTCTAAGCCAAAATAGTCCCTGAATAAAATTGATGTTAATTACAAATTATACAGAAGGAGATTTGGTCCTTAATTCAAACTTTTTTTGGCACGACTCCTAATTTATTTATTTAGCTTGCTACTACAAGTTTCGGGGATTTTAGTCCGATCTTAAGGTTTCTCATTTGCAGTGTTTTATGCACATTGTTCACTATCAGAATATAGGTCCATTATGATAGTGGACAATGTGCATAAAATGTAGCAAATGTTCTATTCGTAAAGCAGCTTCCCTAACTTCTTTTAAAAATAATTTATTTCTGTACCTTTTAGACAGTCAATTTTCCGCAAATATGTAAATAATTAAATAAACACTTAGAATTACTTTTTTTTTTCTCTTTCTTTCTTTTATATGTACATATACATACAATTGTATTTTATGTTATTATTATTATTTCACTTTTTTTTTTTTTAATTTAATTTAATTTTTTTTTTCCTGTCAAAAATGTATACTATAATAACTGAAGCATTCAATTTGTAAATAATACAGCCAGACAATTTTACTTGTAACTGTGCATTATTATTATTCTTAGGGGACTGTAAGTCTCAGAATAAAGTTTATTTTTTCATTTCAAATGAGAAACCTGAAGATGGGACTAAAGTCCTGAAACATATAGTAGCCAGCTAAATAAATAAATTAGGAGTTGTGACAAAAAAAAGTTTGAATTGAAATTTTTTTTTATTCTATTAGCTTCAGCTCCATTTCCCTTGTTCTCTGTTCTTGCAGGCCTTGTGGAAAGCTATAGAAAAAAATATTTTTGTGTTTGTTATTATGATAGTTTTTTTAGTCACCTGTTTTTTTTTAAATTGGAATATGCAGGGAATTTTATAAGAACAAGAACTTAACTCTTACGCATTGATTCCTATTTGAAAATGCTTTTTGTCAATCCACTGATGTATGTTCTGACAACAGTTCCAGATTCAGTAATGAAGGATTACTGATTATTGGATTGTATGATTTCCCTTCCCTTGTTTAGACTTTTTCAACTGAAAACTTTCTAATTTTTATGCTGTAAAGATATAGATTTCGATAAAAATTGGGCTGATGCTGTTATTCAATAAACCTATTTATATATTTATGTTGTAAGGTGAAGTGCATTTATCGGCCATAATTTCTATTGCCATTTTGTTACATCAACTGTGATCAGTTGTATGTAGAGAGAACTTCATACCCTCCAAACCTAACATACTAGAGTGCTCTACTGTAAAAAATAAACTCACTAGGAAACTTCATAGTTCAACCTGTTGATCTAGGTATTGTGTAAAGTTGAAGAAGTAAGAATTATAAAATTTTATCACCTTTGAAAATTCATTGCTGATATTCTACCAAGGTAAGTTATTTTGTTATGTAGTTTTTCTTTGTGTACATAATTAAAAAATCATTTTATCTCTTCTTATGAGGGAGTTAAGCCCTATGATGCACTTACCCCAAGCATTTTTCGACAAGGGGTAAGTGCGTTATAAAACCTGGGGAAGTGCATCATATCCTGCGCACTTGTCCCTCCCGGGGAAGGGCATCTCAGAGCAAGATGAGATCAGTTCAATTGAGAAATACGATATTCTCCCACTCCCTAAGATCGGTTGTCGAGGAGAAGCAATTTTTAATTTACAATTTTCAGGCTACAGCCTTTGTTGAATTATGCATTTTCTCTATTTATGCCTTGTCAATTAATTATATACCCACTTAATAAATGTTGTAATATATCTGAATGCTTACTGTCGTTATCGAATTATTTTCTTAATTTTCTGTAAATTAATCGTATGTATATATAATGATATGACTATAATTATACAGTAATTTACTGTATTTTAATTATTTTCTCCATTTATTGTAAATTAATTACATATTTAATAATGTTTTTAGTAATGCAAAACTCAATAATTTATTGACTTTTTCTTTAATTTTTTAATTTCAAGGAGGAAATGATTGCTGGGAGTTGCTTATTTATGCACTTACCCCGTCAAAGAATGCTAAGGAGTTTACAAGCGATTTATGCACTTACCCCATTAAGGTGGGGCAAGTGCATAAATGGGACTTAATATAAATTTTCTTTCGCACTGATAATAATTTTTAGGATATCTGGGAAATCAACTATATTATTGAAAAGAGTAAAGTTCAATGTTTGCAATGAAATAAGAAATATTATCCTAGCATCAATAGCTGATTTTTTATGTTAAGTTGAAGTTGAAATTTGTATTCCATATGACGCACTTGCCGCACTTCACCATATGCCTGATAACAATTATTTAATAAATATAATATTAAACTGTTCTGCCCTCCTTTTAATATATGTGATTACCTCAGAGCTAAATCGTTTTCAATAATTTTTTTTTTTTTTTTTTTATAGGGTCACGACTAAGGCCAAAAACATTGCAAGCTGTGGATGTTCCTGTGATAGATAACAGGCTGTGTGAAAGATGGCACCGAAGCAATGGAATCAACGTAGTAATATATGATGAAATGATGTGTGCTGGCTACAGGGGAGGTGGAAAAGACAGTTGTCAAGTACGTTTTTATAACACAATAATTTCTGAATTGACTAAAACTAGAAACAATTGAAGATCTAAGTTTAGTGACTGAGTGAATATATTGATAAAGAAATGTCACGTGGGAAAAGTAAAAAATTATTTAGGCAAAGTTAACTGAAAATAATTTATTTCATTTGCCAACGTTTCGGCCAAATCTTAGATGGCCATCAACAGGGCTAAAAGAAAGAAAGAAATGTCAAAAAAGGAATAAACAAGATAGGAAAGTAGAAAAAAAGTTATACAAAAAAAAAAAAAATATGAAACCAAAAAGGAATAAAATAAATAAGTAGATAAAGATAAAGTATAAAGATAATTGGTAAAACTAAAAATCAGCTAAAGACCCGCATATCCAGGCATAAATATAATTTTGCTTCCCATATGACATTTCCATAATTTTGACCAAATTATATGAACCATTCCTTCGATTTGAAGTCATCCATTTTATCAATTGTCCCTAATCATGAAAAAATACTAATTATTGAATTGAATCCATCAACATACATTTAATTACCATTCTCTGTTTAATTTTTTTTTTTCTTTACCAATGTATAATTTATCTAAAAAAATTTCCTATCATTTCAAATTATTTATTAACTCAATTATTTTTCATTTTATCTGCTTATTTATTTTATTCCTTTTTGGTTTCATTTTGAAAGATTTGGCCGAAATATTAGCAAATAAAATAAATTATTTTTGGCTAACTTTGCCTAAACAATTTTTGACTGATCCCACCTCTCTTTCAATAAAAATAGAAACAAAATTTTGTCCAATATTAAATGTTTTGTGCTTCATACATTTTTAAGCTGTATATTACATTAGTATCATTTTTTTTATTAGGGAGACTCCGGAGGACCATTAATGCTCGAAAGAAGTGGAAGGTGGTTCTTAATTGGAATCGTCTCAGCCGGTTACTCATGCGCTCAACGTGGACAACCTGGTATCTATCACAGAGTAGCGAACACTGTCGACTGGATATCACACATCATCAACTCATAACATCACTAGTCTGTCGTTATTAATATTTAATTATGAGAATGTCATTGGGAGTCGTGACACGTCCTGATAAGGAAGTTATCTGTGTATTTAAATCTTTATTTAATAAGCGATTATAAATATTACTAGATTGTACAACATAATTTATCATACAAGCAAAGTACAATGAGCAACTTAATGTGTAGAATAGGTTTAATTTATCAAAATAAATTAGTTGAATTATAAAAATTGGATTTTACAATATTGTGTTATTTTGTAGTGCAATCGTAAAAAAAAAAAAAAATATTACTATGGTCCACTAAATTTTAAATCCAGCATAATTATCACACCTTATAGTTACAAATGTCTAACTAATACATAAACCATTATTATATCTAAAATTCAAAACATACATGTTTATATAGTTTCAACTTTCAGAAAGTTGTTAACATAATTTCATGAAATGTATTTATAATAAGATTAAATGTGATTTGTTAAACTAGAATGGTTATATTGTAAATATAACGATAATACTAATGATATGTTTCATTTAAAAAATCTGATTTTAATTTGTATAAAAATATGTTCAATATTTTTAAAATTCTATATATAACACAAAAAATAATATATACATTATAAATTATGAAAATTATATATGTTTATAAAAAAGGAAGTATTTGCCCCTTCCACAGACACTATTATTTAATAAAAGTTTGTAAGGTATTAATTTTAAAAATTATCAACCTATAGACGTTTATTTATTGTAGGTTATATAAATTATTATTATCACTATATTTAAAACAAATACACTGTTTTAATAAATGAAAACATAAATAAATATTTTTAAAAAAAAATTGTAAATATGTATTACTAGATATAAATAATGTAAATAAAGTATAAATAGTGTATTTATATTGTGTGCAAGGATGACTGAATATGATTTGTATTTTAATTTAAACTGTCCTCTTTTTATTATATTGTTATTTTTATTATTTGTGATTTATATTAAATAAATTAATTTTAAAAAGGATATTTTGGTTAATTCATTTTTTCCACCAATTCATCCTACATCAAATCCTTACAATCTGAAATAATGTTCCTATGTCACAAACAAACTTATCCATAGTGATCTTAATGCCTAAACGTTGCTGATTTGGTCGAAACCAGATATCTAACCTTTCATAGTAAACTCCTTTACCATTCAAACCCACAAGTAACTCAACTTGCTTCCCATTCTGTTCTCGGTGACCATCTGAGACATCTGAAAAGGAAATGGCCTCAATACCTTCTAATACAGAACATTTAGTTGATGAGTGCAATGTTTAGTTTCTTTACAGGTCTTTGACATGTCACTTTATATTCACTAATCTTCACATTATTTATTTTATACAGTTGTAAATTCCAATGAATTAATTTTAAAAATACAAAATAGGAACAATAAGATAGGAGTCTTAAATAAACTGAATACTATTTACTTCAGTCAAATTAATTAGGTACACAATCTAAAGTAGTTATCCTCAGATTAGACAAAATACAAATTTGAACATTGCTTTTTTATTAAATGGAATTTTAACTTCTTTATGTACTCCGGCTAGAGCATGAAGATTAGGACTATCCAACAGGTTACCAACCTATTCAAGATTTATTCCATTGGTGTTCCACAAAATAAGATAAACCAAGCCCTCGTTCAAACTTTAGTTTTTAGATCATGTATGCTAAGATATCATAACATGCTTGACCTATCCTATCTTAAAACAAAGCTTTAATGATACCTGAGCACTTTCTTAATACTTAGATTTTTTAATGAAAATAACACATAATCCTAGTTTTAATTTTGTAATAGTTCAACAGAAACTAGTTCCTATGTTTCTGTTGAACTATTACAACCATTACATAAGAATAACCTTAAGTCAAAAACAATTTTTTTTTTACTATTTTCAAAAATTAAAAAGCTCATTAATTATTTTTAATCACAAAGCAGTTGAATAATTCTAGCATGTAAAAAATGGATCAATAATTCATCTTTATGTTTTTTTTATTGAAGTGGATTATGAAAACAGAGGTCAGTGAGTATAACTTTAAAAATTCCAGAGCTTGTCTGGCAATCAAAATTAAAAATTTAGAATGTAAACAATGTTAAAACAACCAGATAATAAATTATATCTAGAAAGTTTAAAGGTAAGGTAAAAATAAAATGAATTTATTAATTATAAATAAATATTAGTTTAATGATTGCTTATTTACACAATATGTAAAATTAAATTAACCAAATTACAATTCACATCATTATCAAATCAATTCCTCTGATTTTAAGAAAACTATTTGACTTTCCATTACACATTACAAATCAATGTGGCGTATAACACATTCCTTCATGTTACTGCTACTAACATCAATCATTATACATTAACAAAATTTATTTCTTCAAAAGTTCAAAAAATTTACTACTGATATAACAATAAATAAAAAATTAATTAAAGTAAATAGATAAAAAGCTTGTTTGATAAAAAAACACAATATTTTTGAATTACCAAAAATTTACCAATAAAAAAAAATATGGGAGGTGTGATTAAGTATTTGTGATCTTGTTGCATATGTGGCAAAATTAACAATCGGAAACATCATTCAAGTATGAACATCAGTTGCGAAATTGACTTTTATATTCTGTTCAAATAGTTTTCAGAAAATAAAAAGTAATTGTGATAAAACATAATATAAAGTTATTCCCCATGAAGTCTTTTTAAAAGTTTGAAATCGGACTTGCCAACATATTCACTTAGGATACAGATGTTAACATTAGCTATCTAACAATTGCAAAACATTTTGATTCATAATCATAAGTAGTAAATTTATTAATACATGTATTCATCAAATCACATTTTATTTTATGTATTTTATTTTAAGGTGCCTTGTACATTTTAAATATTTACAATGCTTTATTATTTTCTAAGCACAAAACCAAACATTTACAATAACAAAGCTACAATTATTAACAGATTGAATTATACAGAGATTTTATTATATTTTACATATCTTAAATTATAGTAGTTTAATAATATCGTCTGCAGAATAAAAGTTTCATACATTAGCCTGTCAAAGTATACATTTTAAGCATAAAAACATTGAGCAGGATACAGAAACCAGATTTTTTTATATTTGTGCATTATATATTGCTATGACTTTCACCAATTAAATTTGTACTTTCAACAGTATACAGATTACTTATATACATTATAAATAATATAAGAACTACATTGAGATAAATGTTACAAAACTAGGATTGTCAAACATTCCAAAACATAACAGAATCATGAATATGTCACAGTTATTGATTTAGATTTAAAAAGTCACTTAATACTGTTAGTAGGTGGTAATGATTCAACAAAAGAGATCTTTTAATAACCTATTAAAATCCTGTATCATCTACTTTTATCAAGGATTTTTTGTAAATCACGGTAGACCACTTCTAGACATTTAAGCGGAGGTTTAATGTTTTTGAATAAAATTATATGGTCTTCTCCTCTCCCATCAACATTCTTATTTAAAACAAGGGAAAGAAAATAGTGAACTTGTTGGCCCATAATCACTTCCATAATCATAAAATCTCCTATAGCACTCCAAGGTAATGAAAAAGTTGATTGATTTCCTAAAATATAAGTAGTTGTCATCTGCAGGGTTAAAGGCACTACTACAAGAAGTGATTCCTTCTCCACTGTACAATATAAACAAAACATGAGAGTAAAACAAACGATGGTAAGTAAAAAATAGGAGCTGTAGTTGGAAGAATCATGTTGATTCAGAAGAACACCTCCTTGAATTAAACAAGAACAGATTATTACAAAGAAGGCAACTTTGAAGCCAGCAGAATTCTCTACAGTAGACACAGTATATTCGCGACATAATGGACTTGAGTCTGCCTTTCCGAAGTAATTATTTGTAATCAATAACGTCCCGCCTGAGGAAAATTTCATTTATCTAAACTTTTTAAAATTTAAATCTATAAACAATTTATAACCTACGTTAGATAAGATATCAGCTTCAATGTTTGTAAATAAAACCCAATGGTGACAGTTAAATAAATCGATTGTTTCTAAATAGTTCATAGAGGTAAGTAGTTCATAATTGGATTAAAGAATTAAAGCGTACTGAGTGAAGCATAAAAGTCAGAATAAAATTTTAACAAATCGTTCTTTCACTTGAGGTACGGTAATCTCAATACAAGTGGTAATTGATTCATCAATCCTAAATCGTTCTTTGTTTTCTACTCTTTTTCAACTGATATGAGGAATGTAATGAATTGTTTATTGAGAGGTCCGGTTTATTAAAAATACTTTATCTCAAATCATTAGTTCACAAACTCTATAAGGTGTAGAATAGAGTAATGTTACTATCTAATAGGAATCGAAAGGGAGAAAGTATAAAGATTTTAACCCAAGATTCAAGTTTTAAAAGTTTAACCCATATATCGAAAAAGAAATTAATACCATTTTTATATTGCCTCGAGATAATGTGCGACTTGTATGAACTAGTCCTTCGGTTAGAGATGTGGTAGAGAGTAGTTTGTTAAGTTAAAACCACAACATACTCTTTACTATAGGCTTAGTTACGCGATAGTTAGGTAGAAAATTAATATTAATAGGGAAAATAGTTTTAATAAGGTATTAACAATCTATACTTGGAAGTAGAATTAATAATCATTACAGGATTTTTTATGCTAAACTATAGGAGCAAATTTATTTAAGTGAAAATAAATAGGACAAGCCATTTTTCGTTTATGATTACTAACCAGGAAAACAACTGCACCAATCAGTACCAATCATTTTAATCACATTATCTTAATATTTTCAGGAAGGTTTAGCAATAATAAAATTTACTAATAATTATTCAGTTTGTTATTATAAGACAGATAATATGTGAATAACAGTGAAGTTTGAAAATTGACAGATGGCTGGCGAGCTCTATTCCACATAAGGCCCGCCGCAAGTTGTGCCACAGCTTCGTGACTTCAAGTGCTGTGATTCACGGTGAGTTTCTGTGAAACCCAGAAATGATTGGAACCCCGCATGTTGGACTGCAGTTACACCGCTGGCAATATTCTCTGTCCGTGGCTCCGCAGACCGCAGTTTGCATTCCGCATTTTTTCACCGACTGTCACCGTGACTTTTATAAAAATAAAAGAATAATTAATTGAAGCTTTGCGAAATCATCGCCTGTTGTATGATACAAGCCATGCAGATTATATGAAAAATAATCTGAAGGATGAGAAACGGGAGGAAGTGGCCAATTTTCCTACTGTTGAAATAAATGCATTCCAAATTATATCCATTTTAGCTAAGCTCATTATGTAGTGCAAACTTTTATATTACTTAAACATGTAATAATATTTAATATGTGCAATTGTAAACTGTTAAATCATCTGAATACAACTTTTATTGTTATATATTGTGCAATATACAAGCTGCCTTCACCACGCCAACAACACTATCCACCTTAAAAATGAATCATGGAAAAAATTTGTCAACTCAATAAATTCTAATTCAAATATGACTGAAATATGAAGCAAAGTTTGTAAAATCACCAAAAATCCCATTTCCAACTGTTATACCATTTCAGCGAATGGACAGTTGACTGACGACCCAAAACTTATTTCCAATACATTTGCTCAATTCTTTTCGGAAATATATAATGTAAGCAAAAACTCTGCCAACATCGAACAAACTGAGCTTCACAATTCTGTAAATAACGAATCCCAAAAATATAACATGCCTTTCTCTATGTGGGAATTAAAATACATCTTAAACTCCATCAAAGGAACAACTCCTGGTCCGGACAACATACACTACGAGATGATAATAAACCTACCAAGCGAAACCCTAGAATGGCTGCTCGCATTTTACAATCACATCTGGTCCCCTGGTCAATTCCCAAATTCCTGGCGTGACTCAGTGGTAATTCCGATTCTGAAAAATGGAAAAGACAAACGGTAACTAACCAATTATCGCCCTATATTCCTCACAAGCTGTGTAAGTAAGATCATGGAACGTATGGTGAATAAAAGATTGATGTGGATTACAGAAAAGAACAATTTAATTCAATCCTTTCAATCCGGTTTTCGCAAGGGCAGAGGGACAATAGACCATTTGGTCTATAGCCGAAATCCAGTACGCCTTTATAAATTCACATCATACTATCGCCGTTTTCTTTGCTATGTACAAATCATTCGACAATATAAGCCACCATGTGATCCTCAAAAAACTGTCATCCGTCGGAATTAAAGGTAAAATGCTTAACTACATTAGACAATTTCTAATTAATCACAGCTTTAGGGTTCAAATAGGTTGTGAACTGTCAGAAAATCACAAACAACTCAATGGAGTCCCACAGGGTTGTGTCCTAAGCCTTACCTTATTTTGCCTGGCAATAAATGATCTAGGGATCACTTTACCAAGAGGTGTCAAGCCCCTACTATTCGCGGATGACTTAGCCATAGTTTGTAGATCCGAAAACACTGACATAATAAAAAACAAATTACAGGAAGCTATAGGATGAATAACTAAATGGGGACTCTCCACTGGTCTCAATTTTTCAACTGAAAAAACCAAATCCATCCACTTCAACCGAAAGAGAAATACTCCCCACTCTCCTGAACTTTATCTCGATAATTTTCTGATTCCGTACACAAATAGTCATAAATTTCTGGGTTTAATGTTCGATAAAAAATTAAATTGGGAATCACATATCTCCACATTAAAAATAAATGCTACAAAAAACTAAATATACTAATATTTCTTAGTAGAACTTCTTGAAGTGCAGACAGACATACGATGTTAAAATTACATAACTGCTTGATATGCTCCAAGCTCGATTATGGCTCTTTCATTTATGGATCCGCTCGATATCCAATACTCACTAAGCTAGACTCAATCCACAACACTGGAATCCGGATTGCAACCGGCGCTTTCAGAACTAGCCCGATCCTCAGTATATGTTCTGAGGCTGCTTCTCCCCCACTTTCATTCAGAAGACAAAAACTAGCAATAAATTATATCTCAAAACTATACTCACAGACCCAACAAACCCAACGTACAAATACATTAGTTATTTCCAGCAACAAACCAAAATTTCATGGAGCCTTTCAGAACAATACCAAGTCAACTCTTCCATTAGTTGAAAGAATCTATCCAGCAACAATAGCTCTAAAAGAAATAACTTTATCTACAATAATAATCATAGATTCAAAACGTCTAAAAACCCTCCCAGGACGAATTGTGGGCAACGAGCTCGCTGATATGGCTGCTAAAGAAGCCCTTGCACTCCCAGGCAGAGGAACAGCCATCTTGACTCCACAAGATATTAGCTCTCCTTTAAAAATTGAAGTTCATGATCGGTGGCAGTCCATGTGGAACGAGAGCCCACCTAGTAAACTGAAAAACATCAAAAAATCAGTCAAACCATGGACCACATCCGTTCGATCAAACCGTAGAGAGGAAGTAGTCTTGTGGAGGCTAAGGATTGGTCACACTAACCTTACACACTCGCATCTAATAAACAAGCAGCCACCGCCAAAATGCCAATACTGCGATGAGATAATCACGGTTAGTCATATATTCCAAGAATGTCCGTACTATATAATGCAGCTAAAAAATCTTGGACTAGTCCCCGGTATATTTCAAATTCTTGGAGATAATGAAAAAAAAATGAAAAACTCTGTTCACCTTTTTAAAAGCACAAAATTTACTTAATAAAATATAGACCCACCAAAAAAAAAAAAAAAAAAAGAAAAAAAAAAAAAAAAGAAAATAGTAATAATAAAAATAAATAGCTAAAAGTTTATAAAAATCCACAGGCGTTTATGACCTTTGTAGTTTTACGCCTATAAACAATAACAAACAAACAAACTATCCACCTTAATTTCATATGGTGCCCGGTCGATTTGTTTCTTTAATATCTCATGTACTTCTTTTAATTGGTCATGGGATAACCGAAAATAGTTGGTAAAATTTTCATTATTTTATTCTTTAGTTAAGGCAAATTCCCCACGAATTTTTCTTATCCCCTAATCTAAATTTTTCTTTTCTTTGACTTCGTAAGACAAGCTATAACTATTCCCTCATCCTCAAACTCATTTTTGGATTCGGATTCTGAACTTAAATCCATCAGTACTAGCTTATTCATAGCCATTTCGCTACACCAAGCATGCTCACCATTTTGAAACTGCTTCATAAAACTGCGTTTCAACTTGCGGTGGGCTCACCATCAGTTTCTTCCCCCGCTCACTGTGCAGAAACTCACTGTGAATCACCGTGCTTCACGTCATGAAGCTGCGCTCCAACTTGCGGCGGGCCTAAGAGGTTACAAATGTACTGTGTTATACAGAGCTTGCTTGATATTCATAATAAAATTTACTTATATTGAATTAATTTATTAAAAAAGATTAAAATGTGTGGTGTGACTTGTAGATCCCAATGAAGTTAGAAAATCGACCGATATGTAATTGGCAGCATTCCGCAAAAGTTTACAATGGTAAAACTACTATACCCAACTGTATAAAATTTTAACTACATCGTCTTCATAATTCTAGGAAGATTTAACAATAATAAAAAATTAAATGTACAATATTGACTGGAAGAAGCGAGGTTTGCCACACTATCATATACTTTTGTATATGAGCATAAGTTCTTTACTTATGAGAGCGGGCGAAGCCGCGACGGGGAATGCTAGTTAAATATAATTGGACATAACCAATATTTATCATTTGTGTGTTATAAAAATATTATAATGAAGTCTTTCCAATCAAAAATAGTAAAACTTAATTATAAATAATATTAATAATATCTACTTTTAATTAACAAGACCATTAGTCATTCACATAAGAAAGTAATTATCATTTTATGACTCTATTCGATTGAATTTTGAACAAATGGTTATAACTATATATTCATTACAAAGTGTATTAGTATACATTTACAACGTCACTTTGACTCAACATAATATTTCGTTATTCTGATTTTCGTTGTTTGTTTTCATTGGGTTTGAACATTTTTATAGACTCCTTCTTGGGCAGGAAGGAAGATTTGTTCTACAGATTACCAACCTGTGAGCCAGAGTGGGAAACTCATGATTTATGTCATGATAATTTTCTCTGAAATAAGTCTAACTACCCAAGCTGGATTTGAGAATCTGGCTCTGAATGCAAATGATTCTTATCACACTCGGTTAACACGGCCTCTAATTATGTAGTTTTATTATAAACTAACTGAAGTTTTCGATAACGTCCAGATTTTAAGAGGGTCAAAGGAATTCATTGGATTACCAATAGTAATTTTCTAAAGATTTCTTTTCTTTCGAAATTTCTGAAATAAAAATATTGATTGTTCTCTTATTTTATTCATATGTCATAGTGAACGTTTTTAGAAAGCTTGGATAAATTCGTAATTTTTCTCTTACCATGAACAACATGAGTTAAAGTACTCCAATTATACTTAAATAGACAAAATAAAACAAATATATCTATATTACTCTTCAATGCATTAAACGAGATTGTCATATTTCCTCTTTCCTATGTACCTTAGGAAGTAAAAAATATGGGATTTGACAGGTAATGCAGAAGAAACTCGATACATGAGTTTAGCATTTCAGTTGTTTTAAATATTTGGTTCTTTTAATATAAATATTGCTGACATTTTAGTTAAGTGATAGGCTATTTATTAAATAAATTTTCCTAGATTTAGCATAATTTTGTTCGTATTTCTATGTAGCTTGCCTAAGTACACACATATACTTAAGCAATCGATTAATATAATGTGTATACTGAAAAGAGAGTTTAACGGAGTGTCAACATGGCTTCTGTGGATCCAAATTTGTTTGTGTTGTGACAGCAAGTGATAGTTAGTTAGGAGATAATGGAAAGGACTTTAAATAACAAAATTAATAAATGTTAACTGCAAGGATACAATGTTACTGTTTTGTGGCTCTTACATAAAAGTTGATAATGTCTTTGGGTTTTTATTACTATCATGTATATTGTTACCTATCGTCATATCAGAACATCGTAAGTAATATATTTCATTTTCTTTTCTATTTTCATTATCTATATTAATTATTTTCCCAATTAGTTCTGCCTATATACTGAATTAGTACTTGCCCTTTTATCTTATTATTATTAAATTTATATAGTTTTTCAAAGACGACTACTCATAAATCATTTGAAAAGATAATTTTGATTATATTTTAAATAATAAGATAGATGTATCATGAATCAAAATGTTTTTAAGTCATCAATTTCAAAGTTCCATTTTAAACCTTTATCAATAAACTTAGTTGCATCAGAAAAAAAAAATGTTATTTACTTATTTATGAACAGGGCAAATTTATATTTTAAATACAATATTATTATTGTATTGTATTTAAAAGTATTTTATGGTAATGAATTGTATTTAATTTATTTTCTATTAAGATATTTTATCTATTCATGTTTTGATTGATTTATAGTTTTATATCTTAATGATTTCTTCTCCTTTTTGTTTCAACTACATTCAAAGATATTTTCAGCCTTTAATTGGAGATATATTTTAAATAATGGCTTAATCACGTTAACTGTATTGAGAGATTCAGTTTTTAAAAGGATTTATCAAATCACTTATGATGTACTACTTTATCATCATCCTATCTCTATTTATCATATATATGATTATATTCTTGGCATGTAGTTGCCAATTTAAATTTTGTTGGAATACGTAATATTTTCCATAGCTGGAAGGTGTTTTATGATGTGCTTAACATTTTTTCTGATTTTTTTTTATATTGTTTTATTATCTTATTGTGACTCATTTTAGAGATTAATTGCGCAGTCTAATTTTGAAAGTGAACCAAATTTCTCAGAATCAGAATACAATGAAAAATAATTTTTGTTTCTATTTGTGCCTTCTTTTACGTCAGTTATTCCTCTGTGCTTCTTGTAAGTCACTTTTAATTAGTTTAATAGATCAGAATTTGTTGAATACCTTTTTCATAAATTATTCTGAACTATTTCTGTGTGCTTATAACTTATTATATATACCTAGGGTAGTCTTATTAACTTTGTATTATTACATGTTATATATCAATTTCAATTTATTATTGAGCCTAGTTTCAAAATATAACTGCTTCATCTATATCTGTAATATATTTATTTATTTTATTTGCTTCCACAAATAAAAATTTATCTATGTGTTCTGCAACTAGGCTATATTTATTTAGTGTTTTATTTACTGCTCTTAACTTGTTATAAAAATCATTCAGTTTTGTTCAAGTTTGAAACTAATGTTGAATTATTTTATCATTAATGTTTTATGATAGTTTCTGTTGTAGCAAATTTATTTTCTAGGTATCAGTCTTGCTTAAATTTAAATTTTATTGATCCTTTTTGTAATGCTGAAACCATTAATTTCTTTCATCTGTAGTCTATTAATTTATTTATTTCCTTTTACAAGACATTTTGTTTTAATTTTACTACAATAACCGGGAGTGGTTCGGACTATCAAATTGTTCGGGTTACCAAACAAAGTGCTGTCCAGGCATAGTATGTAGCATACAAATAATGAACACTGACATACTAGTTCCCATAAAATAAGAAGCATGTTGTATTGTTAAAGGTAAATAGTTTGTTTTATGAAATACTACTGTGCTACAGTAAGTTAACTATATTTTATGTAATGTATTGCACGTGAATTTCATAATATTTTACATGGTATGTATACAATCTTATACACACACAGAAAGTACAGTACTGTACAAACAAAGAAATTAAAGAAAACAAAAACTTTTTTCTGAACTAAGGTTGAAGAACCTTTTTTTGGCTGCTAAATCATGATTTTCTTTAGCGTGATCAACTGCACAATAACAACACTCACACTCCCCCTTCCCTCTCTCGGTTTGTGCTTACGATTCTAATTATTTTTATTTTTCCCAAAATGGTGTTCGGGTTACAAAGTTTCGGATTATTGAGATTCTTCTGTAACTCTAACTTTAGGGTTCCAACTTGTAAGGGCTTGAATTAAAGGCCACAATGAAAAGCTTTGCCATGGTCGCAAGTTGTACTTAACAAACTAGACAATTTTATTAAAATTCATTTTGCAAAAGAATTGTATCTGCAAGGAATAATATTTATTTGTTGTTTGCAACAGAGAGTTAAAAATTATTATTGCAGTATAAAAAAAATATATATATTTAAAATAAACTGTAGCCAATTTAATGAATTAGCTGTAATTTACCAATGATATAAATAATGGAGAAAGTATTTAGCGTTACAGTCGGAAGAAGGGTGGAATTATTTTATAGTTTTATGTTGATGTTTTAGAAGCTAATGTACCTAAGTCATTTGAATCTTGAAGAAAAGATTTAAACACGGTCAGTTTATTTGAATTAATATGTAATATATCATAAGGTAAACAATAGTTCACATTTTAAATGAGATTAAAACAAAAAAGAAACATCATAATAAAATTATAGTTGCCTGTTAAGATGAACGGAGAAGAAGATAATCAGGAATGCGGTCAAACAGAAACACCAAGTCCAAGTAGAAATACTCTCATTGTGTGCCAACGTTTTGCACACCTGCCTTCCATCACTCATAGTTCGTCTCCTCTCCAGTGTGGTTCAGTGGCCCTGAGAAGACCTGTAAGGCAGGTCGAAACCTTGGCACTCAATTAAAGTATTTCTATTTAGACGTGGTGTTTCTGTTTGACTGCATTCCTCATTATCTTTTTTTCCTAAAAAGAAACACCTTTTAATTATTTAATGATTACATATTTAACCAAGAATTTTGGGTTGTTAATGTTAAAAGGTTGAGTTAGGTACATATTGGTTTTATTTATTATGTTACACAGTTATCCATTCATGTCTTCAATTGCACCTTTAATTCTTTTTTTCTAAATTTTATATAATCATTAATCTGTATAATTTATGCACTATCCATTTATTTATTTTTTAATATGATAAATTTCTAATTATAAATTTTCTTCCTCTGTAATATATTTTAATACATCGTCTAATTTATTTCACATAATATTAACACCATCTTATTAATTATAAATTATATATATAACATTTTTCCTGTTAATTCCTATTTACTTTTCTCATATCACTCAATATAACTATCATTATCATTCCAAAATTTGGCTTTCATAATTAAAGAAAAAATAATTTTTTTTTTTTTTTTTTTAATTAATTTATCTATCTGATCTCACTCAAAATATTTCCTCTTCATTCAAAAATAATGGATTTTGTCATAATGAAAATTGTAGTTTATACTGGTTAAAGAATATGGAAACTTAAGCCCCTAAAAAAAATTAAACTTTTAGCATTGAAAATGTAAAAATTCAATTGGGTGGAATTTTTTGCCTGTCAATATTTAATAACGATATGAATTCCAGATACAAAACCTCTAAAATATCTGATTCCTTATAAATTTGTAGAAGCTCTTGGTTTGTTTGTTATCTTCAATTCTGATAAATCTTTATAGTTATAAATTTAACCCTTGGTTTTGACTTAAGTAATAAAATTATATTAGGTCATAATAAGTTAAATAAGTTTAAAAGGAATTTTCTGATGTCTTCCCTCAATTTATTTATTTTCATGCTCATTGTTTCTTATTAATTTTTATCTGTTATTTTTATTCAAGAGAGAGAGTATAAATATCAGATAAAATCTTATAAGAAACAATAAGCAAGATAATAAATAAATTGAGAGAAGACATCGGAAAATTCCTTACTAACTAAGAAATGACATTACTGTAGTGAGGTATACATTGGAAGGTATGGAACGATTTGTATATCTAGGAAGCCAGGTAGACCATCACAATAACATGCACCAAGAAATTAAAAGAAGGATTGTAGCGGCTAATAGGTGTCTCGTTGGACTGCACGAGTATATGAGAAGTAAACTCATCTCACGTATGTCCAAGGTAAGGATCTACAAGACCCTCATATGCCCTGTGCTGATGTACACCTCTGAATGCTGAACTCTCATAAAGAGTGATGAACTGAACCTGTTGAAATACAAAAGATAAGTTCTACGGAAGATATCTGGACCTATCTGTGTTGGTGGAGTCTGGAGACAGCAGACTAATAAGGAACTAGACCAGCTGCTCAACGAAACCAATGTAGTCCAGCTAATGAAGATAGGTAGACTCAGATGGGCTGGTTACATCATGACGATGAGCGAATGGGAGATACCGAAGAAGCTGTTGAAGGAGCAGATCCATGCTAAGTGCCTGAAAATAATCATACTAGGTCTTCAAAGTATCAGTATCATGCTGCTGCTTCAAACCCAAAATTTATTCAAAAGTGACATTTAATGTGTCGCAGTAGACAAACTGATAATAAAATGGTTCCAATGATTATGTGTAATCCATGAAATGAGTCGGCAGGCCCAGGCTAAGATGGCAAGATGGTGGATATGGTGACGCTAGGTCCCTACTTGAAGTGAGAGATTGGAGAGCGGCGACACAAAATAGAGATGACTGGCGTAAAATGTTGGAGGAGGCCATGACCCACTCAAGGGTTGTTGTGCTACGTAGATAGATAGATGTTATTAAATAATGTTGGGGAGGCCATGACCCACTCAATTTGGATTGTATGCTGTGCTACGTAGATAAATAGACTTGTTATTTATATTTCTACATTTCATTCACGTATTTATTTATGTATTAAATTATGTAGCCCCTGATTTAAACTCAAAAAGTCTATTGCAACATAAGCTTAGCAATATTTTATGTAATTGTTTTATTTTCACCTACCATCTTCTTCCTTTCCATTATATCTTCAGTTTATTTTGTTAATGGCATAAGTATTGGAATGTTTCTCTGTTAGAATTATTTTCAATTGTTTCAAATTAACATTTATTTTTATAGATGAAGGAGGTATTTGGTTTAAAAAAGAGCCTAGCGATGTAGTAGTTTCGGTCGGAGGTAGCGCTCTTTTGCTATGTGAAGCAGCGGGTCCTGGTCCACAGAAGCCTATAATAAGTTGGAGGACGGCTCAGGATGAACCTGTCAGCGAAATGAGTAACCCCAACAGGTATCTATCTAAGTAACATTTATGCCTCACAAGTATCAAATAATTTATTAATTAATTTCATCAAAATTTTAACTTTGAGAAAATTAAGTTTCTAAGTTGTTATCAGCATTGTCAGATCTTTGTAATGATAGTGTGATTCTTGCAGGTGGGTCAGTGATGGATCGTTACGCGTTAGCCAGATGACAGAAGATGAGGCATTCCGTTGCGTTGCCTCCCTCGATTCTATTGGAAAGATAGTAAGCAGAGTGGCCACCGTCTCAGTTGCTAGTAAGTAACTTTTTATATTTTCATATGTTGTACTTTGTTTTAGTATCATACTCTATATAATGTGTTTCAGTAATAATTTTTACTAGCATACTTGGCGACGAGTCTTAGCCTCATCAGATGTTTCTGCGTAACTGTCTTATTATTCTTTCACAATTTAAGCTATTTGTTTCTCAACCCTTTAAGCAATATGGATATTATCCTAACTCAATCTAACATTCTTACTAAGAATTTTTTGGTTAGTTTGTCATCTTTAATTCTGATAAACCTTAATGGTTATAAAAATACCATGAAAAATCCTTCTTAAAATACTGTAAGACTCAACCTCTGATTATATATATTGACCATGTTTTCTAGTGATATAAGAAAATCAGTTGGGTTGTTATTTTTAACATCTCTAAAATCCCTGTGGTAAATTATAATGTCGATAATGTTATGGTCCTAAATAACCATAAAATATTTTTCGTTAGATCTTAGCAGGCAGCACTATCCTCACTATCAACTATTAGAAAAATAAAATCAGATACATTTTAAGATTTTATTAATTTTAATTTTTTACATGGATATGTCTTTCAACTGGGACTCTAAAGTTCTATTGTCTAACGTTATTTTCGCATTCAAAAATGTAACATTTTGACACTATATAGCTCTATTGGTGTTGCTTTGATCGAAAATTTGACGACAGTTCCCTTGTCAGAAATTCAATACAGAATACTTTTTGTCTTATAATATTTGTCACTAGTTCCTGTTTAGGAACAATATTGTTTTTAGTTTTTGCTCAATATGTCAATTAAGGAAGCATTTGATCGGTATAGTCACTCTGCATAACATCATTGTAAACTAAATTTTCTACAATTTGAGACCAGGTGGAGCTCTATATAGCTATTGGTTCCCAAGATACAGTTCTTCGAAAATAGGCCATTTTTTTCTAGAAAGTTATGTTCTTTCGATTTGGTCACTTACTTTGACTTTTTTTAAGTTGTAGGAAATTGAATTAGCTTTTATTTGAGACCAGACTGGTACCTGTGGGCTCAGCGGTCTTTCAAATACGGCATACAGATAACAAAAAACCGTTGTAAGTAGGTTCTGGGGGGAAATACTGTTTTCAAATAAACTGTTCTCGCGTCTTTTTATGGTTTATTTATCAACCAATCAAAATTTATTTATTTTTGTAAAACACGGTTTGTAAAAAACTATTTGACCGATTCAGAATTTCTTCGTTTCATCTAAAAGCTGGTAAAATTTACTATGAGACCTCATATATAAAATGTTTTTTAAATCTTATGAAATACCTACACCACCACGCTGAGAATCCTACACTGTTGTGAAAACTGCATTTTTTCAGCACAGTTCTCATAAATAGTTTCGTAATCATAGTGAGAAAGATACTGAAAAAAAGTGGATTTCAAAAGAGTATGGGGTTCTGAGTGTGATGGCGTGAGTATATCACGCTACTTGATCAAAATTTCATATATGAGGTCTCATAGTAAATTTAACTAGCTTTCAGGTGGATAAAAGAAATTTTGGATCGAACATATATTTTTAAAGTTATTTTATCTGACAATCTCGTAACTATTTTCTAGCTGAATGGCAATACTCGACATTGATGTGTTTCTTAAAAGTTATCTAGAGTAATGTGAATATAAAATTTTTTTTTTATTTATTTTATTGTTTAACTGTGATATGTTAAGTAGCAGAGTATACATTGGTTGATTTGTTTGGATTATTATTGCAACAGGATTAAAATATCGTTTGTCGAGAATTTCCAGAAATATTTTTGAAGAAGTCAGGAATTTCCAGAAAAATTCTTGAAAAGTTGGGAATTTTGATAACTGAAATTTTGGTATACACCATGTTTAAGCGTTCTATCTTTTTTAAAACACTCTAGCTCTGTTGGTGTTGCTCGGATTGAAAATTTCATGACAGCTTCCTCGTCAGAAGCGGCAGATTATAGATATACATATCCATTATCTATTGCTTTTCCTAGTCAGGGAGAAATTGTTGCCAGGCTACTACGTATAATCGATCAAAACTCAGCATATCAAGATTCAACACATTATCAGAATTAGGATTGATGAATTAAATGCCACTTCTATTGAGATTATTTTATTTGAAAACTAGTTTCGAATGCTAAACATTCATCTTCAGTTCTTCGAGGTAACTAAAACACTCTTAGGATTGATGAATTAAATGCCACTTCTATTGAGATTATTTTATTTGAAAACTAGTTTCGAATGCTAAACATTCATCTTCAGTTCTTCGAGGTAACTAAAACACTCTCACTTGAGGTACGCATGATGATATAGAAGGATCAATACAATTAGGATTGATGAATTAAATGCCACTTCTATTGAGATTATTTTATTTGAAAACTAGTTTCGAATGCTAAACATTCATCTTCAGTTCTTCGAGGTAACTAAAACACTGAGAAATTGTGTTTTAGTTACCTCGAAGAACTGAAGATGAATGTTTAGCATTGTAAACTAGTTTTCAAATAAAATAATCTCAATAGAAGTGGCATTTAATTCATCAATCCTAATTGTATTGATCCTTCTATATCACTTGAGGTACGCATGATGATATAGAAGGATCAATACAATTAGGATTGATGAATTAAATGCCACTTCTATTGAGATTATTTTATTTGAAAACTAGTTTCGAATGCTAAACATTCATCTTCAGTTCTAAAACATACAATAAAATTTTCAACACATCAGTACTATGTTACATAGATTAAATATACTAAGGTTTTTAAAAAGATAAGACAAGAAATCAAGCATAGGCACTCACCTTCGAGGTAACTAAAACACTGAATTTGTGAGAAGTAAAAGGGGGGGCAGGTAGGTTAATTTTTAGATTTACAACGGGGTTTCCCTTATGACTCATTGGGTTTTTTCGTTCCTATGGGAAATAAATTTAAAATGGGGCTATTGGATATGTTAATCTGATCATTTAAACAAAAATCTGGATCGGTTTTAAACGATTTTATTATTTCTAGTGATTCAAAAGTATTTAATTTTAGGCTATTTTCCACTTGATGTAATATTTTTACTCCCGAGTCTTTATTAAATAACCACAAATTTAATAACGACTCGGGAGTAAAAATATTACATCAAGTAGAAAATAGCCTAAAATTAAATACTTTTGAATCACTAGAAATAATAAAATTGTTTAAAACCGATCCAGATTTTTGTTTAAATGATCAGATTAACATATCCAATAGCCCCATTTTAAATTTATTTCCCATAGGAATGAAAAAACCCAATGAGTCATAAGGGAAACCCTGTTATAAATCTAAAAATTAACCTACCTGCCCCCCCTTTTACTTCTCACAAATTCAGTGTTTTAGTTACCTCGAAGGTGAGTGCCTATGCTTGATTTCTTGTCTTATCTTTTTAAAAACCTTAGTATATTTAATCTATGTAACATAGTACTGATGTGTTGAAAATTTTATTGTATGTTTTAGAACTGAAGATGAATGTTTAGCATTCGAAACTAGTTTTCAAATAAAATAATCTCAATAGAAGTGGCATTTAATTCATCAATCCTAATTGTATTGATCCTTCTATATCATCATGCGTACCTCAAGTGAGGGAGAAATTGATTTGTTTTTTTTCTTTTGTAGAGACTTATTTTATTTTTCTCTTTTCTCACTTTATATTAACTTACAAGGCGACGTTTTTAATATTACACTTTATATTAATTTTTTTATACTAGACCTATATATGCAAAACTAGAGTTATAGCCGCCAATGGGCATTAAAAAATCACGTTTTATTATTTTTTTTCTCAGCTCTCAGTCAAGATGATAATAATTTCTCAAGTAAAATTGTAGTTTTGTATGCTATCTCTTTACCACAACCAAAACCCATTGTCCAGAAATTGATGCAGGATGTTTAAACCAAAACCTGATATTATTAAAGAGATTATTTATCAGGTTTTGGTTGTGGTAAAGAGATAGCATACAAAACTACAATTTTCGTGAAAAAATTATTTCTCTATCTTGAATGAGAGCTGAAAAAAAAAAACAAAAAAAAAAAACGTGATTTTCATATTGGTTTTATTTTTTTTATTTTTTTTGGCTCCCAATGCTCATTGGTGGCTCTAGTTTTGCACTATTATAGGTCCCTACTACCCGCACAAAAATCAGCATTCAAATTTGTCAGTTACAAGTCAAAACCTCTCCTTGTTAGAATTTTTTTTTTTTTTTTATTGTTTCTTTAAACTTATTTTCTGATAATTCAAAGGATTTTATAGTGTTGTAGTCTTTTGAATCGAGTGTCTGTGACTTATATATTATTGGTAAAATGGCTTACACTTTACAGATTTGCGAAACAGTTGTTTTAGGTAATTGTTTCAATTTAATTATTTTAATTTAGATTGGACTCCTAAAAAAGATTTATTGGTGAAAGAATATACCGTATTTAGTATACTTCCTCGACTAGCCAAGATGGAGAAGCTATACACTTTATTATTTACAAGAATTTAAAACTATAATAAAAAAATCTAATTAATAATATGTTCCGAATAGTTTTAAGAGTAATAGTTTTTATTCTTATCGTTTGAACTAAATCTCCTCCTGTTAAATTGATCCCCTTCCTTTCTCTCTTTTCAGGACTAAGTGAAATAGAAGGACCCCAGAGCCTCCACGTATATCCCAGCCAGACTGCCCATTTCACGTGCCATGCTACCGGTAAACCACCGCCCAAAGTAACTTGGTTCAAAGATGACCAACCGATAATACCTGATCCGTCTCGTATGGTAATACTTCCATCAGGTATGTTTATTTAACAAGAAAAAAACAAAACAATATTGGTTGTTCTAATTTATGAGTCCATTTTTATATTGGTTTATTCTATACAATGAGATTTCAGAATCATTATTAGTCATCTTAATAATCAATATATGTTAACTACCTTATTATATAATCATTTATGTTTTTATATTTTTAAAATATAATTTGTTTAAAAAAATTCTAATTGTACTGATACTTTCAGGTTCTCTTGAAATCGACGAAGTGCAGTCATCAGACACAGGTAGCTATAGGTGTAATGTCACCAGCTTAGATATCGTTCGTTCAAGCGGCAAAGCGTTTTTAACTGTGTCACAGGATATAGGTAATTAAATATTATTGGTTTAAATATTATTAATTTATTTAATTTTTTTTTATATACCTTAAGTCTTATGTTGTGATCCTACAATGAAAAATAAAAATATATGTATGAAAAACCTTTACTATTCTAAAAACAATTTAAATATTTGTAGAAGGAGCAAGTCGTATTATGGCTCCAGAATTCATAGCGACGCCGAGATCTACTGTCGCCATAGAGGGTGCTAATATTACTTTAGATTGTGCTGCCAACGGCAACCCTAGGCCAACTATAACTTGGCTTAAAGATGGCGTTTCGATCGACATGGCGTAAGTTAATATTTTTTTAAAATTTATTTTTAGCTTATCAGTTAAATCATTTTTAACTTAAATATTCACTTTGATGGTTTTCTCATTGTATGAATGCATCTTTGCTATTATGCATATCACAACTGCTCAAGGGGTAGTCTTATGAATGTTTGGTTTTTCTGTTTCCTACTGGAAACAAATGTAAAATTAGGGATATTGGAAATATTAAAAAAAATTTTAATTGGATTTAAACAATTTTATTGTTGCTGATTCAACAATAAGATCAATCATTGATTGGTGTTCCAATTTCAGTATATGAACCACTCTTAGGCTAGATAGAATTATAGCACCCGACCATTCTATTTTGCACTTGTGATAAGATCAATAAATATTACATTCCTCCTGACAAAGATTAAAGAAATAAGAAGCTCCATAGACAATAGAAAATAACAATAACCTCCAAGAACTATACATTGACAACAATGAAATAGAATAGAATATAGAAATAAAATGATAGAATATTGAAATAACATATAATGAAATAGAATTCAGGAAGCATCACTCCAGATCTAACTAAAATGATATACATCCAAAAACTATCGTTCATAATTATCCGATAAGACTCTACAAATGATTGAAAAAAGGAAAAAGGCAATCAAAAATTCAATCAACCTTAATAATTGTAACAGAAAAATTAGACAAAATATAGAACATGACCTAAGAATATTTAGAGAAAAAAGAATTGCTGGCATGCTTAATAGCAGTTGATCAATCAAAAAAATCAAAACAGAACTAAGTGAAGGAAAATTCTGGCCAACTGATAAGAAAGGTATTATAGAAAGCAACCGACTGGATATTGTGAGATTTTTTTCAAGAATTATACAATTGCCCAAATAATTACTCTCTCAAAAACATTGAAACAAATCATATTTTTAAAGCCCGATGATTTACTTTCTTATTTTTTAAAAATTTAATTATCACCTCCTATATTGAAAAAGAAAATTCCATTTAATTATAATAAATAATATTCAGTAGTTTAAATAGCATGTTTTGGTTCAAGTCATATGTTTATGGTCAAAGTTACGTATTTACATATTATTACTCGGGAGATAAGAGACACCAAGGGCCATTTTGGGCCAGACCTCTCTAGAAGATCTCTCACTGAGACAGACTCTGACATCGAGATGCACCGGGAGGCTGTTTTTTTATTTCACCCCTGCCTATGGAAGATGAAAGAAGCGGGACTCACCGAGTGAAGGAGTTCTACACCACAGACACTTAAGTATTTAAACTCTATATGTAACTTGAACCAATTCACCATAAAAGGAAAAAGGACATTCCATTTTTTTTGCCTTATTAGTTGTAAAAATATTTTTTTTGTGGCACCATTAGTTTTTAGTTTATCATAATTGTTACTAAACAATTTATTTTCTTTACGGGAGATGCTTTTGTTTTTGTTTCTAATTTGAAGTTCTTTTCTTTTTTTTTTTTTTTTTTGTAAACTTCAAAAATTCCAGTCCTCTTCCACAAGAACAGCAACAGACAAAATATTAATAACTACCGTCTCATTTCAATCGACTTCATTTTACATAAGCTATTCTCCAAAATAAAAAAATGCAAGAATATCAAGAACAATTGACGAAAGCTTAAGTAAAAAAAAAAAAAAAAAAAGAAGCAGGATTTAAAAAAAATAAATCAGTGATTAATCATCTGTTTACGCTTAATCAACTAATAGAGAAACCACAGGAATGTAACTTTAAACTCTACCTGGGACTCATCGATTTTAAGAAAGCATTCTACAGCTTATACCACGTCCATATAGTAAAAAACATGTGCATCAAAAACAAAGGAAAACAGATTTTAAAAAATAATAATATTAGAAACAGAAAGAAGAGGAAAAATATTTCTGATCAGGATAGGAGTTAGGCAAGGCAATTTCCTATCACCAACAATCTTCATCGCAGAATTAGAAAGAATTTTCCAAGCTCTAGATTAGCATGACAAAGGAATTTCTCTTGATGGAATAAAAATTAACCAATTGAAATTTGCGGATGACGTAGTTATGATTGCAAGCTCTGAGGATGAACTCTTTACAATGATCAATCAGCTGAAAGAGAAGAGTTTGAACCATGGGTTGATATTAAACCCAGCAATCATAGCAAACGGTCCCTCCAATAGTATCAGCCACAAACTCCCAGGTATTAAGATCTCTAAACAAGTTAGATATCTGGGACAAATTATTTTATTTGAAAATAGAAACCAAATAGAAGTAGAATCAAGAGTCGGCAAGGCATGGAAGAGATTTCGGAGCCTTAGAAGTATAGTTAAAGGCCGCCTAGAAAATTACCGCATTCAACAGCTGCATAATCCCTCTCCTGAGCTATGGTTGCCAGACATGTTCACTTACTAAAGCCTTTGAGAGGAAGATAACTATCTTTCAATGCAAGATAGAAATAATAATGCTGGGAATTGAAGGAAAAAAATAAATTCATGCCGAATAAAAAAGCACACCATGGTTACCTACGCTGTCCTCTACACCAGAAGATTGCAATGGAACTCAACTGGGCAAGGCGAGCCGCTGAAATGATCCCGCGAAGAATTCTGCATCTTATTACTGTTCCTGCCTTTATTTGTTCCTTTGATCTCTGTTTAGTGATCTTCCAGTTTTTCAAATGTATTAAGTTTTGCATTCACTGCATTTTAGTTTGTTTTTTTTTTTTGGGGGGGGGGGGGAGAGGAACTATTTTTAGATCGATGAATTATTTGCCCCTTCTATTGTAATTTTTTAATTTTAAGACTAGCCTCGAATGTTAAATATTTCTCATCAGTTCTAAAAACATACAAACATTTTGATACTCACCTCAGGAGGCAAAATGTAAGGGCTTCTTAAAGCTATGAGGGCCTAGGGTAGGGTAGGCTGAGTATTAAGAGGCGAAAAGGAGAGTTGGGTTGGTAATTAGCTAAATACATTTTGATCCTTTACTAGTCTATTTTTAATTCTTTTTTTTTGTCCCTACGTTTATTACCCTAATTGTTATAGGGTCTATTTTGTCTTTAGGCACAGGGAAATAGAATGAATTTTTTTTTCTATTTAAAATGCTGGATTTAATCTTAATTTTCTTAATTTCTTTCCAACCTAAGTGGATATAGGGCCGAAATATGGAATCAAAAAATATTTATTTCAAGTTATTGTTTTGGTAGATATTAGTATTATTATTACTTTATTATCCGCACATAAAGTGGTGATTGTACTCTTTCGGGGGTTTTCACCAACCGAAAGTTTATAAGTTTTGTGCTTTCCTGATTATTGCTGTTGTGTCCAAAAGTACTGATTTTTGTGCATCTTCTAATTTTCCTAGCAATATTCTTTCTTCGTTAAAAGAATTTATTGTAATTTTTGGAATTAGTCCATTGCAAGATGTTATCACCGGCAAAATTTTGACTTTATCCAGCCTGTATATAGCCTTCAGCTCCGCTGCCAGATCCTGATACCTGGAAATCTTTGTCATTATTGCCTTATGGACATTGTCATCTGCAGGTATAGCCACTTCAAAAATCTTGCCAGTTCCCTTGTTCATATCGAGCAACAAGATGTCTGACTTATTGTTAGTGACTGGATGGTCAGTTAATATTTGCTGATCCACCTACTGCCAACACATATTTTGGCTTATATTTATAATATGGCACAGTCTTGTCAATCAATACATATTTTTTGCCAATTTCTTGGTGGATGATTCCTGCCACATGATTATGTCGACGGAGGTATTCCGATCCTGCTAACCCAGTGCAACCCGAAGCCAAGTGCTGCACTGACTCAGGACTTTGCTTACACACTCGACATACCTCAGGGATAACCTTCCCACATATCCATCTCTGGTAAACATTAGTTGGTAGTGTTTGGTCTTGCATTGCCATCACAAAACCTTCTGCCTCCGGGAAAATATGGCCATGTACTAGCCATTTTGTGGGCATTTCTAAGTCGATTGACTTCTCTTTTAATGAATAGTTAAATCGTCCATGTAAAGGCTTCGTTTTCCATTCCTCAAACAGCTTTAGGCATGATGGTTCCATATTGTCTTACCTTTCTGCAAGATTGAGAGCAGTTAAATTGTTATCCATAGAGCAAAGGATTCGGAGCTTTTCTTTTTGGTTATTCCAAAAGTATTTCTTCAGATTGGCTTCCAACTACCTACACATAAAATGAGCGCTTAGAAGTCCCCTTCCTCCTTGTTTCCTTGGTATGTAGAAACTGCTCGCTGAAGATTTGGGATGTCGTTTCCTTGTTCTCACCATTTCTGTCCTTACAAACCTATCAATTTCTTGTAGAGTAGTGTGACCATTTGAGGATCCCGAATGAATACATTAACGAACGCAGGGCCCAAGTATTTATTGCCTTTATTAGTTTCCCCTCAGATAAGTGTGTTTGAGCAGTTTTTTCACCCTTCTCTTGAACTTTCCTTCGAATTGCAATCTAGCATCCTTTTTCATTTTCAGAATTTCATTTAACCCTGGTATTCTTTCGCCACTGAAAAGTTCTATTCCTTCGTTCAATATCAATTTACCTTTTATGACTTTTATAGACACGTATTTTTCCAGTCCGAGTTTCATACCTATATCTTTGCTGAATGTAGTGACCATTTCCACTAAGTTATGCATATCTCTCTCAGCCTTTGCATACAACTTTGAATCATCCATATAAAAACTATGCGATATGATGGGTCCTATTGTTGGTCTTAGAGCATAACCTTTTTTACATACATTCAACATATCACTGAGTGGATTTAAAGCAAGACAAAACCAAGTCGGACTTAAGGAGTCCACTTGATATATACTTCTTTTGATTCTAATTCAATCTTCATCATAATCACTTGAAAGCCGCCTCGTACTGCGAATTACATTCCAATTAATCATTAGACAAGAGAGTAAATCCATCACAGATTCATTAATTTTATGAATACGCATTGTTTCCAGGAGCCACCCATGCATTATTATTATTATTATTATTTATTTGTTTTCACAGCTAGTGGTAGCAAACATTCTGGGGACCAAACATGGTCAACCATGAATGTTTATTTGGAATTTAAAAATTTCCGAACTATTGTTGTAGTTCCCAACAATACTGCTTGTTGCATTTTTTGTAGCACTGTTTTTGGCAGCTCCAACTTCTCTATTGAACAAATTGTGTCTTTCGGAATCAGCCCATTGCAAGATATAATCATGGGCAAGACACTGCACTTATCGAGTCTATATAGTTGTTTCAGTTCTTCTGCCAGCTCCTGGTATTTCCTCTTCTTCTTCGGAACATATTGTCATCTGATGGCACACCGATTTCAATGATAAAAGCTGATTTCCCTACTTTGTTTATGATCACTATATCCGGCCTGTTGTTTATGATCGTATGATCAGTAATTATCGGGTGATCCCAAAATATCTTTATCCCTTTTTCCGAAATTATGGCTTGTCGATGATAATGATAGTAGGGACAGCTCTTATCCAACAGCTTCAGCTTGAGGGCCATAGCTTGATGCACAACCTTGGCTACATTGTTATGCCTTTGGAGATATTCCTTGCCAGCCAGTACTTTGCATCCAGAAGTTACATGCTGGATCGATTCTATGGCATTTTTGCAAAGGCGACACTGATCATCTATGGTCTCCCCACATATATGCTTCCTGTATGCTTTTGTTGCGATAACTTGATCCTGGATAGCTAAAAGGAATCCCTCGGTTTCCGGGAAGATGTTGCCATATTTCATCCATGTCAGGGATGCTTCGATATCCACTCCCTCGTCCGTTAGAGAATGATAAAATCTTCCGTGCAGGGCTTTATTTTTCCAGGAATCAGTCCAGGTGGCGTCAGTAACAATTTCTGGGGTGGCTCCTGTTAACAAATTGAGGGCGGTATGATTATTATCTAACGACTTAATCAGGGATAGTAAAGACGAGTCACTAGATAGCACTATCTAGCACTATCACGAGTCACTAGATTATTATTATTATTATTATTAGCGAAAAAATTCTCCCCAGAAATAGAAGTTGTTAAGCAAGTAATCAATTTTTTCTTTGGGTTCTTCTTGTTCTTCCAATAGGCTTTCATTCTTTCAGGAAAGTTTTTTTTACGTTATTCCGACCACTTTGGTCTTTACTGTTTTTTGTTTTGGTTGCTCTGATGTAACTTCCCATGCGTTTACCTTTTGTGTCTGAAGGTGTCTCTTTCTAAAATGTCGATTGGTCTCATATTTGCATTTCATCAAAATGTCCTTTTGAATTTCATCTAGCCAAGGTGTGGAATTCTTAAGTGAGGTTATATAATCTATTATCCTTTTTGTCAATTGATTTTCTAGTAGTCTTTTGAGGTGGCCCAAGAATTTCATTCGCCTTTTCCTAAAATTAATTTCAATGTTTGAGGACTTTTCTGTTGATTTGATTGATTGTAGCCTGTAACCGCCTTGGGTATGCCTTCCTCATAGAATTTTCCTGATGATCTTTCTCTTTGGTAGATATTATTTAGAGTTGTTTTTTTAATTTTATGACTAATGATTTTATCAAAACCATTATTGCTGCCTTTTATGTATATTGAAACAACGCTATCATAATATAGTATTAAAACTATATTATGATCAGTTACTTCTAGATTTCTGATATAATAGATAATCATTTATTCTGTTTTTAGGTACCTCGACAGCCGTTATCGTATCGTTGGTACAGGAAGCTTGGAAATCAGTAATATAATTGAAGCTGATAATGGTAACTACCAGTGTAGAGCTGGTAATAGGGAGGATTCCGTCGACCACCAAGCCTCTCTTCATGTTCAGGGTAAGTATCCTGGATACTCATGTACAATATTATTCCTTTCTTTCATTTGTTACTCTTCTTCTTTCAACATCTATTTATGAAATTATGTCCTGATATCTTTTATTCAAGAATCTATATTTCACTTATCTTATCTGTCGAATAATGTTACTAATTGTTGATCGTCTGTTTATAGTGGCTCCCAAGTTCACCAAAAAACCATATTCGCTGACAGCTATTGTGAAGTCAGATATAGAATTAGAATGTCAGGTGTACGCTAAGCCTGAACCGACTGTATCATGGCTCAAAAATGGGGATCCTATATCACAAAAAAATGATTACATGCAAATTGTTAATGGGTAATTATTTTTTTATTGATTTAACATAGTTGGCTGTAGTAATATAAGGAAGTAAATAGTTGGGATGTGCAGTCCAGAAAAAAATATAAAATTGTATTAATTTATTTCGCCGACGTTTTAACTTACTTTGCTAGTCTTTATCAGGGCTAGAAGAAAATACAAAAATATACAAGACATAAAGACAAATAGTTTAGAAACTGAAAAATCAAACAAACTAAATTTCAAACTTTCAAAATTTTAAACTAAATTTCTCTCAGATTGGACAAAATAATAGATCATGGATTTGTCTATCTATAACTACTGCTTTTCCCAATTTAAATAATCAAATTACTTATATAATTAATTAAATTAAATTAACAGTCAATGATTATTCGAAATAAACAAAGTCAAACATGACTCTTTTCATTCAAACCAAAATAGCTCCTAAATGGTAGGTCCTAGTGAAAAATGTTAAATAACAGAAAATATTTTCTATTAAATTTCTACTTTGAGTAAACTGTAAGCAAATTTTCAAACCGAGCAAAACCAACAGAGCTAGAGCATTTCAAAAAAGCTCCTACACCTAAATATAGAAGTTTCAAACGTGATCTTTTTTATTCAAAGCAATATAGCTCCTGAACGGTTGGTCCTAGCGGGGAATGTTATAATTACAAAAAATATTCTCCATTTAATTTCTGGGGGTAAACTGTCTGCAAATTTTCGAACCGAGCCAAAACAACAGAGTTATAGTGTATCAAAAAAGCCTCTACACTTGAAACAAAAAATATTCCCCATTGAATTTATGATTAGAAAACTATCAACAAATTTTTGATCCAAACAACAACAAAAGAGCTCGTCAAAATGTTACATTTATGACTGTGAAAAAAACGTTACACCAAAAAAAGTATATAGTCCAGTCAATGAGTGCTGAAACGAGGGGTGTAGAGTCCATGAAATATGGATACGATAACTTCACAGCTTTGTTGGGAATAGTTAAAAGATTAACATACTAAAAGTCCCCGCCCCTGGGGGGTGAACTAACAGTGGGGGAGGGAAGAAGTTCGATTTTTTTGGTTTTTTTATTATTTCTCGAAAACGGTGGACTCTAGA
Source organism: Euschistus heros (assembly GCA_003667255.2). Classification (NCBI taxonomy): domain Eukaryota; kingdom Metazoa; phylum Arthropoda; class Insecta; order Hemiptera; family Pentatomidae; genus Euschistus; species Euschistus heros. The sequence goes on from RCWM02000718.1 coordinate 359,696, forward strand.
AAAATATGTTTTAAATCAAAATTAAAGCTAATTACATTTCCTATAAAATTGATTCTGTATAAATTTGTCGAAATTCCAACGGTTTTCGAGATATACGTTATTGAAAATTGGTGATTTTCGGGAAAAAACAAATTTTAACTCATTTTTTTGTCAACTTTTGCTTCTAGTACTTTCGACGATCATTTCTCAGAAAAAATGTCACAATCAAAGTTGTAGAGCATTTAATTTACTTTAATTTCATATATACATTTTTGGCATTTGAAACAAATATTTAACAAAAAGTGTTATAAACATTTTTTTTATTTCTAAAATTATCAAATTTTTAATTATGTGTATCTCGAAAACCGTTAGAATTTCAACAAATTTATACAGAATTAATTTTATAGGAAATGTAATTAGCTTTAATTTTGATTTAAAACATAGTTTTCTAGAGCCCACTGTTTTCGAAATATAATCGAAAAACAAAAAAAAAATTGAACTTCTCCCCTCCCCCCACCGTTAGCTCACCCCCCAGGGGCGGGGACTTTGAATATGTTTATCTTCTAACTACTCCTAACGGAACTATGAAATCAAAAATTATTGCATATTCCATGCACTCTTTAAAGTGTTTATCGACTGGACTAATAAGTATATTACACCAAAACACATATCCATCACAAAAAGATTACAACTAAATGTTATCTTGCCAAAAAATAAATAAAATATATATATATATATATATATATATATATATATATATATATATATATATATATATATATTACTTAGTGAAAAAAACATGTTCACATTTTAGATATTCATCTATTTATTTATGTTCATTAACTATATTCATTCATTTTTTTAAATTCATTTTTGTTGTATCTTTTTGATTTTTCTTCTAGCTTTGATGAAGGCTTGTTAGGTAAGCCAAAACATGAGCTCAATAAATTAATAAAAATTTTATTGTTATTTCTTTATTGCAAATCTCAGCTATCATTAGATCATTTGGTTGTTTCTAATAGATGTGTTTGCATTTTCTTTATTGTTCAATAATATTGTAGGAAATATGAATGTGAGTTTGCACTTATATATTAGTATGCGTGCTTCTGAAGTATCTCATATCTGTTGTTGAACCCTTTTCTTGGCAAGAGAATTTTTAAAAGTATAAAAAAATGATCCTAGTAAAATCCGTTAGAAGGAGATCAAATAAGACAGATATAAAAACATATGGCCAATTTTTTTTTTTTTTTTTTTTAAATTAAAAATTGGTATTTCCTGGTATTCTAAACCTAATAATAACCTTCTCAATCACTCAAGTATCTCAGCGATAGTGAAATATTGGTAAAGAACCTACAAATACGTCAGAATATGCCCGAAATTTGTGGTGAACACTTATAAAGGGATGGTATCTGAAGGGATACTATGCCAAGAAAAGGATTAACTATAATTTATAGAAAATTAGTTTGTTTCCAGCTTAATTTTAATATCGATTATTACATTTTGCCCTAATAGAATAAATAAATGTTGAGAGGTGCCACAGCACGATGGTATATGATGGTATAAACTTGTTGCCCACGAAGACAATTTTTGAAATTATTGAATTTGTAAAAATGTTAATTTTATTTGCCTGAGCCACTTCAAACTGGTAAAAAAAACTGCCACTTGCCAACTCTGATGATTGTCATACACAATAAGTTTACTTTTGTCTTTGTTAGAGAATAAAATGGGTTAGATTGCATTGCGTTGACAATGAATTAAATTAAAAAATAATTTTGTTGATTAATAGATATTGTTCATAGTATAAAATAGAACATGATGATTTATTATTAGGTCAAAAGTACATAATATCTTTAACATAAATTTATGTTATTTTAAACTTTAGCAAGTCATTATGAAAATAATATTCATTTGGAATTTAACAATTGGTTTTTTACATGTGTGCTCGAATTTAAGTTATTAATCTATCATTCAAATACTTATCGATAGTTAAACCAAGTTTTGTATCAGAAAAGAGATCTAGATCTGTTTGTGTGCATCTTTTAGGATGAATTATATTCTTAATTAGGAAAAACAACCGAAAAACTTTCTCGGAGAGAATTAAATAATTATAGCCTTCTAGAACTGAAAAATAAATTCATAAGTTTTAGGGAGGTTATACTGATAAGAGCATTATTAGTTCTCAATTAACAAAGTTGAGTAAAATAGTAAAAATTATTTAAATATATTTTTCTAAGAAATATTGAAAAATTGGAGAGGATAGAACAGAGGGCATATATTTTAAGAGTATTGGAGTATACTTAATTTAAATACTGCAAAAATTTGCACGCCTAGTATCTAGTATTTAATGTCTCCTTCATTTCATAAATTGATGTCAATATTATACTTATAAACTTCAAATATAACAAACTAAAACAATCGAGACTACTGTTTTATCATTTCTGTAAATAATTAATGATTAACATTTTTTTTTTCTCTTCAGAAATAATTTGCGAATTCTGGGAGTATTCTCTTTGGATTACGGAATATTCCAATGCGTTGCTTCAAACCCTGCCGGCAATATTCAGGCTGCTGCTCTTTTATCAATAAAACAACCAGGTAATGTATTCCAAGTGTATATAGTGTTATATTGTTAATGTGAACCCAATTTTATATTGTTTTGATTTGAATTTTTTTTTTTTTTTACGATAATTTTTACTGATTTAATACTATATTTATTATAGTGCACTCTAATGCTCTTCCGCCTACTGATTTTATGGATAATTGACTCGGCTCTAGCATTCCAACTGTCGCAACTATTTTTTGTTTTGTGGCTCCCTTCCTCTACCATATTATTCATTTCGCTTGCCCATCCTCATCATAGGTCTCCGATCAGTTATAATTTAAATTCTCTGTCTACTCCTGCAAAACTTGCTCTCATTCCTTCAGATTTATGTACAACGTCCCTCTGTATCTTTCCAAAACCGACCATCATTCCTCTGGTATTCCATCCCTTACTCCATCCATCACAGTAATCAATATAAGTTTAAACTTTGTATCTGCATAATCGAGAATATGCAAAAGACTATTTTTATAATAATATTTCTCCAAATCATCTATTATTTTTACGATTACTCTATTATTATTAAAAACAATAGTTATTGTTTTAAATTTTCGTTAACTCGCAATAATATTGTTACGAATTCACTGTTTCTGCAGATACAAGACTAGAGTCTATATCCCAGTTTTCGGAGGCGGACTAGGTAGGTGGAGTGGGAGGCAATCGGGTTCATTCGGAAGTTGTCAGCGGTCATCGGCTTCGGCATGCCTCATTGTTCTTGCCTTTCCGTTGTCAACACTACTTGAGTTAGGTTATTTGTTTTTGCTGCGACATGGATAAATGGTCTTGTAAGATTTGTGATAAATCATTTCACAACAAGAGCAATTTAAATCACCATAACAAAACAAAACATACAGGACAAAATTATTCTTGTACGGAATGTTTTAAAACATTCTCATGTCCATTTAATTTGAAAAGACATTTACGAATTCACAGTGTTGAACTTCAATTTAAATGCCCTACATGCTCGAAGATTTTCCATCGGAAGGATAATCTGTTCATTTACCTATCATTCCGTATTCTTTGTGAAAATCACAGGACAAGTTGAATATAAAATCCATCGAAATTCTACTATTCGTAATTTTTTTTCAAGAGAAAAAGAGTCAAATGCAATGTGATTAATTTTTTATTTGTTGATATAGGTTTGCAGTATAACCACAAATAATATTAATTGTATAATAAAGCCCCTAATTTTTTTTAATTTTTTTTTTTTATGAACTTTCAAAGAATCAGTCTTTTTTTTTAAATCGTTCATTTTGTCTTTCAATAGCAATTGGACTGGAGAATAAAGCCTGAAAGTTACACTAATTGTAGTTCTTACGTGCATGTTTCAAGAGAATTAAGAAACTTGTGTATTTCACTAAGAAAAAAGTTGTAAGAGTTGACTTTAGTTAGTTCAAAAACTTCAGTGACGACAAAGATGCAAGTGCCGATGACCGCCAACAACTTCCGAATGAACCCGATGGCCCCCCACTCCACCTACCTAGTCCGCCTCCGAAAACTGAGATATAGACTCTAGTGATACAAGTTGTTGCTTCAAAACTGGTGATATGTTAGAATAATTAATATGTTTTTAAAATTAATTTTACTTCCTAGACCATTATTAAAGTTTATCCCCGCCTATTACCTTGTTTTATTTATTTGTTTTAATTTTATTTAAATTATATCTTTTTTTTTGTTTAATTGTTTCATTTTTTGTTTTGTGTTTTTATTTATTTTATTTTTTTTTTATTTTCTACCCCACCCAATCAATGTCCTTTACCCATTATTTTCAAATGGGAAATAGAAGGTGAAGTGACTATTCCTCCCATAGAGACGAATGGGCGGTCAGAGACTGGTGCACCTCGTCAACTGGAAGCTGTTCAAGTCCAACCAAGGCTTATCTCGCTACGTTGGAAACCTCCGTTAACTTCACACGGCGAAATCTTGTCCTACTCTGTTTTTTATTCCGAAGAAACGTCAATGCGGTGAGTTTCTTTGTAATTATTTATTTTATTGTTATGTCGATTTCTATTTGAGGTGTCCAGTTGCAAAACGTAGCAAAACCAAATTTCTAAATTTTTCATCAGAAGCCAAAAACCATAGCAATATGATTCCAAATTGATATGAATGTAATTTTTCTTGTATAATTAGCAGAAAAATATATGGTTTTAGTTGGACAAACGTAATAAGGGCCCCTGTTGACCAGTTTTTTAAAAAATTGTTTTTCTTCTGTACTTACTCCGTTTTGCATCAGTTTTAGGGACTTACTCCGTTTTGGGACAGTTTGAGACTTACTCCTTTTTGATAATGAAATAAATACATGTCCTGAGTTGATTTATAGAATTGAAATGATGGATTAAAAAATGTTACTTATTAGCTTGGTGAACAATAAAAACGGATAGTAAAGTAATAAACGATATATGTACATACATGGACTAGTCTATGTAATCACAATACACATTTTCCTAAACAAATTATTATTCTTCCTTATCTTACTTCTAGACAGACTTTTAGTAAAACTTCTTTGAAAATGGTTAAAAACAATTTATCATTAAAAAATATTTGTATACATAAATGAGATTATTTTTTAGAGTATTGAGGAACAAAATAAAAACAATAAAGTATTGAACTACGTAGTAGTATCAAAATATTATTGACTCTGTTTTTTAGTAGGTAACTTTAAAATTCATAAAAGAGCTCTACCACGCAATAAAAAACAAAAAACAAATAATATTTATTTGGATCAAGGCACACATGGGAATTCCCGAAAATTACGAGGTAGACCGCCTTGCAAAAACTTCTGTCAACCTAATGCATACCACTGACATAAAACTACCGTACTTGGAATTCTTTTCGATGTTAAAAAAACATACGCTTAATAGGTGGGAACAGAATTATCAGCAATCATCCACAGGCATATACTTTAAGTCTATCGTACCACAAATTTTAAAGGAACCCTGGTTCTTTTGATTAAATTTAACCAAAGACGTAGTTAAAAATTTTGCTAGACTTAGAACTAATCACGGTTTATGCAATGTTTATCTTCAGCACATAGGAATTAATAAAAGCTCAGAGTGTGATAGATGTATTAAAAGAGAAACCCTCCAACACATAATCACCGAATGCCCAGCTTACAAAAACCAAAGTTTCTTAATTTTTTAAAACCTTATAATAATAATATTCAATATAAAAAATTATTAGCAACAAACAAACCAGAGGAAATAACCAGCATCACCCAATATTTGTATTCAATAAATAAATATATCTAACATTTAAATAGTAAAGAACTAAATAGATAGTATCATGATTGGATGTATGGATAATTCCAATGCCATAAAACAAAAAAAAAAAAACACATTTATTAGTTTAGTTTAACCCATTCAATGCGGAGAAGCAAATGGCCTTTTTTGTCTCCATCGGGTTTTTTTTTTTTAAATTTCACTTTTATTTATTCTAATTTTTATTGCTGATGCATTAATTTTAAATTTAAACTGAAATATATGCGCAAAATTGAATTAATTTTGGTGCATTATATAATTCTCTCCAACTGGCACGAAAGTTTGCCTATACTAAGCCCGCATAGCACTACGTAGATATTTTACGTGTAATCGTTTTTTTGTGCTGAAGATCGATAAAATTTGGATTAAATATGTAAAATCTAATTAAATACTGTAAAATGTATTTTATGATATGATTATATTGTATACATAAAATATTTATGTCAAAATTATCATTTTCGTTTTTAGAAGGAAAAAAAAAATGTTTTGCATTCAACTAATTATAAAAAAGGGAATATTAAAACGCTTATTTGAGCCATTTAAAAAATATAATTTATTAAATAAAAATACTATATAAAACTAATACAATTTCAAAACTAAAACTATTTTTTGTAATTTACTATTACATTAATATTAATTTTACTATTTCCACAATATTTACAACTTATTTTATGATAAAAACATATAAATTACTACTTACTATAACTTAAAAACTAAAGATATTAATATATTTACAATAAAAAAAAATTAACAAAAAATAAATTTAGAAAATATAAAAACCTATTACACGATTGTTTTTATTTATTTAAATTAAGATTCCAATATTAAACATATTGAATGATAAAATTATTTACATTTTAAGTGCATATTGAATGTACATTTAAATATTTAAAGGGTAAACTTACTTTTAGAAATGTTGATCAACCGAAGCTCTTAAAAGTACAATAACTAGAAACGGACTTTTTCTCTCAATGGTGAAAACCCAACTGAGGGTCGGAGAAAAGGTTTGAAGCAAATACGACGATCGGAGCCTCCACCACATCAGTTTGAATGTTGACAGACGGGAGCATTAAATAATGCCGCCATAACTCGCATAGCATTATATAATGCTCTCCGCGTTGAATGGGTTAGCAAACAAAAAAATGCAATAGAATTTAAAAAATGAACTAGTCAATAGTAATTACGATCACAATAACAGGTAACTTTTCTAAACAGCTAATTGTGTTTCTTCCACCTCGTTTATGTGCGAGATACTCCCTTTTGGTACTGTGATAGGCACGGTTCTAATCCCTTTTGCAACAGCTTTTCCTTCGTTTTTAAACCTAAAACCTAGTCAGTCTTCTGTGTGGCAAGGGGCTGGATCAAACGGTATATAAAACTCAATTTCGATTTTCGGTGGATTTGCTACGTTTTGCAATTAGTCGCCTCATTTATCAATATATAACTTTAAATAAATTTGATTTTCTTTGATGAAATAGCTATTTATCAATGGTTTTATTATTTTATTATTTGTGATTACTACAGTAATCTACTAATGGTACAGCGAGGCTATGATCAAAAAATATTCAGAAGCCTTCTTTTCTGGCCCATCCTGCAAAAGAATGTTCATATTTTTCTCTCTTTCAGTTTATTTATAATAGCTGGCGGTTGGCTTTGATTGTTTGAGGCACATTTACTGGAATGTTCTTTGAAAATTTAACACAATGTTTAAAATGTGAAGAATATAACACAAAGAATATTATTTTTGTTGGCCAGTTCTTTTCAAGTAAATGAAATGTTGAAGAATTGTATGACTTGATATTAAAAAATTTAGTTGGTTCAAGGAACTAAAAATTGAAAAATTTCCACAATCTGAACAGTCATTGACAAGCGGGAACCAAATGCAGTTCAAGAAAGATGAAGGAATGCATGGCAGAAGGTGTAGAAAGTTTCTAAAACATTTTTTTTTCTTCTTTTTTAAAAATTTAATATTAATTAACTGTTATTGCAATTAAAGATAAGTGTAAATGCAAAAAAGATGGTGGAAATGCCTATGTGAAGAACTCTTATTAAATAGGTTATTAAAGGATGCTGCAGAATTTTGATTGCACAACCTTCAGGAGGAACAAGGTTCAAGGGTTTTGGGTGTGATGAAAGGTATTATATGAATCGTAGAGAAGATAGTTGAGAGCGTGGTTAATATGAACATATGTTATCGATTTATTGTGCCAAATTTTTTTACAATCCTTATCGCTACTTGACACCATAGAAAAGAAAACTGTTGTTTTTTTTTAATTTTTCTGGAATGTTCTTGGGTAAAAAAAAAAATTTCCATGAACCTAATATGTATTATAAATCATATCTAATTTATACAGGTATAATAACAGGTATAATAAAAACTGGTCACTTATAATCACTGCTATATGATACATTGGTATCAATAACTTACATAGAGACTTGAAAATTCATTACGGTCGACCAAAATATATATCATAAACACCATATGTATTTGTATTGGTATTACTTTTATATGGGTGATTCTCAGATGATGGGCAATTTTTTGTCTATTAAAAATTTTACTCAATTATTCAAATCCTTTTTTAATTTTTGCCCACTGCTGTTACAGTAAAGAAATATTTTTTCATAATACAATATTGAAAATGAAAATAGTAAATTGATTTTATGATTGCTTAAGCTACTCAGATGTCATTACCACGGTGTGTTCCACTCTTAGTTTTCTTGTATACATTTATTCAGTTCTTTCGTTACGTAAGCTAAATGGTTTTGGACTTTATTTCCACTCATAAAGGAAAACTTAACTATCATAAATATTTTCATTTTTGTATTTTAGGTAATAATATAATACGTTTACAAAGCTCCAAAACTGTCCCATCCTCGTCATTACCAAAAAAAACAAACAAATTTGTTGAGAAATGGCCTCGAAAAATCAGATTCGTAGGTTTTCTCTTGAATTAAATGGGTTTAATTCTAATTGTACATTTAGTATGTTATTTTTTATTAGCACTGAATTGTTAGTCATATTGCCTAAAAAGTTGATTTTTTTTGTTGTTTTTTTCCCTAGGCTCTCAATAACAAAACCAACAATGGCTCGTTCCCTAATCCCTTTTTTTTACTCACCTCCATTATATTTTTTAAAAATTTATATTCAAATGATAATCATCTTCAAGCTGATGTTGTCATTACCAAGATCTAGGGGTTATAACCAAACTTTTAAAATTTAAAATTTCTCATGAAAATATAACTTTTGATCGTGACCATTTGTTTTTTTTTAAATAGCTAAGTGACAATAGAAAGTGTTAATATTTTAAAACAATTATTGAACTACCATAAAAATTTTGTAATGAAAATTGTCCGTAATCTCAGAATAACCCATATATCTATGTAATTAATTTATTATTATATAAATTTATTTAATTTTGATTCATTAAAATCCATTGTATATGGTCAACATACATATTATTTATTTTAACTTGAACAATTATTTGATTTATTGTTTTAGATTAAAACTTTTGATTTATTTTTCTTTTCTATTCATTAATTAGAGAAAGAGTTGTAAATACTTCGAGGATACGCCTCGAGGAAGCGAACATAGCTGGTCTCAAACCAAACACTACCTATACCTTCCGTGTTGCTGCCTTGAGTCGTGCTGGATTAGGAGAGGCCTCAATTCCACTCTCCGTTGTCACTAACCCAGAACTCAGTGTACCAGATCCTCCCCGTTCGTTGAGCGCTATGCCTACAACTACAAGTGTTACAGTATCCTGGCTTCCTCCACTTGTTACTAACGGTGTTATTAGATTCTATCGGCTCTACTATTATGAGGTAATTATTTTCTTTAAAAATTATATCTCTTACTTCTCATTATTATATTACTTGTTTAATCAGGAATGACAAATCTTATGGCTGGTTTATGAGTTTTCTATTTCTTATTACCAGAGCCCAGATTTTTATGCAGTATAAATCCTTAAATATGCAGCATCAATTCTTGAAAATTGCTATAAAACATCTAAAGTACAAAATCAAATAGATCAATGAGTGAACAAGAGTAGGATAACTATTAAGAAATGATTAAAAGTATTTTAAAACTGTATTTTGAAAAAAAAAAAAATTATCGTTTTTAAACAACTTCTTTTATAGGTACAATAATTGAATGGATCCGCCAAAAAACGTTCTAAGCGACAAACATAACATTTTGAGTAATTAGTGAAAGAAAATCATAATCTAAAATTTTTGTTAGTTTTGTAGGTTAGATTTTATATTTACATATTAATTTGTTATATTTACATGTATAATGACATAAGGGAGTGCTATATCATACTATGATGTACTATCATACATTTTAAAACCTTTAAAATTGCAAATTTTGTCGCTTATTGTATTACCAAATTTTATTATTTACAATACACAACACTATTATTTACAATACAATCAGGTACTAAAGAAAAAGGTATTTAATTTGGTGCTTTTTTTTTTTTTTTTTTTTTTTTTTTTTTTTTTTTTTTTTTTTTTTTTTTTTTTTTTTTTTTTTATAAACAGTCATTGTTAAAGTTTGGCATTAAAATTTATAATTAAATGCATTTCTAAGTTTTCTTCTTTAAAACTCAACCTTCTATCATTTGAAATATTTTTATAATTTAATAAAGAACTCTCAACATCTGTTGAGGTAACCGGAGCAAATTTATATGCATTTATAATAACTGGATTGTTTTCAACATCATTCAGTACAATTGAATCGTTCCCATTTAATATTTTGTTTACAATTTCTGGCAAAAAACTTAAATGCACATTAATAAAAGTTAGATTGTTGCTGAGGGCTGTTGTACTATTCATCATTAGATCAAATATGTTTTCTACACTTTTGGCCTTATTCCCATTTATTTAATATATTTCAAGAACAAAAGTTTTAAATTGTAGTAACTGGTTGGGGAGGTAGTTGTTTGACATTCATAATTTCTTTATATTTAGTTACCTTGGAAGGAGCTCTTAAGAACATTTTTTTCCCATTGTTAATTAACTTGTTAACATTAGGAAAAAGTGTCCGAACTTTTTCAGCAAGACAGTTACATCCATGTGCGACACAAGTGACGTGAATCATCATAAAACAATTTGAGTGATCTAGCTGCTTTAATCATCTAAGACTGCATCTGTAACCAACAACAATACACGGATTTCTGTTCCAACTTCATATGATAATATTTTAACTCCATCATTGATAAACCTTATAGTCTCATGATGAGCTTTATCAAGCTGTTCACACGAAATCAGATGAGGTCTTTTCGTCTCATTTTTAACTAATACTCCTTCCAGTAAATTTGCTACCTACAAACTTCGAAGGTCTGTTGTTTCATCAACTATTAAATGTAAATAATTGTCAGCAATTGCCAATTTAACTTTTTCGATAACTTTTTTATAGCAAGGATTTAAATTAGATTTTCGTAATTTGCTTTCGTCTGGTATATGTTTGTCAATATATTTTGTCATAAAGTTCTTATAAGAACCCTTTGTTAAGTTCCATCAGGGAATCCCCGAGGCCACCATTGCGTAGTAAAGTTCATAGCAGTCAACAACTGTTGCCGTTTCGTGGTGTGGCATGCTTTTCCCAACTTATGTAAACCTAAAAGAAAGATTTACCTTGTAGAAAACGAATAATTCAATTTTGAAATATTTATTATTAAAAGTATTGGCATGGAAACAAAGAAAGCTTACCGGTCTGAACATGTTGATCAATCTGAAATTTTTGTTCACATGGAACCTGCTTAGAGCAATAGTTGCAAAAAACAGCTTTGCCATCGCTCGTAAAGACAGTCTTGTCTTTGTTGTACGGTTCCATCTATAATTTTATTTTGGACGAAAACGAGGAGCCAGGTTTAGGCATTGTTTGTTTTAATAAAATAAAAGACCTTATGAGTCGAATGACGGAACTTAACTGTTTTAGTGGAGGGTAGGGGTAGGAACATTTAGAAGAAAAACAGAGGGATGATGCTGGTCCTTGTTCTAAGAAGATAATTTAGGAATTTTAGTGTGAAATGCTTGTGTTAGGTTCACGGTTTCAAAGAACAACCCACTTTCCTTTCCTGTCTTTCCGCTTCAAAGTGCCTGGCCTTTCCAAGTTTTTCGGAGTTCATTTTTAGTTAAATAAAAAAATTCAAACTTGGAGTTTTTCATACTTATATTTCATAGTATTCATAATCATCAAAATATACATTTATCATCAAATATGCAAAATAAAACCAGGCTTAAACGCGTCTAAATACCATAATTTGTAAAGATATTTGGTCCACTGATTAATGCAGAGAATGATTGGTAAGACTTGGTTGTATCAGCGTGTGGTACACATCGGACTTAGTATATGTACCTACGTACTGCCTACTGTTTAATTCTTAATAAACTGCTTTTAAAGTTTAAACAATTGAAATAGTTTTGTTCTTATTTAAGTTTTGAAATAAATTTACCGAAACAATAAAATTAACAGGAATATCATTGTAACATGATTGGAATATTTAACATTTCACTACAAAGAAAAAAAGAAGAAAAAAAATCATGATATATGGTATTGTGGTCACCAATATACATTGTTTATTGATATTCTGAGCTCAAAAAATTGTTGTTCGATATTTTTCTTACTTTATCCATCCCTGTTATAATGGTTTTCAACTCATATATAAATGTGTTTAAAATTACAGTATGAGACCTCAGAAGAACATCATATTGATACGACAGAGACTGGTTACACCGTCAGTGGATTAAAAAAATTCACTGAATATATCGTCTGGGTTATAGCTCATAATGAAAATGGCGCTGGAGCAAGTTCTGAAGAGCTGACGGTAAGGACGCTGTCAGATCAACCTTCTGGTGCGCCAACCAATATCACTCTTGAAACTGTTAGTTCAACGGTAAGTTTAATTCCATTTCACTCAACTTATTTATTACAGAGTTCCATTGCTTTTTTTACTGTTTTTTATACTTATTGAGGGGAGCAATGTTTTCTCATTAGTCGTTAGTTCTTCACCGTTATACGACTACTGTCTCTGACCAGATGTAACTGTATTTATTTCTGTTCTTATTCATTATAAACCGGAAGCCTGCCAAATGCAAATTTAATTGGAAAGACATGAATTTGTTTCCTAACCCATTTTACAGTATCATCTGCCTTGAAACAATATATCGTGGTCTGGCATCCTGTATCCTTCGGAACACGGTATGGCAAACGCTTCAAATCGCCCAATATAGTAAAAAAAAAAAATGGGAAAGGTATGTTTTTGAGTTTGGTCTCATTTTATAGTGTATCCTTTTCTAAACACGAATCAAGTGGTCTGGCAACTGAAAGCCGTTAGAAACATACGGCCAGACTGGTTTTTATGTCACGGAAAACTGACCCAAAAAGTGAAAGAAAAAAAAATGTATCCACCCTTTTTTAATATGTTGTTAGGACTCATAAAAGTAGTTTAAATCCAAGTTTGTAACCGTCAAAACCAAAAGTGATTTTTGTAGTACTCGAAATTTTTGCACTATTTTCATTTTTTTCATTTATGTCCAATAACCTTGAAAACTAATTAACTCTGCCTTAAAAGTTAGATTTTAGCAGATATTAGTGTTATAAATAATTCGTCAAGTTGTACTTCTTATTAAGGCATTAAAGTATATATTTCAGCATTATTTTTAGAGTAATTAGATTTTAGAAAGTGATCAAAACTTTGCCTATTGAAAAGTATACAACTTTGACTTATCGACTTATATAGGGATCTTTTTTATTTCAGAGTATTATTGTCCGTTGGGATCGACCTCCTAAAGAAGAATGTAATGGTGTCATTATTGGCTACAAGCTAAGGTACAGAGCAAGAGACAGAAGAGGAAAATCAGAAACTGTAACGACCGATGGAAATCGTAGGAATTACCTCCTGGAGAACCTAGATAAAAACACTGTAAGTTTTTTTTTTTTTTTTTTTTTTTTTTTATAATAATACTTATTTTCATTTTTACAATTTATAATTCATATTAAGTATTCATGTTTCGGCATATGTCCTCTACAAGAATATAATTTTATTTAATAGTGAATAGGCTTTACCATTCAAAATTTATCTTTAAACAGTAGGAAGAATAGAAGAAAAAAAAAACCTACACAACTAAAAAAATAATAATAATAGTATAAAAATAATAATAATAATAAAGAAAGAAACTCAATTAAAATAGCTTATAAGTATATATCTTACATCGTATAATAGTATAAAAATAACTAAAAGAATGTATAACAAATATTGAACACAGCTAGCAAGAGATCTATAAATTCGATTAAGTGAGGAGTATGTTTCGTTTTTTGTGCGTATATCTTTTAAGTGATGTTTTATTGTAATTACCGATTTCTCGGATAAGTGAATTTTCCGAAAATGTTGTTTTTCCAAAGTATATTTTTGTTTGATCATGGACGTGAAGTTGGATAGGGATATGATTGAGATCCTGAAGCATTTTTGATATTTTTGTATGCTGAGGGTAATCATTGATTATCCTCATACACAAGTTTTGTATCCTTTCGAGTTTACGGTAGTTGGTTGTACAAGTTGAGCTCCACACGGATGAGGCATATGTAATCTGGGATCGGATAACTGTTTCATATAATATAAGTTTATTTTCAGGTCTTAAATTTAGATTTTTTGTGAATTATGATTTTTTTTTTTACTTTGTCTACTTTATCGTTTATGTGGTGTGGTCTGTGTAAGTTAAGGATCTGTCTAACATTAATCCAAGGTATTTTACTGATTTGGACCAACGTATGTTTTCTCCGTTTAAAGTAATATGTGTGTCGATGAGTGGCCTTCGTTTAGTGAAAATAATGGCTTCTGATTTACTTGTATGTAAGTTTTTAATTAAAGCTTTATCTATACTATTATATAAAAGGACAAGCCGTTTTTCTTTTGTGATCACTAACTACGAAAACTACTGAACAGATGAGTACCAAATTTTAACTATATCATCTTCATAGCTTAAGGAAGCTTTTACAAAAATAAAATTGACTGATTTTCGATTAAATTTTAATTAAAAATGTGATCAATATGTGGATTCCAGTAAAGTTTAAAAATCGGCTTATAGGTGGCGAGTTCCATTCCATTCCATTCCGAGAGGTTACAATGTTACGGTGTTATCTAGAGCTTGAAATTGTTGATAAAATTTAATTATTTTAAATTAAATTGTTATTAAAAAAAGAGATAAATATGTGGTGAAGTTTGTAAATCGACGGATATATTGCTATTAATATGGTAAATATTCTGCCTGCTTGGATTAGCAACTCGTCTTATATGTTAACCTTAAAGATTAGATATCCAGTTGTGTGTTTATGTGACCTTCAATTACCAAATCAGTGCAGTATTGCCAGATTAAAAATAAAATTTGAACGCAGGGAAATAACATCCAGGGTCAGGGTATAATGTTCACTTTATCCTAGAATCCCAGCGATAGCTAAAGATCTACGACCTCAATTCAAACGATTAAAATTTCCAATTACAGTTTCATTTGCTATTACAACTTACAAATCTCTCGGCTAGACTTACAAAAACGTTGTAGTGGATCTTCGAACTCACTGTTTTGACACGGTCAACCATATGTAGGCTTTTCAGAACTGGAATAACTATCAAATCATTTTCATAACTTCGGGAGACTTTTGATTTTATTTTTTTTCCCTTTTGCATTCTACATTGCATTTCTACAATACAAGATTTGTATTGATAAATAAATAAAACTTTAATTATTAGTTAAAATTATCTAAGTTGTTTACTTATAGAAGCAGGCCGTGACGGGGAATGCTAGTATAATATATTTTTAATCATCTAGAAGTTAATTATTATTTATAATAACATCGGTTATTATAATCGTAGGTATATCAAGTGAGGCTATGGGCTATGACGGTCAATGGTACTGGGCCTCCGACAGAGTGGTACACTCTTGAAACTTATGAGAATAATCTCGACGAGTCTTCAGTTCCAGGTGCTCCAACATCTATAAGAGGTATACAATTATATATTTTATAATGTTATATATGTATTAATATTTATTTTATGATTTGTTATAAATTTTAATTCGGTATTTAAAATCAATTTTCAGTCAAAGCCGGAGCCGATTCTATCAACGTGATGTGGTCCCCTCCGAAAGACACGAACATTCTGGTACGCTATTATACAATCAGCTGGGGTAAAGGAGCTCCTGGCGGAAAAACTGAAAAAGTTGACGGAAAGCAAAGATATTTTGTTATAAAGAATTTAGGTAATTTATTTTCTTAAAACTACAAATTTACTTTATATACAAGGTGTTCGGAAGATCGTTGGCCAAAAAATTATCTCAGGTAGGGAGGTTCATTTTGAACCTATTTAAGGTCACTTACCTGTATACAAAGTCTTACGGTTTTCTTTTTATTAATTTTTTTTGTAAAAATGGCCAAATCCAAACATTTATGCCTTATAACTCCGTTGTTTACTGATATATCAACGCCATTTTTTTTTCCCTGTAATTACTAATACATTGTCCATGTAAAATAAAAAAGATATGGTGCAAAAAACAAATACCAAAAAAACGGGAGATCGTTAAATCTTGTCAAAGGCAAAATAAAAATTATGAAATTCAAGTTTCGATTCAATAAAAAAAAAAGTAAGAGCAACAGCCAAATCCAAATTGTTTTAAAAACTTCTCTATTTAATACTCTTTAAAAAAATACCATTTGCAGGCACACAGCACATCTAGTTTTTTTTTTTTTTTTTATAAAGTAACAAAAGGGTGCCACCAGCGCACACTGACAATAATAATGAATCGAATCATATTTTTTATGCAAAACGTAACTAATAGTTGTGTTTCTTTATAGCATAGGTTAAACTGCATATTTTCTCTTTTTTTCTCAGAATTTCGATTTTATCAGAGTAAACTTTATCTACATTTTTGTAAACAATAATCAGGGAACAAAATTAAACTAATTTTAAATTATTCATAAATTTAATTTGTAGAGTATCACAGGTATTGCTCAAAATGATCTCCACTATTTCTAATACAAGCACGATATATTTTTCTTATTTCTGTGGTGGTTGTTCTTAAAACAAATTCTTCCTACATTATGGTAAATGCGACATTGATTTTTTGAATAAGTTGTCTTACGAGGGTGAATCAAATATAAACGGTAATTTTCAAAATTATATTTATTGAATAATATTATACAGAAACTATACCTTCAACATTTTTCAATGCAGTCTCCTGTATTATCTACACACTTCTGCCACCGATTTGGAAGCTTGAATATTCCCTGTTCATAAAAAGACTGAGGGCGAGTTTTTAACCATTCGCGCACGTGCTTTTCGACGTCTTCATTGTTTTCAAATCGTTTTCCTCCAAATGATTCTTTCAGGGGCGCAAACAAAAAATAGTCACAAGGGGACAGGTCTGGACTGTAAGGAGGGTGTTCGAGAGTTTCCCAGCCCATTTCTTCCAATTTATCCCTTGTCAACAATGCGGTGTGAGGCCTTGCGTTGTCATGGAGAAGGATGACATCTCTAATGGGCACACCTCGTCTTTTGTTCCGGTAACTGGTTTTTGCTGACTGTAGCACCTGGCAGTAGTAAGCCGCATTCACTGTTCGTTGATCGTGAAGAAAATCAATGAGTAGAACTCCCCTTGAGTCAAAAAAAATTGTTGCAAGAACTTTTCCGCTGAAAGACGAGTTTTGGCTTTCACTGGGCAGCCTTCATCCTTCCTTCACCACTCCTTACTTGCCATTTTCGATTCGGGGGTGTAATGGTGGACCCACGTCCACCCAGCGAAAGAATCACTTGGAGAAAAACGATTTGAAAACAATGAAGACGTCGAAAAGCACGTGCGCGAATGGTTAAAAACTCGCCCTCAGTCTTTTTATGAACAGGGAATATTCAAGCTTCCAAATCGGTGGCAGAAGTGTGTAGATAATGCAGGAGACTACATTGAAAAATGTTGAAGGTATAGTTTCTGTATAATATTATTCGATAAATATAATTTTGAAAATTACCGTTTATATTTGATTCACCCTCGTAATTTTGTTCCCTGATTTTTGTTTACAAAAATGTAGATGAAGTTTACTCTGATAAAATCGAAATTCCGACAAAAAAAGAGAAAATATGCTGTTTAACCTATGCTATAAAGAAACACAACTATTTGTTACGTTTTGCATAAAAAATATGATTCGATTCATTATTATTGTCAGTGTGCGCTGGTGACACCCTTTTGTTACTTCATAAAAAATAAAAATAACTAGATGTGCTGCGTGCCTGCAAATGGTATTTTTTTAAAGAGTATTAAATAGAGAAGTTACTTTTTTTTTTATTGAACCTAAACTTGAAGTTCATAATTTTTATTTTTGCCTTTGACAAGATTTAACGATCTCCCGTTTTTTTTGGTATTTGTTTTTTGCACCATATCTTTTTTATTTTACATGGACAATGTATTAGTAATTACAGGGAAAAAAAAAAAATGGCGTTGATATATCAGTAAACAATGGAGTTATAAGGCATAAATGTTTGGATTTGGCCATTTTTACAAAAAAAAATTAAAAAAAAAAAAAACGTAAGACTTTGTATATAGGTAAGTGACCTAAATAGGTTCAAAATGAACCTCCCTACCGAGATAATTTTTTTGGCCAACAATCTTCAAACACCCTATATATATATATATTTTTTTTTTTTTTTTATTTTTTTTTTTTTTTGGAGCCAGCTTGTTTGCACTTCAGCCTTTTGAGACTCATTGTGCTAGTGCCGTGTTTCCTGTATTGTTATCATTACAGTCCTAGCGTTTTCATGTATCTAAGAATCATATTCAGATCTATGTCTACTTTATAGCTAAATTATTCGTTACAAACTGGCTGGTTTTGATTTAAGTTACAATCCACTGAGTTATCCCTTAAGTTACAGTTAATTTGCTTCTATAGTTAAATAAATTAAGTAAGAAAACAAAGAGTCCTAAGAAGTAGAAACAACAGAACACTTGATTTTTTTTTTTAAATGTTCAAACTCAGTGGAGCCTAAAATATTTAAATGAATTGAGACATCAAGAAATCATTTTAAAGATAAACATATGATAAATTTATATCAAAAGAAACATGATTCAAAAAATGTCTTTTGGTCAGACCTAAGATTTGACACACTATGTTCTAAATATTTAGTTGCGCAATGAGTGTTTGCTGTTACATCAGTTAATGCTTTAGATTCAGAAATTGAAAGGCTTGGTGGATGAAGGGGTTATGTGACAAAACATAATTTTGAGTATTTTATGTTCAAACTTTTTATTTTAAATTTTCCTTAAGCAGGATAATAGCTCCTTCATCTTCTTCATATCGCTTTTTCTAGTTGTTTTGAAATATTCAGATTTTGCTACCTTACACTTCTCCACATAAAATTATCATCCAAAATGTGATAATATAACCCCTTCATCCACTAAACCCTCTAAATGTTCTCCTCAATGTCTAAAGTCAAAATAAAAAATATCTATGGTATAAAAAATTAACCACAGAAATTGGCGAATAAGATTTAATATTGAACTAAAACAGTTGTTTGGTGAGCCAAACATTGTTTTTATTATCAAGGAGGTAAGGTTGCGATGGCTTGGCCATGTGGCAAGGACACCGGAAGATAAATTACCAAAATGATTATGTGCGGCAGTCGGGAAAAGAGATTGAGAGAATAGCAAGACCAAGGCTTCAGTAGCAAGATAACATTGAGGACGACCTAAGATGACTGAGAGTGAGAGGTTGGAAAAGGAAGGCAAAAAATGGACTAGGATAACTGTCGATTCTTTTTGAGGCCGAGGCCCAACTAGGGCTGTAGTTCTAAATACAATGATGATAATAATAAAGAAAAGAAAAAAACTTGAAATAACTTTCATTATTTTTTTTTTTTATAATTATTAGAAATGTATTTAATTATTGCGACTTTTTTTGTTTTTAGATGCCAATTCAGATTACGTAATATCTATTGAAGCTCAAAATGATATGGGAAATGGTCCTCCTATTTACGAAAATGTAAGAACTAAAGACGAAACCTCTGAAGCAGAATCTCTCCTTCAACTGATTCCTCCTGTTGGCTTGAAAACTTCTGTACTTACCCCTACGACTATAGTTCTCTTCTGGACTGACACAATGTTAGGTCTCCGACAGGTATGTCTTAGTTATAAAGAGTTAACATAATGAACAGATCATAATTTTATTTTATAATCAATTGTTATTACATATTTATATACATATCCTCATTTTTTCATTGGTATATTAAATTTTTTTTTAATGCGAAAAAGACAAACATGATCACGCAAAGCTTCACTTTAGTTCGCTCGTTTGCGTTTCTCCCAGGCAGCCTTTAATTTTTTTCTCATTAGGACTCTTCGTTCTTCAGTCCATTTAGCCCCTGTTTGTTTTTTTCCTTGTAATCTCTCCGATGAAACTTTCCACTTGTTCACCTTGTCTCTGTAGACGTTTTTATCTGCGATGTCCGTTTCTTTGATTCCTGCGTTTTTGTGGTCCTGTTTGACTTCTGATGCCCACTTGTTTGATTTGAGATCTTCTGTTGCTTCCAGCAATTTCTTGGTAAGTCAGTGTTCGGGGAGTCTGCGAATATGGCCATAGAATTTCAAACGGTGTTTTCTGATGTCAGCTGCGAGATTTGATAGTTCTTCTGTTTTCGTGCGGGATTGTAGGTGTTACCCCTTGTCGGTCAGTGTTGAGCCAAGAATTTTCCTGATAATTCGTCTTTCCTCCTTTAAAATATTTTCTAAAGCACCCTTTTTGTTTAGATCAAGTGTTTCACTGGCATAGAGAACTTTGGGTTTGATCACGGCGTTATAATGGTGAAGTTAAGTGGGGTACGAGATACATTTTTGTTATAGACGTTTTGTGTTCGACCGAAGGCTCGCTTCATTTTCTACATGCGAGCTTCTTGTGCTCTCCCTTCTTTCCCTAACGGTTCTCGAATTTCTCCCAAGTATCTGAACTTACTCACTTTTTCAATTGTGCCATATTTTGTCTTTAGGTTTTGTATATCACAGAAATTTCTCATGACTTTTGTTTTTGGGAATGATATTTGTAGTCCAATTTTCACGGCACATTCCTTGAGGGTTTCAATTTGGAAGATTGCCTGATGTTTTGTTCCTGCAAAAATCGCATGGTCATCAGCAAATACAAGGCATGATACTTCAATATTTCTGCTGCTGATTTTCAGTGGTTGCCAATGTTTCTGGTCTTGTAGCGATTGTTCCCATTCTCTCACAAATTTATTAAGAGCTAGATTGAAGTGAAGAGGAGTGGGAACAGCCCATCTCCTTGCCGAACGCCCGTTATCTGAAATTTCTCCGACTTTTCTCCCTTAAATTTTACTTGGGATGTTGTGTCGGATGAGTGATTGTGTTTTTCTGTCGAGTCCGTATATTAAATATTAATGATAAAACTAATAAAACTTCTTGAATCAAAGTAATCAAGTTTAAAAAAAAGAAAACCGCCTTCAGTATCTCATTAAGATACCAAGTTCCGTCACATCCATAGTTCAAAAGTATTTAGTCCTTGTACTAGAAAAGAAAGAAATGGTGACAAAAAAAACAACTTAACCAAATTGTCTTTGTTATTTTGCTCTGCTCACTTTCGACTATCTATAATTGTTCATTGTAAGGCGTAGTGCACGCTGAAGAAACTGGTTTCCAGAAAACATTTTCTCCAGTGTACACTGTGCCTAAAACTTTAAATTTCTCCTTGCCAAGTTTCTCGCAATTTAAGCAGTAGTAAAATCAAGAATATATTTTTTAAATCCTTGTAAAATTTCCATATTGTTCTTTTGTTGAGAACTAAAATAAAGAGGAACTAAAATATTTCATGGTTTAAATAAAAATCCCATGCTGAAAATAGTCCTCGTTTATATATTTATTCCTTTTTTCTATAAAAAAATTACCCTTTCTTTAATTTTTTAATTAAGCAACAAATATTATATAACAAAAAATATTTTCCATTAAACTTTTGATGAGGATGTCAAATTTTTGATCCAAGCAACATCAACTGAGTTAGAATGTGTCAGAAAAGTCCCTACATTTGAAAATAGAGGTTTCATACTTTTATTTTGTGTTAAGAGAAACAGAGTCAAAAGGAGCCCACTCATCAGAACCTGCCTATTCCAGATATTAAAATAAGAATTTAGTATAATAAGAGTTGAGCTCCTAACTGATCTTACTCTCCTAATATCAAACTATCAAATTATGTGTAATGCCTTTGCATTCCCCAAAAATGTATCCCTTTAGACCAAGTAGGTCACCAGTAAAACATGTTCCATGTTAAAAAAAAAATATATTTAGACGGTTCATGTCTCTTTCAAATTTTTATTCTTATTGTTTAAATGAATAAACAATTACAATTATTTATTTATTATGTTTTATAAACTAAAAATATTAATAGATATAATATCTCCAGGAAATTACGGACCAACGATATTACGTGGTTCGTTATAATCAGTACCAGTCCGACTCCAGCTCTCTCGTTCGCTATAGATACCACAATTCAACAGCACTCAATTATTTGATTGAGGATCTCAAACCGTATACTACATATGAATTCACAGTCAAAGTGGTCAAGGTAATTTATTATCTTTGAGTTAAATTAAATTTACTTTGTCATGTTTCAGATAAGCTAATATTGTAATCTATTTGACTCTAGGGGAAAAAAGAGAGTGCTTGGAGCATGGTGGCGATCAATACGACCAAGGAGGCAGCGCCTGGTTCTCCACCGAGGGAACTGACAGTGACTAACGAGGAGCCTGGTAGCATCGCTTTGTCGTGGTTACCGCCAAAGTTACCGAATGGTGTCATTTCAAGTAAGTTCAAGTTTAATGTTTATTCTAATTTGTTCATTAATGATTTTAAAAGTGCTTTAGACTTGGATCTCATCTATTTAGAACTAACAACTCTTGAATAATTATTCATCTGAAAGATCACAGTGCCTAAGAGAGAAGGAGATTGCACGACTTCTCCAAGAAGAAGAAGAATAAATTACTCAAAAGTTCCTAATATTTTATTTTATTATTTATTTTTTAAAATCTATTGAAATTTATAATTGTAAAAAAAAAAAAAAAAAAAAATAGGGTAAACCAGCTATTGACACCCTTAAGGAAATATTCATACTAAAATTATAGAAAGAATAGTTCAATAAAGTTAAAACTTACAGTTATTTCTCCTTAATTACTATACTTTAAGCTAAACAACAAAGTTCGCTACAAACATTATTCCTGGAATTTTACAAGATTGTGACATTAACTAATGCAAAATCAGTTATTGACACCCTAAGAATATCTTTTAAAATACGGACAGAATTAAAAGTATTTTTACACAGTTGAGTTGTAGGATTTAAAAGGAATTTCTTTTTTTTTTTTTTTTTTTTCAAGTTTTAAGTTAAGAGTGTCAATAACTGTCTCGTTTAAACATCTAGTAAATGTTATAATAACGTATATAACAACATGACACTTATGAAGCAACTATCTACTCATAGATTTAGATTTAATCACCTGTACTATGGATTAAAATTGAAATCATCTGTTTAGTATCCTCAAGGACAACAATGGTGGAAGTTATATTATAACTGTAAACAGAAAATACGAGGGTGAATCAAATATAAACGGTAATTTTCAAAATTATATTTATTGAATAATATTTTACAGAAACTATACCTTCAACATTTTTCAATGTAGTCTCCTGCATTATCTACACACTTCTGCCACCGATTTGGAAGCTTGAATATTCCCTGTTCATAAAAAGACTGAGGGCGAGTTTTTAACCATTCGCGCACGTGCTTTTCGACGTCTTCATTGTTTTCAAATCGTTTTTCTCTAAGTGATTCTTTTGCTGGGTGGACGTGGGTCCACCATTACACCCCCGAATCGAAAATGGCAAGTAAGGAGTGGCGAAGGAAGGATGAAGGCTGCCCAGTGAAAGCCAAAACTCGTCTCTCTCAGCCGGAAAAGTTCTTGCAACAATTTTTTTTGACTTAAGGGGAGTTCTACTCATTGATTTTCTTCACGATCAACGAACAGTGAATGCGGCTTACTACTGCCAGGTGCTACAGTCAGCAAAAACCAGTTACCGGAACAAAAGACGAGGTGTGCCCATTAGAGATGTCATCCTTCTCCATGACAACGCAAGGCCTCACACCGCATTGTTGACAAGGGATAAATTGGAAGAAATGGGCTGGGAAACTCTCGAACACCCTCCTTACAGTTCAGACCTGTCCCCTTGTGACTATTTTTTGTTTGCGCCCCTGAAAGAATCACTTGGAGAAAAACGATTTGAAAATAATGAAGACGTCGAAAAGCATGTGCGCGAATGGTTAAAAACTCGCCCTCAGTCTTTTTATGAACAGGGAATATTCAAGCTTCCAAATCGGTGGCAGAAGTGTGTAGATAATGCAGGAGACTGCATTGAAAAATGTTGAAGGTATAGTTTCTGTATAATATTATTCAATAAATATAATTTTGAAAATTACCGTTTATATTTGATTCACCCTCGTATTATCCTTAACGATGAAAAACTAATTAAATCGTTAAATTCTGTCATCTTAAAACAGCATCCTTAAGGACAAAAACTAATTCTAATTGTGGAAGGGGAGTGGCCAAGGATGTCCTTCAGCCTCAGAAAATTGTCAGATCCTAGCAGATCTGTTAAACCTGTAAAAGATCACCTATTCCCTAAACTCCTTGTTTCCTTGCATGAAATAAGATTAAATAAAGTCAGAGGTTTAAAAAATATAAAATATGTTTGGTATGCATTTCCTTTTCTATTAACTGAATATTTCATTATTTAAACTTCAAAATAATATTTACCACCAAACAATACTTGAACGTTTAATTTTAGGCTACATAGTTTCTTACACGACGGACCTCTTGAACAAGGAAAATAACTGGATCATGGAGATGGTGAAAGGTGACAAATTATCAACAACAATTAAGTCACTCGCTCATTCGACTACTTATTACTTTCACGTTAAGGCTAAGAACAGTATGGGCTATTCCAGTACGCCAGTTGTCTCTATAACAACTTTATCTGGTGAGTTAAAAAAGTAAATTTCATATTCTTCTTTGTGATTTGCAAATATATATCTTGCTAATGTTTGTATGTTTTATTATTATTTTAGCCCATTCTGGTTCCTCGGATAAAGGACTCAAGGGTAAGCCTCAGTGTTTTATAATTGTACATTTATTAATTATAAAAAATTAAGAAAATTGTTTTGTTTTTTTATTTAATTAACTAAATGATCCTGTTTAGGAAAACTGGGCAGCAGTGGAATTATGTACATCGTTATAATATGTTCCTCTGTTGTTGTCACCCTCTTAGCAGTCGCTGTCATTTTCTTCTGTTGTCGAAAGCCAACACGACAAAATACTCCAGAGCGGAATAAAAAAGGGTTAGTATTATTTAATTACTTTTATTTGTAAAACAATGTTTTTGTTTTGAAGAGCCTTTATGTCATAGTTCTCAGTGAGTAACAATTATCAATTTCAAGATCAACTATTTAAAAAAAACAAAAAAAAACTGGCCCCTTTGAACCTGTCAGCTAAAGAAAGAATAACACAGAACATGTTTTAGGGGTTGCCTCCTTGACTGTCAATGGTCATATATTTTCTTTTAGCTTGTGATCAGTTTTCTATAGGATATCAATTTTCAAATTAAATAGTTTAATCCTGCTGACTGTTTGTGCCTTGAGTCTTTATATTTTTTTTTTTTTTTTTTTCTTACATATATGATTTTAAATTAAATGGACAATTAATGATTATTGGAAATAAACAAAGTCAAGAAAAATTAGTGGTTTCAAATGCAATTTTTTTTAGTTTTTTATTATTATTTTTTTTATACATTTACTGAAATTTACATTACTGTACAAAATATATACATCAAGTAAATGTATTGACAATGATAATATTAACATGTTAAAACTTGAAAAGAACTACTTATCAGTAGCACTTTAGTAAAAAGTCTGCACTAGGAGGTCTCTAGGCCATCTTCGTTTCAGACGCCTCGTAGGATTATCAGGAATGGAGTGGGAAGCAAGTTGAGAAACTAATGGATTTGAGTGATTATGGAGCTTACTATGAAAGGATAGGTACCCGGTGTGGGCTAAATCAGCAACATATGGAACATTGAGGAGCATTGAGGATTTTTTGAAGGATTTTGAATTGTAAGGATTGAATACGAGATGAATTGGATGGTTTAGTGGAGCCCCAAAGCTCAACTCCGTATGTCCAAATAGGTCTAATCACAGTCATGTAGATGAGTCATTTGTAATTAATTGGGCGCTTTGAACTTTTTTCTAGTAAATGTTGAAGTAGTCTGTAACGACAGGCAGTTTCTTGTCATTTTAGTCTTGTATGTGGATTGCAAGTTAGGTTTCAAATGTGATTTTTTTTTTTTTTTTTTCATCCAAACCATTATAGCTCTTAAAACAGTAGGTCCTAGCGACAAATATTATATAACTAAAAATATTTTCCAATTAATTTTTAAATATAACACATTTTTTAAATTTAATTAACCACCTTGTATTGGTGAATGTTCTCTGTTAAACAGATATAAAGCCGGAACTAGTGGAATAAAACCTCCGGATCTTTGGATTCATCATGATCAGATGGAACTGAAAAACGTTGAAAAGAATCAAGACAGCGGTGGTGGTGGGACTGGCAGCGGAGGCAGCCTTCCTCGAGAATCGTCTTCTTTAGCAGAGAAACATCATCCGCAGTATATGAGTAAGTATTGTTTGTATTGTCTTAGCTATAATGCATCCTTACTGCTTGTACCATTGCAATAAATTAATGCTTGTTTTAATAAAAATCTTGTGTAAGTAAATCCAGTCGTGTATCATCATTTTTTATTTTTTTATTTATTTTTTTTATTACTTTGTTTTATTGTTATTTTGAGTTGATTTGTTTTGTGTGACCCGTGATATTTATTTAATTGAAGATATAACAATTTGGACTTTATCATGTAGGTTCCCAATGTGAGCCCCTCCTAGGCCCCGATGAGAGGACATCTACGCTGCGGCGAACATATAAACATAAACCTATCACTTTGCCTATAGATAACTCTCACTTTAGGGAACGTAAGTCTTTTTGTTTTTGTTTTTATTTTATTATATTTTTTAATTTTTCATGATTTTTTTTTTCTTTGTTTTACTAACTTTATTTATTTATTTTGGAATCTTTTTAATATTTATTTTATTTTATTTATTTCTCATTAATCAGAGTTTTCTCCCTGACTATATTATTTGCCAATTTATTTTTATCGTTATTTTAATTATAAAAAGTATAATTATTAATTGTTACTAGATTGTAATAAAAACAAGTTTTAATTATTTAACCACTGTCTTCAGTATTTACTTTTGTTGTTTATTTTTATAATCTAACCAGGTCATGTTTTCTACAGTGGATCAACCTTTACAATTCTCCATGAGAAGGTTACAATTTGTTCTTCAGATTCACTTTCCTCACTTGTGTTGTCTTTAGATGCACTGTAGCACCTTTAGATTTTTTTATTTAACTCACTGAAATACTGTTTATTTTGTAGAGGTTATTTTTCTAACAACTCTTTATTTTTTTTATCTTTTAAAAATTATTGGAGTTATCAACTCTCAATTTATTTATTTAATTTTTAAAATGGAATGTTTTACCGGTGACCTAATTTATTAAAAACGATAAGTTTTTGGGGAACACGAGGGCGTTATGCATAGTTAGATAGTTTGATTTTAGGAGAATAGGATCAGTTAAGAGCTTAACTCTCGTTATAATAAATAACACTATCTTTAGACTAGGAGGCAGGTTCTAATGAGTGAGCTCCTTTTGACTCTGTTTCTCCTAATACAAAATAAAAAAATTTAACCTGGATTTGACCGATCTTGCTCGATCCCTCTTTTTCTAGTGTTGGTTTCTCAGAAAAATATCTTATAAATATGCTGACTTTTAAAAACATTTATGTGAATAACATTGTCTATAAATGTCTCAAATAATTCGATATTATAATTAAAATTTGATATTAAATATTGACATAAACCCTTTTTGTATTTGTAAATACTAGAAACTAGTTTTTTATTTTTTTATTTTAACAATTATCATTATTTTAACTAGCATAAAATCTTAGAATAAGCAATAAAACTAAAAGTGAAAAATCTTAAATGAAATGGATATCATTTAACTGAAAGAAAATGAAGAATTGGATTATTTATCTAATATAATACTATAACAAAATTTCATTTCATTGTATCGCTTTTTGTGTATACGAAATTACTCTCCTTTGGAAATAAACAATACAATCATAAAGATAATCAGGAAAAAAATATAGAACAAGGGCATAGGCAGTCAGCAGGATTAAACTATTTAATTTTGAAATTTATCCTACAGAAAACTGGATCACAGGTAAGCGGGAAAAAAAAAAATATATATAAAACATATGAGCATTAAGGTCAAGGTGGAAACCCTAAAACATGTTCCATGTTATTCTTTCTTTAGCCGACCGGCTCAAGGGGACTATATTTTTTGTATGTGACATTTGTTTTATGGATTTAGAAATTATTTGCTATTTCTATGACATTTAGTTTATTATAAAAATAGTTTCAAATGTTTTACATTCATCTTCAGTTCTGCAAACTTTCAAACATGCAAAGCATCAACAATCTGATATAAAGTTCATATGAAGAAGAAGAGTGTTAAGCTAGAAGAGGGAATGTCCATAAAAATCAAAATTGAGATTTGGTCGCCACCTGTTAGGTAGTCCCAAGGAGGCTAGAAAGAGGATTGTCGCATGTTTTGAAATTTAAGAAATCGTTCCCAATGTTGAAAATTATAGACTTTGTAATTTACATTTTCAATATTTTCAGAACTATGGTTAGCGGGCATTCCCCCTTCTAGCCTAACACCCTTAATATTTAGTATGTTAATGTAAAAATTTAAGACAAAAAACTATCCAAAAGGCACTCACTGGAGCTTGAACAGAAAGGGTGCTATTTGTTGCATTATTGGACTGAAGCATTTTGATAGATAGATAAAATAAATTTTTTTTTTTGAAAAAGTTATAAATAAAAAGAGGAAGTAATCAATAAAATAAGTAAATAAGAATAAATTGACATTAAAAAATAACATTTAAATGAAAATGAGGGGTTGAACAAGGGATACAATATACTAAATTAGATTGTTGGAGAAGGATAATATAAGATTATAAGATTCATATAGTGCAGTGGATGTGATACTAAAAAATATGGGGATGGGGAAAAAAAAAAGATATGTCTATGTATATAGAATTGGTTCGCCTGCTGGACTTTTGAACCCTTCAGTCTCTGTATCACCTCCTAATCAACTGCCTATTACATTTTAATTTCAATTCAAATTACTTTAATGTATAATTATATTAAATTAACAATCAATTATTATTCAAAATGAACAAATTTGAGAGAAAATAGCGGTTTCAAACATGACTTTTTTCATTCAAATCAATATAGCTCCTGAACGGTAGGTCCTAGCAGCAAATGTTATATAACAAAAATTATTCTCCATTAAATTTTTGATCAGTAAGCTGCTGTCAAAAGAAACACCAACAGAGCTAGAGAGTGTCAAGATGTTAAGTTTTTGAATGTGAAAAAAAAACGTGACACATTAAAGGGTGAAAAAAACGTTACAACGTAAATTTTTTCATTCAGACCAATACAAATCCTAAACGGAAGGTCCTAGCGACAGATATTATTTAACAAAAAATATTATCTATTAAATTTCTAGCAAGGGAACTGTCTTCAAATTTTCAATCTGAGCTACACCAACAGAGCCAGAGCGTGTCGAAAAATCCCCAACGCTTATCAAATCTAAGCAAATGTGAATTTTTTCATAAAAAACCAATATAGCTCCTAAATGGTAGGTCCTACCAACAAATATTATATAACAAAAAATATTCTCTATTAACTTTCTGATGAGAAAGTTGTTGTCAAATGTTCAAACCTAATAAAACCAACAGATCTATAGCGTATCAAAATGAATGTGGAAAAAAATGTTGCACCAAAAAAAGTAAAGACCCCCAGCCAGAAGACTTATCCAAGTAAAAAAAAAACAAACAAAAAATTATTAAAAAAAAAAAAAAAAAAAAAAAATGAGGATTATATATATATATATATATATATATATATATATATATATATATCATGTTAATCTAATCTATATATGTCAATGGATCGTTCAACCCTTCTTATCTCAAGGTCACCCTGGGCAATAAGCTTTTGATATGAAATAAAATTGATATATGGAAAAAGAAGATAATATCTAATCAGGAATCACTCGATCAACAAATAATAAAAACAAGTTGTTTTTCTTTGTCATTTTCCCAGCTGTCGATCTATGTTACGAAAGAAAAAATATTTATTTAGTTATATTTATTTCATTTCGACCTTCACTGATAAAGTAAATTTTATCTTAATTAGAAATGCCATATAATAAATAAAAACACTTGAAATATTGAGAAATTTGTCTTTTTATTATGACTAGTGGATTAGTGTGTCAAATATTTTAGCATAAAATTATTATTTAAAAAATTAAATATATAAAGTAAAAATGGGTTACCTATGACAATATAACCTTTAATTATTACCTATAACATTGAATTCTGAAGAGCAAGTCAGGCAGGCTGTCGAAAACTTCTTCCAGTCTAAATCGACCACATTCTGCAACAAAGAAATTGATAAACTGTCAGGAAGATGGTGTGATAATAGTGGTGAATACATAATAAATAATATAATTTTGTTATTCAATTAGAGCAAAATAAATGTCTGATAAAATAACAGAAGTTACTTATGGCCCAACCTTAAAATGTATTAATCTTAGTGAATTCGAATTAAGTGGTGTGTCTTTTTGGAGGAGAATAAGCAAAGTTTTAAGCAAGTTTATTTCCAACAGCGTCTTATCACTGTGCTAATAATCTTCTTGTTTTTGGATAATGCCTCACAAGTAAAGATCTTCAGTTTATACTATACTAGATCTTTTATTTATCTAATGTTGTTTTGAAATACTTTATTTATTACTTTAGAAAAAAGGATATTACTGTAATTTGACTGATTTTCTTTATTGTTTTATTTTATATTTTGTAAATAAATTATTTTTCAGCTGTTGCAACTGCGACTCCGATCGGAAGCAGTGGGCAAACCCCAGCCATCGAAGCAAGACCTTTGTATCCTAGGACACAATATTCAATTTCAAGAGCCCACGTAACTATTGATCCAAATGGTAAGATTACTACATCTTCTTATTTAGTATCGCGTTTCTTGTATTAACATATTTTTAGTTAATAAATCTATTGCGGTAATAATTATATTTTATTATTATGCTTAAATATTTTTGAATATATATTAAAACTAGCATCCCCAGTCGAGGCTTCGCCCGCTCTTATAATTAAAGAACTTAAATAGGTTTAACTACTAATTGAAAGTCTATTTTTTAAAAACAAAAATCTTATCATGCAGTTGAGAATTATTTTCTCACATTATTTCTATATATTTTCACTCAAAGATGTAATTTTTAACCCGGTATTATTGGAATGATTACATGGTTGAAATTTAGTTAAAATCATTATTGGTTTTCAATCATTAATTCTAATCTATGAGTTGGTAATTCAGGTGGGCAAAGACTTTTTAGGAAGAAACTCTGGCGGATAATGGACTTCATTATCTGTGCTTACAACCCTATCAATAGAGATATTCTCAGCTGTCACAATTTACTTTTTCTATAATAATGTTATTAATATTCTCTGATGTAGTATTTTTAGGTAAAATTACCGCTCTTTCACACAACCAATGGTAAGATTTTTTAAATAAACCTAAAACATCAAAAAGTATTTTAAATAATTGTAATTTTGATAATTTTACCATTACAAACTCTGTTTCAGAATGCCGCTAACCACATATCGTTCGATTATTAAACATCCCTATGATCCACATATCACACTCAATATTTATATATTTTTTTATAACAATTTATTTGAATTAAACCAATTTTATTATCAATTTCTAGCTCTATATAAAACTGTACCATTATAACCTCTCTTAAATGGCATTCGCCACATATCGGTCAATTTTCAAAATTTACTGCCTACCACATATTTATCGCTTTTTAGCAACAATATAATAGAAAATATATAAATTTTCTTATTGCTAAACCTTCCTTCAACTATGACGATTCAGTAGTTTTTGCAGTTAGTGATCACAAACGAAAAATGGCTTGTCCTCTTATATTAATTTAGAACATATGTTTTATTGCTAATTGTTTACAAACACCTGCACTAAAGTAGTATTTATAAAAAACTAATGTAATTTTGATATTTGTTCGGGAACCCCAACTCTGATTTAAAAATTTTTTTTTCAAAAACCTTCCTCGGGATATACCTAATAATTTCCCAAATTTTCACGGCGATTGGATGTATGGTTTTTGAATCTATCTAGTACAGACAGACAGACACACATTCATTTTTATATATATAGATTAGCATTTTTCTGTGCACTAATGAGTAGTATGAATAATTTTTTTCTTGTTATAAGTTTTTGAAGAAAAAAATTTTTGTAAATGATTTACCAATCAAGCGTTTTATCATAAAATTAAGGTGTAATTACAGATAGATAAAGTTTATTATTAATGTTGATATTTTAATGGTCTTAATCATTTTATGACTTAGGTATATTTTAATAATTTGTCATAGCTTCGATTCATGCAATAATTTTTAATTGTATACCTTTACCTTTTATTTTTTATTTGGATTTAACAATTAATCTATTTTTTAGTCCCTGAGAGTCCTTATGCTGTGCAGTCTACGTCCGGAGGCGGTGGAACTAGTATACCATATGAACCCACTCCTGCTCCTGTTATTTACAGGTACAATATTGTCCTGAAAAATATAAATTAAATTAAAAAAAACTATTTTTGTTATTTTGTCATCATTTACTTCTGATCATTTACATAACGTTAATATATTTCAGTAGCGGTGGAACTAGTAGCGGAACAGGAGCAAGTAGCTCAACTGGTGATGGAAAAAGAGGCGGAAGTCACCCTTTGAAAAGTTTCAGTGTACCTGCCCCTCCCGCTTCCGCTCCAACGACTCCTCAACAGAGGCATGTCGTCACGGTTCGTCCTCAAGGTTCGAGTCCTTATAAAAAAGGCGGCAGTTATTCTACAACATCTCCACTTCCTAGACAGCGCCAAGAACAAGAACTGCCTAAGATCCAAGCGTCTTATAGCACAGAAGAACTAAACCAAGAGATGGCGAATCTCGAGGGCCTGATGAAAGATCTTAATGCCATCACGGCGTCTCAGTTCCAATGCTAGTCCTTAGCTAACCTATTATGGTTATGTTTGTAAAATTAAGACTTTTTATGAAATAGATGGGGTATGGGTTTTATAAAATACTAATTCCAACCTACATCAGTTGACCTTTTGATTTGTTTTTAATTTTATTTTTTTAACAAGATATTTCTGAATCTCGATTTATGACCATTAATTTTTATAAATTGTGTCGAGTGCAGATATTTTAAATTATTTTTTATTCGATAATGACTCATCGTTAACGTTAGTCAAAATGTTTTATATTCTGGCGGGTTTATTTCTCTCTTTTTCAACCCTTAAAAGAGACCGAGACTGATTATCAGTGCTATATTCGAACAGTATTATAAAAGAAAATTCTCTCTCTGTCCTTTTTATAATTTGCTATTGATTTTTTAAAAATAAAAATAAACTAAAAATTAAAAATAAATGTACAGTTCCTTCTTGTTTATTTTTTTATCAATTATTTATTTATGCGTAGATCTCAAAATGTTGAAACTCTTTTTTATATATTATGTTTATGTGTGCCATTTTTTCAAATTATTTATTGTTCTTTTTTTATTAAATATGCATGATATAATAGTTTAAGATATTTAGGTTATAATAGTATTTTTCGTTTAAGATGTCGACAATAATTGTGAACTTGTGAATTTTTTGGTACCATTTGAAAAGAATCTGAAATCTTTTAACAGTATCGGGATCCATTCAGAATTAATAACCATTAAGTCGTAATTTTATCAAATCTAACGATTATAAAAATTATTTTGAGGATATGGTATTATTGTAACTTGAAAAAAAAGAAAATAAATTCACTTGTTCTACTGTCACTATTGTCTTAATTTTAAACTTATAGGAATAGATTAAAGTCATTCGGCTCAACTTATACATTAATGACTTTATGAATTTTTAATTTTTTTTTTTTTTTTAAACTAATGATATGACAGAATAAATGATTTATACTACCGTAAATTAAACATTCCTTATTACTACTCAAATCTATGTTATTTGTAATTATTTATTTGATTCTAAAGGCTTTGACATAAATGGCTCAAAACTCTTATGATTTCATGCTCACATGGTAAATGTGATATAAAGAAAATTTCCTGAATTTTGTCGTGTGTGAGCCAACCATTCCGCATTTAATAACTAGTTATAATGTTTGAATTATATATTTAATGTATATGTATACATTTTGCATTTATAGTTAATTTATTTGAATAATGAATTTTAAATTACATGAAAACTAATAACAATTGAGATTTTCATATATGAACAATTAAATTTTGAATTGCACTTTACTTTGTTCAGAAATAAATCAGGATAATTAAATTCTGAACAGAACATTTTTTTTTTTTTTGCATTTTACATTTTTTAAACAAAAATGTTTCTCACTTAATTTTAGCTGACATGACTAGTTACTATTATAAAAATTGTTAATTTTAAAGTTCGGCAGAATTATCTAATGGCTGCTGCTAAAAAAGTCCTCATCAGTACTTAATGTCATATTTGTTTTCCTCAGGATGCATTTCTAAATTTTATTTTTATTTTTTTTACTTTTCATTATTTTTTTAATCTTTGGCCATATCTATCTTGGAGTTATAAGTATTATTAAATAAGCACAAATAAAAAATAAAATGTCTTCATTTTGTTACTTTGAAGATTGTTTGTAATGCCTTGTTCACTTGATAGATCCAATATTATTTAATTTTTTTCTCTGTTTAAAATTTGAACTCATATTTGTATTAATTATGGTGGCATTATTTTGATATTGTCATAAAATTTCATTGTATTCTTCAGATCATTGCTCAGACAATCTCATTGAATGACTTCACCATGTACAAATTTTTTGTAGTTTTTTATTATTGTAATTAAAAATGAAAATGTTTTACATATTATAAATAACAGCCCTAAGAATGGCCTTATTTTATTCCTATGTGTACATTATTAATAGAAGTAATATTTTGTTAGTATTGTATTAAAAAAGTTCGGTGGGGTAGAGCGATGTGTTTTTTGAACACATCCTTTCATACGCGTGCCTAATGATGTATATAAACATATATATATTTAAAACTTAAAATGTTCCATAATTATATCAATTAGGGCCTATTTATAAGTGTCATTACAGGTTCCATTTTTATGATGCGGAAGTTGTAAGACACTATTTTTTATACAATTCCTGCTTATAACGTTGTAAATCCTTATGTCACTGTCATTTATATGTAATCTTTTATACATACACAATTAATGTTTTCGTATAATAAGTTGTTTTTCATTTAATCTACCTCTATGGATGTTCACATCTGCATTTTTATATATTTTTATGTTTATACCTATATGCTTGCATTGTCGATGAAGAAATTAGATGATCAACCACTTCCTGAGATTGATTCCAACAGAGCTAGAGCGTGTGACAAAAGATCCAACACTTAAAAACTCAAGACAAAAATACTTTTTTCCAACCAAATGAATAGTTCTCAAACAATAGGTCTTAGTGACAAACGCTATATAACAATAAATGTTTTCCATTAAATTTCTGATAGGGAAATTAAAGTCAAATTTTCAGTGTGAGCTATACCGACAGAAAAAGTCCCTACACTAAAAAAATGTTGGAAAAACCTGAGTTTTTTTCATTCGAATCAATATAGATTCCAAACATTAGGTCCCAGCGACAAATATTATGTAACAGAAAATATTCTCCATTAAATTACTGCCGAGATAGCTGTCGTGAAATTTTCGATCTGAGCAACACCAACAGAGCTAGAGCATGTTAAAATAGTACATTTTGGAGGGTGTAAAAAAGTTACGTATTTGTTGGTGGAAAAATTCACTTTTGTCATTCCAATCAATACAGCTCCTAAACCGTAGGTTCTAGTGACAAATTTTATATAACAACAAATTTTCTCCATTGCATTTCTGACTAGTGAATTGTCAAATTTTCGATCAGAGGTAGTAGTCCAGTCAAAATAGGAAAATCAGAACTAAAAATACTAGTTAGAATTTTTTTCAGGAATGTATAGATGGTCCTCTAAGCAAGAACACACAAAGTCCCTCCAAATCCAGATGCCGCTAGGGGTGGGGGGACTTTGCATGTTCCAATTTTAAGTTTTTTGCTTATAACTCGAAAACGGTGAGTTGCATTGAAAAAGTTATTCAGTACAAAATTAAAGCTTATTAAACTTGCTACAAGTTTGGATAAAACATTTTTATGAACAACTGGATCATTTTCCTGCTACGGCTCTGGAAAAGTCATTTTCGAAACAATTGTTCATCACTCATGTATTTTGTATATTTTTGTCTACTAGATCCTCTCTCGTTCATTTTAGAGGAAAGTCTTCCAGATAAAAGTTGTAAAACATCAAAGTCCCTACAAGAATATATATCATATGTTAATTTATATTGAACATGTCGCAACTTACCGCAAGATGTATATAAACATTTTTTTTTTTTTTTTCACTTTTATTTTTGAATCCACACCTGTCAAAAAAAGAAAATTGACAATCAGTGGATGTGCTGAAATGATGATATTAACATAATTGGCATGTTAGGCATGAGGAGAGATAGTACCCAGTGGCACACCTTCCTTGTCTTTGGTTTACTTCTATAAAAATAAGTCTCTCATCCAGTTTCTTTTCAGTCTCCTCCTGGTATTCTCCGGCATGAGAGATGTGGCCATACTATCGATGAATTTGTTTGTGTGCCCCTTTAATTTTTCATGGAACAGTCGGTAGTGGGTCCGTATGTATTCAATAACTGTTGATATTTGTAAGTCGGTGTGTATAGTTGTATTGTTAACGTACCATGGTGCTTGTGTTATTAGTCTTAATGTCTTGGATTGAAAAGTTTGTAATCTTTTTATGTGTGTCTGTTTAGCAGATCCATAAATTTGTGATGCGTAGGTCCATAAAGGTTTTAGTAGATGTGTGTAGGTCATTAATTTTTGTCTTGTGTGTAGTTTTGATTTTTTCCTGAAAAGTGAGTACATCAGTTTCAGTCTCATATTTAATAATGTCCGTATCTTCATAATACGTTGGCCCCATGTCATTCTCCTATCGAATGTAAGTCCTAAATATTGTATTTTGTCTGTTTGTGGAATTGGGATATTGTCGATGTAAACGGGAGGGCATGTTTCGTGTCTTAGAGTAAACTTAATGTGTTGGGACTTATGGTGATTTAGTCGTGTCTTCCAAAGTTTACACCAGTCTTGTATATCTTGTAGGTGGTGTTGCAAATTCAATGATGCCTGTATTGGATTTTGGTGTCTAGTCATTATAGCGGTGTCGTCTGCGTAAGAGTCTCGGAACTTTGAGGAATGTCATGTGTGTATAGTATATATAATAGTGGTGCTAGTATCGATCCCTGAGGTACACCTGCCAGAATTGGGTGAATAGATGAAATCCCTGAACCATATCGAACAGAGAAAAATCTGTCAGAGAGGAAAGACTGAAGAATAAGATAATAGGTAGGTGGTAGAGTAGTCTTAAGCTTGAAGAGAAGCCCCTGGTGCCAGACTTTGTCAAACGCTTGAGTGACATCCAGAAACACTCCGGTTGCATATAATTTCTGTTCTAGTGCCGTCGAAATGTAGTCAGTCACTCTGTGTAACTGTTGAGTGGTTGAGTGTAATTTTCTAAATCCAAATTGATGGTCGGGAATTATTTTGTTGTCAGTTAGTATGTCTAACAATCTTGGATACAGTAATTTTTCGAATAGTTTGGAACATGTAGTAAGTAAACTTATTGGTCTGTAAGACGAAGGGCTGCTTATGTCTTTGTCTGGTTTTTTGATCATGGTTATATGAGAATATTTCCACTGTATGGGGAATTTTGTTGTCCTAAGTATTGAATTGTAGATCGTCGTAAGGAACACTAGAGCCTTTCTAGGCATTCGCCGGAGCACCTCAGCATTAATTAAGTCATGTCCAGGGGATTTTCTTCTTGGTAATTGCCTTATTTGTTCTGCAACTTGTGAAGGTTTGAAGGAAGGCGGTGGTGGAGTGAGTTGTAAAGGTGTATCTAATGTGTTTTGTACTAAAGTGTCATGTTCCAATATTGTGAAGTCAGTATATGGTTTAAAAACAGAAGAGAGATAGATAGCGAAAAGTTCAGATTTTTCCTCATCCGATACAGCCCAAGAACCATCCTCATTTCGAAGTGGAGCTGACACCTCACGATGTTTTAGGAGATTTCTTGTATGCCTCCACAAATTTCCATCGTCAGCCGAAAGTTTGTTCATGTAATTTTCATAATTTGTGTTTTTAAATTTGTTAATTTGCCTTTTGAGCTCATTGTTTAGTTGGTTAAACGTTCTTCTGTCCGATGGAAGTCTGTTAGTCTGCCATATTTTACGGGCCCTTCTCTTTGCTCGGATTAACTCCCTAATGTACATTGGATAATGAGGTAAGTTCTCTGATTTTGAAGGCTTAGGTACAGACGAGAACCATACGGCATCTTGCATATTTTGAGTAAATTTTTCCACTGCTTCTTCTAGTTCTTCTTGGTTTTTGATCGAGACTGGAACAGAGAGATTGGTGTTCAAATAATTTCTGAACGAATCCCAGTCCATATAACCTCTTATTAGTGTGGGTCTTTTTTGTGCTTCAGATGGCTCTTCGAAGAGAACCATATGTACAAGAGAATGGTCAGAGCAAAGATCAGGGCTAGTATTGATGGTATGTCGTACGGTTCTTAGTCCTTTAGTGATGAAAAAGTCTAGTAAGTCAGGAGTTTTCCGTCTAGAGGTAGGCCAATAAGTCGGTGAATTTGGGGTTATAGTGTCTAAGGAAAGTTCGTGGAGGGCATGTGAAAGATTTCTGCCTCTTGGAGTACACAACCTCGAGCCCCAAGCTTGATGCTTAGCATTATAATCGCCGCCTGCGATGAAGCATCTTCCTAACCGCTTGAAGAAATCCGAAAACATAGAAGATGTCAGGGTGTACCTAGGGGGACAGTAAATCGCAGCGAATGTGATTGTATGATGTTTGGTATATAATGTGATTCCTGTGGATTGAATATGTGGTGTAATGGGTAAGTCTATAGCGTTGTGTTTAAGATTAGTCCTGATAATTATAGCTGTACCTCCGTGTGCAGTTTTGTCAGGTGGTCAGTTCTGTAAAT
This sequence comes from Euschistus heros, assembly GCA_003667255.2. NCBI lineage: Eukaryota > Metazoa > Arthropoda > Insecta > Hemiptera > Pentatomidae > Euschistus > Euschistus heros. The sequence continues at coordinate 398,979 of RCWM02000718.1, forward strand.
AGTGTAGTCAGGAATGTAAATTTTTGATTGTGGTGTAAGGTGAGTTTCAATTATCAGTGCTAAATCAATTCTTTTTTCGTGTAAGTAAAAGTCTAGTTCAGTGCAGTGTTGTTTAAGTCCGTTAGCGTTCCATAGGATTATGGATAGGGAGCCAACTGTCAAGTTACTGCTGTGGGCCATAAACAGAACACAAGGCTTGTGTAGCTTGGGATAGCTGTTGAAGGAGACTGAAAAGAGGCTGGATTAAGTTATTTATTCCATGAATCATGGTATATAAATTATTATCAACTGGAGGTGTAGGCTGGGTAATACCCCTCCTCATACCTGTACAGGTTTGCTGGTGCTGATGGATGACGACCGGAGCTGGTTGAGATAGTGACATAGGTTGATTAGGTCCGGGAATCGTCTCTGGTTCCGAGCGGTGATGGCGCTGCCTTATTGGAGGGAACTCATGTGCTCTCGGAGGTTCTTGAGTAGGCCTACTAGTGTTGATTGAAGAACGCTGATTTCTCAAACTCCGTTGAGCCCTGAGGTCTCTCAGCGTCTGACACCCTCTGTAATTGGCTGGGTGTTGACCACCACAATTTGCACATGTTGCGGGAGTGTCTCTGGTTTTGATGCAGGAGCTGGTTTCGTGGAATTCACCACATCGCACGCATCTTGGTCAGTGATTACAGTACGTTTTAGTGTGCCCATATTGTTGACACCTAATGCATTGGGGAATGCTTCTCTTTTTGCGCGGTTCTTCTATTTTAATTCTTGTGTAGTACATGTATTCTGTATTAAATATTTCTTCTCTAAATGTATTTTTTGTTATATCCACAAAGAACATAGGTAGTGGCTTTTTGAATCTTGAAATCACATTGACTATGTTTGTGGCTTCATAACCTAATTCTTTTAATTCATCTTTGATTATGATCAAAGGTGTTGCGTGGTGTAGGTTTTTTATGACGATTCTAGGGCATCTTTCCTGAGGAAGCTGAAAGTATGAAAATCCGCTCCTTCTGATCGAAGGCACGTGTTAATTTTTCGGTATGTATCTGGTGTAGCTGGATACACAGTCACGCCTTTAGGTGTTGACTTAGTGTCGAATGTTTTGGGACCAGCTACCTTTTCTAAGAATGAGATGAGGGCAGGAAAGTTTTCAACCCCGTTTATAAAAATTGGTGGGATTCTGTCATTTTGAGCGGGCGTACTTATATTTACTGAATCTAGGTTAGGATTTTGAGTGAGAGCCTGAAAACTATTGAAAGTTGGGATGGGGGCTGTTTTATCTATACGTTTTGGTTTTCGTGGCTCACTATCTGCATCAATAGGTCTTTTTCGACTTACCACTAGTTGCCATGAGCCGTTACAATCCCCAGTATCACTGTTTATAGCCTCCATATCACTTGCCTGTTTTTCAAGAGACTCAGCCATTTCTGGCTCTGGAGCCCACTCTGTTATAATTGTCTGGCTTCTAAACTAACAGTTACACTATTTGTTTACAAACTAAAAACATGAATTTCACTAAAAAATAATACTTTTTAAAGAGATACAAAAAAGTTACACTTTACACAGTTAGGTTATCACCATATGATCCAAAATTAAACATGTGAACGAAAAATCTTAATTCCCCAATTAAATTTTGATGTTCCATTAAGCGGAAAAAACATAAATTTATACAACGGCTCAATTACACCCAGCCGGTGATTAGCCTTGGCGGAAAATGACGTAATCAAGGGCGTTTTCAAAACAGACGCGCTCAAACCCTTCATCAAGCATTTCTCCGCGAAAAAAAACGTACCGTAAAATGGGGTCACATTAGTACGGTGGGGTGAAATTGGTTCACAATTATTTCTGTGGTGATTTCCTTCTGGCAGGTTGTTGTGTCGACTTTTAACAAATGAGAGCGCATGAATGAGTCGTTTCGTGGGCTCTCATTTGGTAAAAGTCGACACAACAACCAGCCAGAAGGAAATCGCCGCAGGAACAATTGTGTACCAATTTCACCCCACCGTACTAATGTGAACCCATTTTACTAAACCGGTTGTGGAAAATTAAAGCTTTTATTTTTTAACACCTTTTAGCCAACCAACTCAAAAAAAATAAATAAATAAATTAAAAAGCAGGGTTAACTAATTTGCAAAATAAAATAAATCATGACTACCTTGTCATTCCAATTACCAATTGGAAAGGGTATAATAGAAAAGGGTGTAATTTTTTGTTAATTTTGTTAAATTAGATGGATTTTGATTGTTTTGAGCATTGTCGGGACTGGTGAATAGATTTGATTAATAAAATACATTTTCGTTATAGCTGTTCAGTACAAACACTGGTAAAGCAATAAATAAACTGGGGGGGGGGGGTTTGTTTGTTTTTAAAAATGTTGAATATTTAAAAAGCGATTAGAACGTGTCTTATGATTAGAGAGCCCCACATCTAGCCCGAAGGCCAGCGACAGGCTAGTACTCCGTATATAATTATTATGAATAAATTGCACAATGTCTAGTCAATATACATATCTGAATTTTATTTTAGATTTTTCGATCTACATAACTTTTCTTTTATAACTTAAAAAATAAGAAAATATAAGTACATAATTGGATGGGTGACCGGGTTCACCATCTCTACACACAGAGAGTTACCTTTGTTTTACTTTTAATCCTTATTATACTAATGTTGTTCATAGTTCATATAAAGTTTGTAAAGTGACGCGAAATAGGTAATACACATGCGCAGAAAGGTGATTGTTGATTGGTCGATAGGAAATGATGTCTATGATTTCTAAGGTCTAGTAGTTATCTGCGACCAGTTCTTGTTTGCGTTATTAGATCACGTGACCCATCGGTTCTTCAATAATAGGACAGCCATATGAGTTATTAGATAACAGAAGTTACACAACAGTTATTGAGAACCGATCTAAGAACGGTAGCTGGTCGAATAACCTTAACCGATCGGTTCTTCTATCTGTTTATAACCTAACTCCTTACACCAACAACCCCAATTTATTGTTATTTCTCCATCGTTTTCGATGGAAGATTTAATAAATTTGACTAATATTGTAAAATATAGTTATTCTAAAATACAAATTTAGGTTTATTTATAGATATTTTAAAATATGATCACTGGTAATAGGTGATTGGTGATAACAGTTCCGAGTCAATAATAGGTTATTTTAAAGATTACGTTATTTTTGTCCCACCTCTACTAGTAGGTAATAATAGGTTATTTTAAAGATTACGTTATTTTTGTCCCACCTCTACTAAGGATTCTGTCTTTTTTATATTTATAATTTGTTATTTTCACTTCTCTGACAGAAAGTTCATCAGGAATTAACTTTACTGGTGGTTCAGTAGTATATTAATTGTTGATTGAATTAAGATTAATTCAAAATTGATTTAGTGTCTTATATTTCGATATTTCCTTATTTCCACTTTAATATTTCCTTATTTCTCATTTTAATATTAGAAGGTAAACAGAAGTTAATATTAATTTGAACAGGGAATTAGAGTTTCTCAGTAAATATAGGAGAATAACCTTACCCCTCTAAAAGCAGCGACTAGAACATCGAAATAAATCGGTACAAGGTTAGAATCGATAAAAGGTATTCTGAGCGCTTTTAGGGGTTGGTGTCGCCGATCCGAACCATTACCATTGTTTCATGTACAATGAACAATTTTACAGGCAATTAGATGGAGTACCAATGGGCTCTAACCTTAGTGTAAATTTCAGTGGATTATGGTTGGACTATCTAATCGATGGATGTTTAAATAAACTAAATAATAAACCATTAGAATTACATAAATACATTGATGATTTATTTATTATAATTAAAAAGGATCAAATCGATAATCTATTACATACATATAATGAATTCAATAATAAAATAGAGTTTACCATAGAAAAATCTATAAAGAACATAATAAACTTTTTAGATATGACTATTATTTTGGATAATAACCAAATCAAAACAAAATGGTCCAAAAATACAAAAAAAAACCAATAAATAACTAAATAACTACAGCAAACGTCCTAAACACCTTAAATACTGTAATATTCAAAGAAATAGCCATAACAGACAGGATACATCAAAGAAATAAAAAAAATGTATATATACAAAATACTGGAAGACAATTTCATACCAAAACATAATTAACAAATATTGGTATTAGAACTTAAATCCAAAAAATAAAAAAGAATATAAAATAAATATAAACCATTTAGCCACACCATCCAGAAATAATTTAAAAGACAATAAACCAACAAAAGGTAGAAACATTCAAAAGAAAAATAACTGATTTCTAAATCAATAAAAATAGCAAAAATACAATAGAACATTTAAGGAATAATATAGATTCAATAGACAATACAAATAATACACAACATTAAATAATAATAGAAATAATCCGATTTTTTTCGATATTATATTCTTTGACCAAACCAAAATGATTGTAGATGACTCAGAATTGTATATTGAATAGATAGCAGGTTAAATATTGTCATAACTAATTTTCATATTTATTATCCATGTATGTTTTCATGTTTTTAGGGTTTGAAAATGTGGCATAGGAAATGAAACGTTGCCCAAATAAAAGGAATTATGTAACATAGTTATTTAAATATAATTGTGATGGCAGATAATATTGCTAATTAATATTCCTTATATACTTAAATCTCCTTAGGTTATACAAAATATATAGTTATTTAGGATGTTAGATGTTTTATAACAGCATTCATATTTTTTATTTGATTTATGATCCATAAAAACAATATAATTGCTAATGTATAGATTTCATATTTGAGTGTATTTTAATGATTATTAAATTAACAATAATAAAATACAAAATAATGTAAGAGTGTCTAATACAATGAAGACTGGCTGACATTTTACCAGATAATACTCCTAAGAGAGTGGAAGTAAAAATACTGGTTTAGGTAAACGAGTATCTGGTAACAGGTAGAGAGGACAAGAAAAAAAATACTAGTCTAGGGCAGTACGCAGTAGGAAGGTAACAGGTATGAATGTTGTTCCCAGTACTGAAGTGAGTACGCAAGTATCTCGTCCCTGTTACTTCTGAATATCGGTAACAGGGACGCGGTTCAATCAGCCCATACCTGTTACAAAATAACAGGTCCAGTATTTCTGAACCACCACTACTAGTCACTAGAGGTGGGCTAAACAGTTATTTTTTGGTATTAGGTTACTACGTTATGGCTCTATCCCAGTAATAGGTTCCAATAATAGGTTATTCCAGTAATAGGTGATTCAAGTAAACCCCTGCCCTACCGCTAGAATGCGCGCCCGTCAATCACAGCTGTTGCCAATAACTCTTAAGCCTAGTACAGACTGTAAACAAATGTTTCGGAACAATGTTCAGAAACATTGTTCCCGATGTTTCTGAACAGTTCAAATTTGTTTATGACTTGTTTCGGAACTGTTTAAAAATATTGCGAAACAATATCAGCGCTGTTTCTTGTTTCCCGTTGGAGATGGAAAACACGGGGACACTGTACAAGTTGCGACAAGTCTGGACATGTTCCTAAGGAGAGATCATTTGTTAACTTACTGTATTTCTTTACAACTCTGTAGTGTTGTGATAATAATATTGATTCTTAATGTTTTTTCTAGGTTTCCACATTGCAGTAACCCTGCAATGGGTGCATGTATTTCTACAGCCTAGTCCAGACTGAAAAAAAAAAATGTTTCGGAACAATGTTCAGAAACCTTGTTCCCGATGTTTCTGAACAGCTCAAAATTCTTTATGGCTTGTTTCGGAACTGTTCAAAAATGTTGCGAAACAAAATCAACCCTGTTCCTTGTTTCCCATTCGAGATGGAAAACACGGGAACATTGAACAAGTTGCGACATGTCTGGACGTGTTCCAGAGGACAGATCATTTTTTAACTAGCTTCATTTCCTTACAACTCTCAGTATCAATAATATTGATTCCTAGTTTTTTTTTTCTAGTTTTCCACATTGCAGTAACCCTGCAATGGGAGCATGTATTTCCACGCGTACGATCTCTCGACATAACGCATATTATCATTAATATTTGTACAAACATGTTTATTAATATATAATGCAAAAATATCTTAAAATAATATAGAAATTATTGTTGAGTGTATATGAAATATAAACAATAATTAGTTAATGGAATTAGAAGTTAATTAATAAACACAAATTTTTTTAATTAAAAGGGGAAAAATGGAGCAAAAAAAAAGTTAATAAATGAATTAAAAAAATAAAAATAAAAATGAAATAAATTTAAAAAAAAAAAAAAATAAAAATAATATATAAAACAAATAATAGGTTTTCCCTCAAAGTTAATAAGACTAGTCCAAATGACTCTAAACCATAGCAAAGGAGCTGTCCAAGTGCAAGGAGGGGTGACTGAACCGCTTGATATACATAAGGGAGTGAGGCAGGGAGACCCACTGTCACCGGTACTGTTTAATTTAGTTCTAGAAACAGTCATTAGGGCAATAAGGACGAACCCTGGAAGCATTTATACCCATATGACTCAGCATCTAGCATTTGCGGACGACGTCGTAATCACTGGCAGAAAAGAAAACTCCCTACTAGGAGCATTTGAAGAGTGTAGCTGAAAAGCAAGAGAAGTGGGCCTCCAGATAAACGAAGAAAAGACGAAATACCTAGTGACGTTGAAGGAACAAAATATGGTGGAAAACCTAGAAGGGGCAGAATACCACTTCGAAAGCGTCGAAAAATTCAAGTACCTGGGTAGCGTCATTACTTCAAGAAATGAAGTAGATGAAGAAATAAAAGAAATAATAAAGGCTTATAAAACACACAGGAATAAAAATATAACACAAACAAATCAAAATACACTCAAAAAATTAAATATATAAATTAACAACAGTTTTATGACTCATTCAGGAAATGTGAATAAGAATTTGGTTCAGTTTCTGGGATGTTTAAATCTCCTCCCGCGTTAGCATAGTAATTTTTAGCAGTTGGTGTTTCTGTGGCACCAAATGGTGTGGAACTTTGAGGGATATTCCTCGAAACTTGATCGTTGGTTTCAAAAATTGTTGAGTAATTTTAATAACCCCCATTCTGTACTCCATTTTCTCATATGCGGAAAGAGACCTGGGGTAATAAACTTTAACAAAAATTTAAATCTTCATCGTCTTCTTCTTTTTTTATTCTTTTATCCTGCAAAAACTGCAGTTTTTCCTTTTCAATTTGCAGCAAAGCATCGCCAATGCTTTTTTTTTTTAGAACTTCGGGCCTCTAATTAATATTCTGTTGCACTTGATGGTCGGGATGAAGTGGGAGTGCTTAAGATTTCCTGTGGCGATTCAATTTGATTGTCACGATCTTTTTCACTGTCATCCGTTGATAAATTGTTATTTTCAATAAAATTACCACTGGTTTTTCTTGAAGTGAACTGGTCCATTAAAAAATTAAGACTTTTGAAATGTTTCCATTCCCCTGCGCAGCCATTCAATGGAGCATCTCCGGATTTTGGCTTGGGCATTGATGCCAAGGTGGTCCTGAATTTGTCTCGCAAATACGGTCTCACGATTACGGCCGAACGCGTCGACTAATTTTCATAAAATTTGGTATGAAAGTGCCTTAATGAATGGCAGTACGAAGTATGCATATACAACGATTTAACAAAAATTAACTTCTTATCCAAGATGGCGGCCATCAATTTCCTCCTATCTACTTCAATAGTATCCCGCTACCTAAAGCTGACACAGTTCGTTTTCTGCAGACATCTTGGTTTCTACCTAGACAAAAGACTTACATGGAACCCACATACTCGACTCAAAAGGCAAGAACTTAACAGACGCTTTAGCCAACTGTATAGACTACTAAATAGTACATCTCATCTTTCCATTGAAAACAAACTTTCTCATATACAAAACCATCATCAAAACTATTTGGACTTATGGACTTGAACTGTGGGGGACAGCAAAAAAGTCGAATATCAAACGCATTCAATCCTTCCAATCCAAAATCCTCCGAACTATTGTAAATGTTCCTTATTATGTCTCCAACAAAACCCTACATAATGATCCTCCCTACATAACGTCCTCGACCTCATACCGCTTAAATTTTCGAAATTCCATAGTTAATACAAATAATTTATTTATTTCATAATTAATTATCTTTATAAATATTATTATAAATATTAATTATCTGCCTGGCAGATCTGTAAAACAGTGTCTGGAGGATCAAGGATCTGACGATTTTTAGAGGCCGAAGGACATCCTTGGCCACTCTCTCCATCCACAATTAGAATTAGCTTTTTCGTCCTTAAGTATTGCTGTTTTAACGGTTTTTAAGGACACTGTTTTACAGATCTGCCAGGATCTGACGTTTTTTCGAGGCCGAAGGACATCCTTGGCCACTCTCTCCATCCACAATTAGAATTAGCTTTTTCGTCCTTAAGGATTGCTGTTTTAACGGTTTTTTAAGTTATCCGAAGGATAACTTCCTCCATTGTTGTCCTCCAGGATACTGTTGTAAAATATTTAACGGTTTTAAGATGGCGGACCTAAAAAGGACACTTTTATTTGTGTTATATAAAAGAAATTGGCAGCACAAATTCCTGCAACAGCCTCACTCGACATGTTCAAGAGCACTGGCTCAGGTCTGGACGGGAAATATTGTTTCAGAACAAAGTTTCTGAACTGTTTATAAACAATTCGGGAACATGTTCAAAAATGTTCCGAAACATTTATTTACAGTCTGGACTTGGCTTTATCCACCATCTTATTTTCCTTATTCTATTCCTTTGCCTGTTTAGTAAAAGAAATAAATTGGCAGCACAAATTCCTGCAATAGCCTCACTCGACATGTTCAAAAACACTGACTCAGGTCTGGACGCGAAACATTGTTTCGGAACAAAGTTTCTGAACTGTTCATAAACAATTTGGGAACATGTTCAAATATGTTCCGAAACATTTGTTTACAGTCTGGACTAGGCTTTAGGGATCCAATAACGCTTAGAATCACTGCAGTTCTTACAATAACGCCAGTTATTAGAATCACTGCAGTTATTACAATCACTCCAGTTCTACAACAGTTCTCAACAGTTATTAGAATAACCTATTGCCAGCCATCGTTCTGTTTTCGATCACCGACCTGGCGCTAGTGGTTCTAACCTATTACAAACTTACTTTTAGACATTTTGACTGGTAATTCATTAATTTATCCTCCTCGCCATTGCTAATAATGTTAATAATTTGCTTATTTAGTAATCTTACAAATGATAAATAACACAAAATCAACCAAAATTATTGTGTCAATTTTTTTTAACAAAAAATTTTAGAAGCCAATTAAAAGTTGTCAAAATATATAACAAATTAAAAATAAATAGGCCAACTATGATACAAACGAATTCAGCTAAATAAATCTTTAAAAAACATTCTTCTTCTTCTCCTGGCGCTACAGACCGAGGTGGTCCTTAGCCTGCTTCAACATCTGTTGCCACGTGACTCTGTCCTCCACCCAACGGACGCCAGCCTGTCTCATGTCCTCTTCCACCTTTTCCTTCCATCGAGCTCTAGGACGGCCCTTTGCTCTGGTGGCGAAGATTTTCCCTTTGTATACTTTTATCACCTGCCTGTCTTCATTCATTCGTTTGAGATGGCCATACCATTTCAGCCTGCTTATTCGTATAGAGCTTGACAGGGATAGATCATTGTAGATATCGTATACTTCTTTGTTTTTTCTACTTCGCCAAGCTCCGTCCTCATACACTCCGCCAAACATTCCTCGCAGCACCCTCCTCTCGAACCTGTCAAGTCTTTCGCATATTACCTTGTTCATCACCCAGCATTCACCGCCATAACTAACAACCGGCCTGATTAGGGTTTTGTACATCCTGATCTTATTTTGGCGCGAGATCAAGCTGCTTCTTATTAGGTGGCGAAGGGCGTAGTAGGCCCTGTTTCCTGCCAGAATCCTTCTTTTGACCTCCTCTGTTTCATTGGCTTCGTTAGTCATTAATGAACCTAGATACGGGAATGCTGATACTATTTCTATGTTTTCCCCGCCTAGGTTGCAATAAGGTGGATGTTGCTGCCTCTTTCTCTCTACTATCATGAGTTTAGTCTTTCCGGTATTTATTTCAAGGCCGGCTACTCCTGCCTCCTTTTCAAGGTAATATATACGTCTTCGATTGCCTGCCTGCTTCTTCCCAATATCACTACATCGTCCGCATAGGCCATTAATTGCACTGATTTATTGATAATTGTGCTATTTTCCTCTATCCCTACTTTCTTAATAACGTTATCAAGAACTAGGTTGAATATCAAAGGGGCCAGTGCATCTCCTTGCCTCAATCCATTTTTTATTTCTAAATTCTTTGATAATTCTCCGTTCACTCTTATTTGACAGTTGGTGTGCCTCATTGTCATCTTCGTTAAAGCTATTAGTTTAGGAGGGATCTTTGCTTCTTTCATGGCCATATATGCCACAGATCTGTATGTCGTGTCATATGCCGCTTTGAAATCAATAAACAATCGCCATGTAGCCACATTATACTCCCACATCTTTTCATCAATCTGCCTGAGTGTGAAGATTTGATCAGTGGTTGATCGATTCCTTCGGAAACCGCACTGGTATTCTCCAACCGCCCTTTCATAGTATGGTACAAGTCGATTGTATAATAACGCCGCAAAGATTTTATAGGCAACATTCAGCAGCGTGATACCTCTATAGTTGCTGCATTTCGTTAAATCACCTTTCTTGGGAACCACTGTGATTATTCCACAGTTCCATTTTTCCGGCATGTATTCTTCCTCCCATATCCTTTCTATGAGCCTGTGCATCTCTCTCAGCATGTCAGGGCCCATGTGTTTGAAGAACTCGGCATTTATATTGTCCATGCCTGGTGATTTATTCCTCTTCATTTTAACTATTACTTCTTCCACTTCTTCAAAAGTTGGAGGTATGTCTTCTTCCCATCCGTCTTCTGTTTCACTGCGTGGGATCACCGCTGCTCCATTATCGATGTCATTGTTACCAGTCAATAATTCCTGGAAGTGTTCCTCCCATCTCTCCAGAACCACTTTATTAGAAGTCAGCAATTGGCCTTCTTTACTCTTTACCCAATTATTCGTAGGTACATATCCTTTCTTAATGGCTCCTATTTTCCTGTAAAATTTTCTACTTTCATTCTTATTGGCCATCTCCTCTATGTTCTTCAACTGCTTCTCCAATGCTTGTTTTTTCTTCTTCTTGATCAGCTTTTTCGCCCGTCGCCTTGTTTCACGGTACTCCTTTTCCTGCTGTCTTGTATTTCGCTGTAAGCACTTATGACGAGCAGAGTTCCTTTTTTCGATGGCTTCCTTGCATTCATTATCGAACCATCCATTTCTTCTTCTTGGTTCTATGCTTCCAATAGTTTCTGCAGCAACGGTTGAGATTATCTCCTCTATTTTGTTCCACTTGTCATCAATAGTTAATTCTTGATCCATCTCCAGGTGATACTCATGCATTTTCCTCTCAATATTTTCCTTTAAACTGAATTGAAATTTCTTCATTCTTTAGCTTTTCTGTATCCCACTTTTTCTTATGTGGATTGTGAGATATCTTTTCAGTCCTTATTCTTAGTTTAAATTTCATTAATACGGGGTAATGATCTGACTCAATGCATGGTCCCCTATAGCTCCTGACATCCCTTGTACAGTTGCGGTGCCTGTTATCAATACAGAAATGGTCTATCTGGTTTGCATTTCTTCCATCAGGCGTCCGCCATGTCTGCTTATGGATATTCTTGTGTGGAAATACAGTGCTCATTATTGTTGACATCTTGGAGGCTGCGAACTGGATTAATCTTTCTCCATTGTCATTTGTAATATTGTGCAGGCTATGCATTCCTATTGTTGGCTTATACACTTCCTCTTTTCCGATTTTGGCATTAAAATCACCTGCTATAATCTTGATATCATAGAGAGGACAAGAGTCATACACCCTCTCTAATTTGGAGTAGAATTCTTCCTTTGTGTTGTCATCTTTATCTTCTGATGGCGCATGGACATTAATGATAGTTATGTTAAATAGGCTCCCACGCAGTCTTATTCTACATATACGGTTATCTATCATATCAAAGTCCATTACCGCACTTTTATATCTTGTTTTCACTAGGAACGCGCAGCCAAACTCATGCCGATCTTTACTACCACTGTAATATAATGTATAATCCTTCTTCTTAAGCATGCCCACTCCTAACCATCGCACTTCCTGTAGAGCCACTATATCGTAATTATGCTTATTGCATTCTAGCCTTAGTTCATCAAAGGCCCCTGATCTGAAGAGTGTTCTCACATTCCATGTAACTATTTTATATATTTTAGATGTGTCCATTTGACGTTTTCTGTGTCGTTGCCGTTGATCAGTCCATAATCCGAGGCTATTTTGTTGAGCTTTCATAACTATAGGTTTTTTTATGTGGATGGGATTGTTAGCCCCTTCGCACAACCCTCCTCTTTTATCCGGGCTTGGGACCGGCTGTGATTCTCGCTAGGCGACTCTCACAGGCAGAGTTTTAAAAAACATTGTCCTTATTTAATTGTACTGCCAAGATTTTATTTTTTTAAAATACATATAGGTGTTAGTAAAACATATTTGAACAATTATAAAGACTCAACAATTACAAGTAGCTTGTATCAATCTGTTACCTAAGCATGTATTGTGTATTAAAATATTGGCTGTAAGATAAAATAAAGAAGAAAATAACCGAGGTAGAGGCAGGATTTAGGCTGGGCCATCTTAGGTCAAGTTTTTACTATATCCCAATTTTTTTTAAAGCATTTGGTGCAAATTGCAGGAGTTTATCAACTCATTGCCACTGAGGAATGTGATCTGGAATACATGCTGAGGAAACTCTAAGCAGTATTCTGAAAAGGGCATGGAAATAAATCTAAAGAAGAAAGAGTTTGTGTCCCTCAACTCTTCGAGCACATTTTTTAGCATTGAAGATTAGAGATATGGAGGTCTACTAATCCTTCCTGGAAAGGAATCCTCTATTAATTAAGATATTTCATTGATAATATTAAGAGAAAGGAAGACTGTAGAAATCCTAAACTCGTTCCTGTGGAATAAAAATGTTTCCTTTAAAAAAAAAAAAAAAAAAAAAAAAAAAGATGATTATATCTTTCCTTATCACTATAAATTGTCTTTAAATTTCCTAAAATCTGTGGTGTGGAGAAGAAAAAGCTTAAACGCTACTATCTTTAGAGATGGGTACTCAGAGTGGAAGTTATGTCATAATAAGAGCCCATCATGTTTCTAATAATATCATAAGACAATTTATGAGAGAGGAAAAAATCACTTGAGGTACACATGATGGTACAGAAGGATCAATACAATTAGGGTTTCATGAACTAATTGCCACTTTTATTGGAATTAAGTCATCAATCCTAATTGAGGAAAAAAAAATATTTTAAAGAGTATTTAAACCAGGAGCTCATTCAAAAAGGATGTATCAAAACAGAGGCCAAAGTAAATTTTCCTGGACAGATTAGAGAGTAAGAGGATGCCTGAGGAAATTGTTGATAGGGGATGTAAAGAAAGGAATGGCAGCTAAAAGATAACAAGAGAAAGATTAGTAGATCAAAAGGTAGTTTGAACTAATAACTGATAAAGATTAGGATACAATAATTGAAAAAACCTGAAGGAATTTTTGATTTTATAAGTTTCCATAACAGAAAGGGTAATTATAAGAATCACAGAATGAGATAATGTATGGACTAAAACTATATAAAAAAACAAAACAAATTACAACAAAGTTTGTACAAATTTATCAACACCCCACATTATCATTGTACAATCACAATGAGTTTTTATTTAAAAGAACTAACTGTTCTCATAAATACTTCACCAAAATATTGGACAATTCTAATAACCATACAGATACAATCAATTTACATCAGAGTTTTTGAAGGAAAAAAACAAAAACAAAAGTGAATTAAAAATATTCAGTTTATTTATTAACAAATCTATTTACAAATATTCCAATGGATATAACTATAAAAATTATAACTAAAAAGAGGTATGAAAGAAACCATTCACAAAAATAAAAAAACTATATATCAAAGGACTAAATACTTCAAAAAGCAGTATTATATTTTACAAACAGGTAAAAAGGTAGTGTCTCGATGGAATCTAATAAAAGTGTAAATATCCGTGGAATAACTATAAATTACAAAGTCTAAATAGATTTTACAACAAGCTAATATATTTATGATTTAATAATCATTGCAAGATTTTAACTATCCATTATAATCATAAGATTTTAATGACATTCATTTGTCATTACATTATTATTTGTAATATAACATAAGAAAAAGCATTTGATTTTAACTAGCCATTTCAACTTTTTAAAATTTTGATTAGAAAACACTAAGACCCTGAATATTGGGGGAATTATTTCAGTCCAAGCAAAATTTAAATAAAATCTGGTGTTACAAAGCTCATCAAAAAGTTTCAGCACTTTGTATTAAAGTAGAACCTCTCTTAACCAAGAGATTTTTTATCGATTCGCAATGAAACAAAAAAGGAACTCATGAAGATTTATTTACAAATTAAAATCAATGCATTTATTTTTGTTCACAGTTTCGAACTCCATCTATTGTGATATGATTGTACTATGATCACGAATTTCTGTTTTAGTTCGAACCACGGCCGCTAGGAGCGTCATAACCCATCTGGGACCAGTTCTTGTTTGCGTTATAAGATCACGTGACCTATCGGTTCTTCAATAATAGGACAGCCGTATGAGTTATTAGATAACAGAAGTTACACAACAGTTATTGAGAACCGATCTAAGAACGGTAACTGGTCAAATAACCTTAACCGTTTGGTTCTTCTATCTGTTATAACCTAACACCTTACACCAACAACCTCAGTTTATTGTTATTTCTCCATCGTTTTCGATGGAAGATTTAATAAATTTGACTAATTTTGTAAAATATAACTATATTTTAATATAGTTATTCTAAAATAATAAAAATAAGTTATTCTAAAATACAAATTTAGGTTTATTTATAGATATTTTAAAATATGATCACTGGTAATAGGGTTTTTTCGGTAATAGGGGATTGGTGATAACAGTTCCGAGTCAATAGTAGGTTATTTTAAAGATTACGTTATTTTTGTCCCACCTCTACTAGTCACTAGAGGTTAGTGGTGGTTCAGAAATACTGGACCTGTTATTTTGTAACAGGTATGGGCTGACTGAACCGCGTCCCTGTTACCGATATTCAGAAGTAACAGGGACGAGATACTTGTGTCCCCACTTCAGTACTGGGAACAACATTCATACCTGTTACCTTCGTACTGCGTACTGTCCCAGGCTAGTATTTTTTTCTTGTCCTCTCTACCTGTTACCAGATACTCGTTTACCTAAACCAGTATTTTTACTTCAACTCTCATACGAGTATTTTCTGGTAAAATGTCAGCCGGTCTTCATTGTATTAGACACTCTTACATTATTTTGTATTTTATTATTGTTAATTTTAATTATCATTAAAATACACTCAAATATGAAATCTGATATTATATTAAAATAATGAAATATATGATATCATGAAATATGAATAATTATATTATTTTTATGGGTCATAAATCATAAAAAATATGTATGCTGTAATAAAACATCTAACATCTTAAATAATTATATATTTTATATAACCTAAGGAGATTTAAGTGTATAAGGAATATTAATTGGCAATATTATCTCCCATCACAATTATATTTAAATAACTATGTTACATAATTCCTTTTATTTGGGCAACTTTTCATGGCCCATGCCACATTTTTTAGCCCTAAAAAAAAATATATATATATATATATATATATATATATATATATATATATATATATATATATATATATATATATATATATATAAATTACCATTCTGTGTCATCTACAATCATTTTGATTTGGTCAAAGAATATAATATTGAAAAAATTCAGATTATTTTTATTATTATTTAATGTTGGTGTATTATTTGTATTGTCTATTGAATCTATATTATTCCTTAAATGTTCTATTGTATTTTTGTTATTTTTATTGATTTAGGAATCGGTTATTTTCTTTTGAGTGTTTCTACCTTTTGTTTGTTTATTGTCTTTTAAATTATCCCTGGATGGTGTGGCTAAATGTTTTATATTTATTTTATCCTCTTTTATATTTTTTGTATTTAAGTTCTAATACCAATATTTTTTAATTATACGCTTTGGTATGAAATTGTCTTCCAGTATTTTGTATATATATATATATATATATATATATATATATATATATATATATATATATATATATTTTTAAATTTCTTTGATATATTCTATGTCTGTTATGGCTATTGCTATGAATATTACAGTATTTATGGTGTTTGCTGTAGTAATTTAGTTATCTATTGGTTTTTGTTGTCTTTTTGAACCATTTTGTTTTGATTTGGTTATTATCCAAAATAATAGTCATATCTAAAAAGCTTATTGTTCTTTATAGATTTTTCCAGGGTAAATTCTATTTTGTTATTGAATTCATTATATGTATGTAATAGATTATCGATTTGATCCTTTTTAATTATAATGAATAAATCATTAATATATTTATGTAATTCTAATGGTTTATTATTTAGTTTATTTAAACATTCAACGATTAGATAGTTCAACCATTTTCCACTGAAATTTACACTAAGGTTAGAGCCCATTGGTACTCCATTTAATTGCCTGTAAAATTGTTCATTTTACATGAAATAATTATTATGTTAACATAATTTTAGTTCTTCTATGTATATGTTTTAATATAGATAAATGTTTCTTTAAATCTATTGAATTTTTTGCATCATAGTTGTTATTATTGTTGAAATGTAATTATGTTTTATTAAAATAGATAGTTTTTCTACAGGGCCATATTTTCCATTTATTACAATCTTAAATTATGGTTAGCTTTGTGTAATTTTATTAGTCCATGAGCTACCAGTGTGGTGAAAGTGTTAGGTGCTATATTATTATTTTCTTATTTCGTCATGAATCCAGATTTTTCATCCAAAAAGTTTGTTTTATTTCTAATTTGATGATTTGTTAATACATATTATTGATGAAAGCAATAATAATAATAATAATGTGGCACAAAGGAAACTGTTATTAAAAAGATTATCCACACCTATTGCTAATTTCATAAGATGTTTAAGGCGAATGTTATGTTGTAAGAAATTCTTTAAATAATAAATTTTGGAATAACAATTGATTATCTTAAAAATAAAAGATGCATATTTATTCACTTTATTAACAATTATATTATATGATAATTCATTAATTGCACATTTTTTGCCATGATACAACTTCAGGCCTTAATCACATGTATGTTCATGTAGTGAACCGTTTAAAAAGGTAGTTGAAAATGAAAACTTTTGATTAGAGCCGATATTGAATAGGTAACAGATAGGCGAGTAATAGGTATGCTAGAATATCAGTATAACAGGGTAAACGAGTACGAGTATGGAGAGACGCTGACCTTGAAACAAGTAACAGGTATTTTGTAACAGGTATTTGTAACAGGTATTTTTTTGGACCAGTATCGGTTGTCCCTGTTACTGAAAAATATCGGTTTAGACCATCCCTACTAGAGGTGGGCTAAACAGTTATTTTTTGGTATTAGGTTACTACGTTATGGCTCTATCCCAGTAATAGGTTCCAATAATAGGTTATTCCAGTAATAGGTGATTCAAGTAAACCCATGCCCTACCGCTAGAATGCGCGCCCGTCAATCACTGCTGTTGCCAATAACTCTTCGGGATCCAATAACGCTTAGAATCACTGCAGTTCTTACAATAACGCCAGTTATTAGAATCACTGCAGTTATTACAATCACTCCAGTTCTACAACAGTTCTCAACTGTTATTAGAATAACCTATTGCCAGCCATCGTTCTGTTTTCGATCACCGACCTGGCGCTAGTGGTTCTAACCTATTAAAAACTTACTTTTAGACATTTTGACTGGTAATTCATTAATTTATCCTCCTCGCCATTGCTAATAATGTTAATAATTTGTTTATTTAGTAATCTTACAAATGATAAATAACACAAAATCAACCAAAATTATTGTGTCAATTTTTTTATAACAAAAATTTTTAGAAGCCAATTAAAAGTTGTCAAAATACATAACAAATTAAAAATAAATCGGCCTGCTATGATACAAACGAATTCAGCTAAATAAATCTTTAAAAAACATTGTCCTTATTTAATTGTACTGCCAAGATTTTATTTTTAAAAAATACATATAGGTGTTAGTAGTAAAACATATTTGAACAATTATAAAGACTCAACAATTACAAGTAGCTTGTATCAATCTGTTACCCAAGCATGTATTGTGTATTAAAATATTGGCTGTAAGATAAAATAAAGAAGAAAATAACAGAGGTAGAAGCAGGATTCAGGCTGGGCCATCTTAGGTCAAGTTTTTACTATATCCCGATTTTTTTTTAAAGCATTTGGTGGACTTCCAAGACTTCTGGTCCAGGAGGTACATTTAGCCTTTATCCACCTTTAGAAAGCTTTGACTTAGGTCCTTTAAATAAGGTGTGGAAAGCACTGTTTGTCAGAGATAAGTGATAGTCTGAGATAAGGCATAAAAGGCCTTTATAAAGGTGCAGAATTGGGAATTAAATTTTGAAATAGCAGCGTTACTAATTGTATACAAAAGTATTTTAAAAAAAAGTTTTGATATCATGTCCCCTCAGCATTACACATCACCAAAGGATTAAATCAAAGTTGCTGCTAATCACCTACTCTCTTTAACATGGTTATTAAACAACCTTTCTAGAAATAGGAGAGAAATATTAACACATGGGTTTGGAGATTTTGAAAGATATCTAATTCATAATACAAATTGCAGGAGTTTATCAACTCATTGCCACTGAGGAATGTGATCTGGAATACATGCTGAGGAAACTCTAAGCAGTATTCTTAAAAGGGCATGGAAATAAATCTAAAGAAGAAAGAGTTTGTGTCCCTCAACTCGTCGAGCACATTTTTTAGCATTGAAGATTAGAGATATGGAGGTCTACTAATCCTTCCTGGAAAGGAATCCTCTATTAATTAAGATATTTCATTGATAATATTAAGAGAAAGGAAGACTGTAGGAATCCTAAACTTGTTCCTGTGGAATAAAAATGTTTCCTTTAAAAAAAAAGAAAAAAAGATGATTATATCTTTCCTTATCACTATAAATTGTCTTTAAATTTCCTAAAATCTGTGGTGTGGAGAAGAAAAAGCTTAAACGCTACTATCTTTAGAGATGGGTACTCAGAGTGGAAGTTATGTCATAATAAGAGCCCATCATGTTTCTAATAATATCATAAGACAATATATGAGAGAGGAAAAAATCACTTGAGGTACACATGATGGTACAGAAGGATCAATACAATTAGGGTTTCATGAATTAATTGCCACTTTTATTGGAATTAAGTCATCAATCCTAATTGAGGAAAAAAATATTTTAAAGAGTATTTAAACCAGGAGCTCGTTCAAAAAGAATGTATCAAAACAGAGGCCAAAGTAAATTTTCCTGGACAGATTAGAGAGTAAGAGGATGCCTGAGGAAATTGTTGATAGGGGATGTAAAGAAAGGAATGGCAGTAAAAAGATAACAAGAGAAAGATTAGTAGATCAAAAGGTAGTTTGAACTAATAACTGATTAAGATTAGGATACAATAATTGAACAAACCTGAAGATATTTTTCATTTTATAAGTTTCCAGAACAGAAAGGGTAATTATAAGAATCACAGAATGAGATAATGTATGGACTAAAACTATATAAAAAAACAAAACAAATTACAATAAAGTTTGTACAAATTTATCAACACCCCACATTATCATTGTACAATCACAATGAGTTTTTATTTAAAAGAACTAACTGTTCTCATAAATACTTCACCAAAATATTGGACAATTCTAATAACCATACAGATACAATCAATTTACATCAGAGTTTTTAAAGGAAAAAAAAACAAAAACAAAATGAATTAAAAATATTCAGTTTATTTATTAACAAATCTATTTACAAATATTCCAATGGATATAACTATAAAAATTATAACTAAGAAGAGGTATGAAAGAAACCATTCACAAAAATAAAAAAACTATATATCAAAGGACTAAATACTTCAAAAAGCAGTATTATATTTTACAAACAGGTAAAAAGGTAGTGTCTGATGGAATCTAATAAAAGTGTAAATATTCGTGGAATAACTATAAATTACAAAAGTCTAAATAGATTTTACAACAAGCTAATATATTTATGATTTAATAATCATTGCAAGATTTTAACTATCCATTATAATCATAAGATTTTAATGACATTCATTTGTCATTACATTATTATTTGTAATATAACATGAGAAAAAGCATTTGATATTAACTAGCCATTTCAACTTTTTAAAATTTCGATTAGAAAACACTAAGACCCTGAATATTGGGGAACTATTTCAGTCCAAGCAAAATTTAAATAAAATCTGGTGTTACAAAGCTCATCTAAAAGTTTCAGCACTTTGTATTAAAGTAGAACCTCTCTTAACCAAGAGATTTTTTATTGATTCGCAATGAAACAAAAAAGGAACTCATGAAGATTTACTTACAAATTAAAATCAAAGCATTTATTTTTGTTCACAGTTTCGAACTCCATCTATTGTGATATGATTGTACTATGATCACGAATTTCTGTTTTAGTTCGAACCACGGCCGCTAGGAGCGTCACAACCCACTGCGACCAGTTCTTGTTTGCGTTATTAGATCACGTGACCTATCGGTTCTTCAATAATAGGACAGCCATATGAGTCATTCGATAACAGAAGTTACTCAACTGTTATTGAGAACCGATCTAAGAACGGTAACTGGTCGAATAACCTTAACCGATCGGTTCTTCTATCTGTTATAACCTAACACCTTACACCAACAACCCCAATTTATTGTTATTTCTCCATCGTTTTCGATGGAAGATTTAATAAATTTGACTAATATTGTAAAATATAGTTATTCTAAAATACAAATTTAGGTTTATTTATAGATATTTTAAAATATGATCACTGGTAATAGGGTTTTTTCAATAATAGGTGATTGGTGATAACAGTTCCGAGTCAATAATAGGTTATTTTAAAGAATACGTTATTTTTGTCCCACCTCTACTAGTCACCTCTATTTCGAAGTTGGCGTTCCATCTGTAGCCTACACTTACTTTTGTGTCAATTGCCTGACTTTTTTTCCAGAATAGAATTTCATTTCAGCAATGGATAACATTGGTTAGTGAGGCAATTTTGTAAATAAATCAATGAATTTTTAGCTTTTTGTTTAGTGGGTATAATAATTTTTTCTATACGTTATTTTCATATTGGTTTTTACTAGATTTGTTTACATTAAAGTGTTCAATTAATCAAAGCAATCTAAAAAAATTAAAATAATAAAGAAATTGTTTAGGACAATCAAGTAGGGGTTATGGACTGTGCATTAGTTTATTTGGACAACTCAATTGAATTTCGAATGTGTATAAGATAAGCTTTTAATTTCATTGAAAAATTTCCCCCAATTTCAGTTTTTTATCATTTAAGGTTTTATTACATGGTAGATTACCTTCATACACACATGTTTTAACTATGTCATGTCCTCTTATTCATTTTTTTTTTTTTTTAGATGTTGAGAGCTCCTTTAGTTTTAAGAAAGAAGAACCAGAAGAAGAATCTGATTCTATTGGTAAGTATTTGGAAATATGTTCTTTTATATTAAATTTTATCTGATTCTGTTTTAATTATTTTCAAATTGTAGTTTCTACTAGATGTTTTTACATTAAAGTAGTATAGTTAATCAAAGCAATGTAAATGAAATTAAAATAATTAAGAAATTGTTTAGGACAATCAAGTAGGGGTTATGGACTGTGCATTAGTTTATTTGGACAACCCAATTGAATTTCGAATGTGTATAAGATTAGTTTTTAATTTTATTGAAAAATTTCACCCGATTTGAGTTTCAATCATTTAAGGTTTTATTACATGGTAGATTACCTTCATACTCATATGTTTTAACTATGTTATGTCCTCTTATTCAATTTTATTATTATTTGATGTTGACAGCTCCTTTAATTTAAATTTGTATAAGATTTGTTTTTAATTGAAAAATTTCACCCGATATGAGTTTTTATCATCATTAAGGTTTTATTACATGGTAGATTACCTTCATACTCATATGTTTTAACAATGCTTATGTCCTCTTTTTCAATTTTATTTTTTTTTTAGATGTTGACAGCTCCTTTAATTTTAAGAAAGAAGAACCGGAAGAAGAATCTGATTCTATTGGTAAGTATTTGGAAATATGTTCTTTTATTTTAAATTTTATATGATTCTGTTTTAGACGGGATGAATTCCTTAGGTTAAAGAAAATCATCTAATGATTGCTTCCACTGTCTTCCTAAGTAGGTCAACAAATTTTACAATTCTATAATTAATAATCGAATAACAAGTTGATAATTTTGCAATATTTAACAATGCTCATGTAACTATGTTCATGTCCTCTTAATAATTTTTTTTTTTAGATATTGACATCTCCTATAATTTTATCAAAGAAGAACCTTGATTGATATTTAGTCTTGTTAAATGTAAATAGGTGAAACAGAAGTTAACAACACGAGGATTAAGTATTTTGTCAATTCATGTTTTCTTATTTCATCTTATCTTATGTGTAAAAGTGTTACAAAACTTAAGAAGATTAATTTGTACATGGATTTGGTGTTTTACATATTTATATTTGTTCTATCAATTTAAGTGATAAAATTTAAAACTTGTAAAAGTGTTACAAAACTTTACAAGATTTATTTGTACATGGATTTGATGTTTTATATATTTTTATTTGTTGTTTCAATTTCAGTGATAAAATTTCAGTATACATATTTTGTGAATGGATTCTTTGTTATCCTATATTACTTTTTGCCCTAAAGTGAGACAGATTGAAAAGTTAATTGAATAAAAAACTGTTAATTTTAATTTTAATAAAATATATCTTTAATCAAATATCCGACTATATATATATTAACATAGGACCTACTCTTCAGAATAAGAGATATTAAGAAATATAATATAAAAAATTGATAAAATTAATTAAGTTCGAAATTTAAAAAAATATTTTTAAATATAATAATATCTATATTAATAGCATCACAATACAAAACTCGACCATATTATTTCTTTCAGAATTAGTAAGGTTATGATCTGTATCTCATAATCGAAAATGGAAAATTGGTTAGATATTGATCGTGAAGTTATCTTTAGTTTTGCTTGTAATTACGTTGGGATGCGTTTAAAAAAAAATCCTCAAAGTGTGGAATTTTTAATTGTTTGCCAATGTTATCACTCAGTGTTGTTTAGTGGACCTTCAACCATTTTCTATTACTATTAGAACTCAGTTCTCTTCATAACAGAGTTATGAATTATCTTTATTTAACTTCTTGTTCTTGGTTTTTTTTTTTTCAATTTTCCATCTGCCCTGATAATGGCCATCAATGGTTTTGCCAAAATGTTGGCCAATAAAATAAAATATGTTTTTTAATCTTGAAACATTGCTTATAATTTTTTCTGATTGCATTAAATATCTTCTCAACTTTCCTTTTAAGCGTATGTAAATTTCTGTTTGCTGGGGTTCAATACTTTTTCGGTCTAATGTTTTTTCACATTCATTTTGACACAGTCTAGCTCTGTTGGTGTTGCTCGGAACGAAAATGGATGGCAGTGTCTTTATCAGAAATTTAATGGAGAATATTTTTTGTTGTATAACATTCGTCGCTAGGATCTACCGTTAAGGATCTATATTGGTTTGAATGGAAAAAAGTCATGTTTGAACCACTATTTTTTCTCTCAACAAGGTTTATTTGTTTGTATATTATTATTGATTGTTAATTTAATTTAATTATTAATTTAAGTAATTTGACCCTTTTAATTATAGATTATAGATAGATATATCCATATCCCAGTCAGGGAGAAATTAAATTTTTTATATGTTTTTTATTTACTGACCACTCTACGGTCTTCTCCAAAATTTAACCAACAGTCAACCATATCTGCTCTAATATTATTTACTGTCAACAGGCGGGCTCATCCATGTGAAACAAGAAGAGGAAATGCTGATCCCAGACGAAGGTAGTAGAGATATTTATCTTATTTACTTTTAAATAGTTAAACTGCGCACTATATTCTACGTTTAATGTTATCTAATTTTCTTCTTTCATATATGGAATATGTTTTACCGGTTACCTAATTGGTCAAAAGTGATATGTTTTTAGGGAACGAGAGGGCGTTATACATAGTTTGACAGTTTGATATTAGGAGAGTATGAACAGTCAGGAGCTAAACTCTTCTTATACTAAATAACACTATATTTGGACTAGTAGGTAGGTTCTAATGAGTGAGCTCCTTTTGACTATGTTTCTCTTAATACCAAATAATATAATTAATATTATTTCTCCTAATACCGATCTTGCTCGATCTCACTCGGGTATTCAAAACTTTTTGTTATATAACATATGTTGCTAGGATCTACTGTTTAAGGAAGTATTTTGGATGAATGAAATAAGACAGGTTTGAAACCCCTATTTTTTCTCGACTTTGTTTATTTCAAATAATCATTAATTGTTAATTGACTTTAAATAGCTTAAAAACATACAGGTAAGTGGAAAAAAAGCTATTTAATTAGAAAATTTATTTACAAATCAACCGGCAACCCCTAAAACATATTCTATGTTATTCTTTCTTTAACCAACAAGCTCAAGGGAGCCTTTAATCCTTTGATTTATTATTCATCTAACCTCCCTTTCTATTATTCCAATTTACTTTTGTTTGAATGTTCATAGGTTTCGGTACATAGCTCACATCATAAAAATGTAAATTTTATATTTTTTCCTGATTCCTGATATTATTATATATTAAATTTTTATGATATATTGATATTGCTATCATCTAGGCGTTCCACCAAATCAAACAGACTTTCAATACACCTGCGAGATTGATTCCGACGCTTCACTTTGAACATCCACTTCTACAGTTTCAACTTGGATTGTGTTGTTAGTGCATTATATTGATATTTAGTCTTCTTGAATGCAAATAGGTGTAACACAAGTTAAAAAAATTAGTTTCTACATCAATTTGGTGTTTGGAGGAGAACTAGGTGTTGTTGGATGCGTCAAGGTGCGTTAGCAGGAAATTAATACCATTCTTCGTAAAGTGACGGTTTACTAGATGATTAGGAAATCACTCTTACAAGCTGGAAAACATGGATGGGTTCAACATGAAGGATCTCAAAACAACAGCGCACCCAGTACAACCTAATGACTAGGTTATTTTATTTCATTTTTTTTTTATATATGAAAGAGGAATATTGATACGGGTTTTTTCTTTAACTTAATAAAAAACATGGGTTTTGTTTTATGTGTTTATAATTTGTTATTTCCACTTCCCTAATGTGAAAAAGTTTATTAGAGGTTAACATTACTCGAGAAAATTTGTATTATATTAATTCTGATTTACTATAATATTTAATTCAACATTGATATAGTGTTTTGTATGTTGGTATTTTCTTATTTCCATTTAATTATTTTCTTATTACTTATTTTCATTTGAAAAGGCATAAAAGAATTTAATACTATATTGAATATGGATTTAGAGTTTTTCCCTTGAAAGGTGATGACTGAAACATCAAAATTAATAGGAACAAGGTTAGAATTGAAAAAAGGCATTCTTGACACGTGAAGGGGGTGGGGAGCCTTGCCG
Organism: Euschistus heros; assembly: GCA_003667255.2. Taxonomy (NCBI): domain Eukaryota; kingdom Metazoa; phylum Arthropoda; class Insecta; order Hemiptera; family Pentatomidae; genus Euschistus; species Euschistus heros. The sequence goes on from RCWM02000718.1 coordinate 424,754, forward strand.
ATAATATTACCAATATGTTTTCTGTTCTATCATATTATGTTTTGCCAGTCAATGGGCATATTCATTTGAAGGAAGAAGAAGAAGAAATGTTTGTCATCTCAGCAGCGCAACTACCTTCTATCCTTACTCCACATGGATATGCCCAACTGCTGGCAATAAGTAATATTTGTACATTTAATGTAAGTACGTATAACATACAAACATATTTACCATTGTCATGTTTACTTATAAATATCGTATATATTTCATTGCAATTGTTCTTTTCTTTTTAGGCATAAGCAACTGCAGTTCCATTAAAGAAGAAAAAGAAGACAATACTAATTCAACTGGTAAGTTTATTCTGTTTTAAGCTCCTGGTTTTATGATTTATGTTAATGTTTATTTTTTGTAGATACCAAGGATCCCATGAACAAGGAAGCACTTGAAAATACTAGTTTAAATCGATGTCTACATTGTGAATACAAAACATTTGGATTAGCTAATTTAAAAATACATATAAAGGACTGTCACACAGATAAGAAGCCTCATCAATGTCCTCATTGTGATTATAAAACAGTTTATACTTCTACTTTAAAGTATCATATAGCAGCCCTTCATACAAATGAAAAGCCTCATCAGTGTCCTCATTGTAACTTTAAAACAGTTCATGCTTCTCATTTAAAGCATCATATAACAGCCCGTCATACAGATGAGAAGCCTCATCAGTGTCCTCATTGTGCCTTTAAAACAGTTTATACTTCTAGTTTAAAGTTACATATACAGGCCTATCACACAGGTGAGAAGCCTCATCAGTGTCCTCATTGTAACTTTAAAACAGTTCATGCTTCTATTTTAAAGTCACATATAAAGACCTATCATATTGCTGAGAAGCATCATCAGTGTCCTCAATGTGACTATAAAACAGTTTATCCTTCTAGTTTAAAGTTACATATACAGGCCTATCACAAAGGTGAGAAGCCTCATCAGTGTCCTCATTGTGATTATAAAACAGTTTATACTTCTTCTTTAAAGTCACATATAAAGGCCCATCATACTGGTGAGAAGCCTCATCAATGTCCTCATTGTGACTGTAAAACAGTTTATGCTTCTAGTTTAAAGTCACATATAAAAGCCCGTCATACCGATGAGAAGCCTCATCAGTGTCCTCAATGTGTCTATAAAACAGTTTATGCTTCTAGTTTAAAGTCACATATAAAGGCCCTTCATACTGGTGAGAAGCCTCACCAGTGTCCTCAATGTGACTATAAAACAGTTCAAGCTTCTAATTTAAAGTCACATATAAAGGCCCATCACAGAGATGAAAAGCCTCATCAGTGTCATTGTAATTTTTAAACAGTTCATGCTTATAGTTTTAAGTCACATGTAATGTGGCACCACACAGAGGAGAAGCTCTTATCTGTGTCCTCATTGTGACTCTAAAACAGTTCAAGTCTCTATTTTAAGGTTAAATGTTTTCTCTTTAGTACTAAATGTTGCCACCACGTAGCATTCCAAAATGGACAAAATTTAGATTCCTCCTCAAATCTCAATAAATCATCTAATTTTAGTTCTGGAAAGTTTGTTTTTGTTCCATATTTCCGTCTAATTTGAGGTAATTGGTTTACATTGCCATCTTTGTTATATTTACAATTTATGAGTTATAAGTAACTAGTTTTGATTACTTAAAAAAAAAAATCAAATTATAGGCTGATGCACAATAACAAATTATAAATATTGGTGAAATAAACAATTTAATTATACAAACAACAGTGGCCGAAACATGAAAATATGAAATATCAATACAAAAAAAAATTGTTCAGGTGCCATCTGCACCTGTCAGGACTAAAGCAGCCCCAAACTAAAAATCTGAAATAGCATTTCAATTGAATGTATCAGTTGTTTTGGAATTCAAAATATTTTCATTATCAAACTAAAAATTTTGAATAATTATAGAATTAGTAAATATTAGAATATTATTATTAGTAAATCATATAATTAATAAATAATAATTAAAACTGTATAACCAAAAAAACTGCATACTTATTGTTAAGATATTTAAAAATGCAAAGTGTATAAAAGTATAATGAGGAATTAGGAAAAATCACATTATAAGCCAGGTAGAGGAAAAGCGATTTTAAACACAAATGTGGGACCCTAATCCCTAACCTTCTGTTAGGCAAAAAGACTTTTGGGGCACCACAGGGTGCTAGCCATACTTTGGGGCACCACAGGGTGCTAGCCGTACTTCTCTTCTCTTTCACTTCCCCAATAATGCTTATTGATGATTTATTAACTAGAATTAATTTTTTTTTTCTTTATTTCTTACATAATTTTTTACAATTCACAAATTTAAATGCTGTACAAAAAAATAAACCAGTCTCAAACTTAAATAAAATATTATTAAACAACTTAACGCTTTAACGGGCAGGCCAGGAATTTTTGAATTCGTTTCTTTTTTTTTTTCCTTTGAACGGCTATAGCCACGCTAACCCCCACACATGTGTCATGAAATTTAAGATTGAATAAAGAATATTAAATGATAACGAGTAGAATAATGCATCGGATATTATGTTATTTATTGAGCAAAAGGCATTAAATATGTGTATCCTCCAGGATACATTGCCTGTTAAAGGTTAAGTATATGCTGATATAATCATAATTTATATTGAAAGAAAAATATACAAAAAAAAAAAAAAAAACGTTCAAAGAATAAAAAAAAAAAAAAATATAACATCCTAGTAATAAAATAAACAAAATTGTATCTATACATTCTTAAATATCTAAATATTTTTATATACATACATACTCATACATACTTACATACACACAAATGCATGCACTCACACATAATACATACATATGCAAATATACAGCGTGTTCAACATAAGACTGCAGTAACTTCAAGAGGCGATTCTAGGCATCATTTGCAACAAAAAATTTCATTTAAACTATAGCTCGATTCTCATCCGTTTTATAAATATTTTTAATTTTATGTTTTTCAAGAAATTTCCAATTTTTGACAAATAATTGTCTATATTTCCCGAACTATTAAACCGAGAGCAATTTAAATATGCTCATTAGAAAGAAGATTAAATTTCCTTTAGAATAAACTTATTTAGACTTATTCTAGCACTGGGCCAATCACCTGTCTGGACTACAGCAGATTCAGAGAAATTTACTTAGCCTCGGATGTGGACAGTCTTCACGGAATCGACATGGCGCACATAAGGATATACGAATGGGAACATGGAACATTAAGACTTTAACTGGAAAAGAGGTTGAGCTGGTGGAGGAAATGAGGAAATACAAAGTAGAAATTCTTGGCATAAGTGAAGTAAGGAAGAAAGGCAGTGGTGAAATGAAGTTAGCCAGAAATTACTCCTTAATTTATGCTGTAGTTCCTAAAGGAATTTTCGCCAAGGAATGGGTAGGCCTAGTAATGTCGCCCAATATGCTTGATCGTTTAGAGAACTGGGAACCAATATCTCCACGATTGATCGTAGCAGATTTTAAGATGTCCATTGGTAGTGTTTCCATAGTTCAGGTGTATGCACCAACTGAAGATGCTAGTGTTATGGAAAAGGAGGCATTCTACTCGGATTTATAAAAAATTGTAGATAAAGCTAAGGAAAAAGGAAGATCAGTAATCCTGAGTGGGTATTTTAATGCCAGAACAGGAAATGATGTTAGATCAGGGTATGGCGTTCTGGGAAAGCATGGAGACTGGTGGACCGAAGACCTTCAACGGATAGTTACTACTCGGAAGAAGCTTGCCTGGAAAGCATACCTCTAAGATAGAAACGAGGAAAAACTGCAAAACTACCGGAGAGTCAGGAATGAATGCAAGGTAGCCGTTAGCCAGGCCAAGAAGCGCTCTTGGGAGGAATTCGGTAAAAAACTGAGTAAAGACCATCGTGAATCCATAAGAACTTTTTGGCGAAAAATTAAATGAATGAGAGGAAACAAAAACAAGCCTGTCAGAAACGTAAAAGATAACGATGGATCCCTGCTTACCGACAAAGAAAAGATCCTGAACAGATGGAAACAACATTTTCAGGAACTATTACTCTGAGAATCCAGAAATTCGTCACTGCCAAGAATGTGAGCCCTCTACTCTAGAAAGCAGAGGTAATAGAGGAAGAGGAGATAGAAGACGCTATCCAGACTCTAAAAACAGGAAAGGCACCGGGAAGGGATGGTATCCCCCCAGAATGTTTGAAATACGGTGGACAAGGACTCCTTAAAGCCCTTCAAAAGCTATTTCAGGAAGTATATGATAGGAAAAAAATTCCCAAGGACTGGGAATATAGCATAATCCTTCCAATCTATAAAAAAGGCAATATCACAGATTGTAATAATTATAGAACCATCAGTCTGCTTTCTGTGGTCTATAAATTATACACCTCTATCTTAGAAAAGAGACTCCGGCGGATTGTGGAGGGGCAGCTAGAAGGTTAACAAGCTGGTTTCCGTCCTGGCTGGCAGACCCAGGATCATTGCTGAAAAGGCCCGGGACAGAGACAAAAAGCTGTACCTTGCATTTCTCGATCTTAGGGCAGCATTTGACTCAGTTCCAAGAAAAGAAATTTGGAATGCTTTGGTTGCAAAGGGTGTGCCAGGAGATGTGATTGAGGCAGTGAAGTCAACCTACGAGGGAGCCACTGGAGTGATAAGGATAAATGTCATAGAATCAGAACCTTTCCCGATTGCAAGAGGAGTTAGACAGGGAGATAGTTTAATCCCCCTCCTGTTTATAAACTTTATAGACGAGATCCATAAAATCTGCAAGCGTCGGACTGCCTGGACTAAAATTGGATACTGGAATATGAGAACAGTCCTCGTACAAAGCTTTTTATATGCCAATGACATTGTCCTCATTTCCAATTCAAAGGAGAAACTACAGCAAGCACTGGTAGAATGGAAAGAAGAGCTGCTGAGGAAAGGTATGCGAATAAATGCCTCCAAGAGTAAAGTGCTGGTTTTGGCGAGAGAAGAACAGGAAGATGTCAAATTGGTTTGCAGCGGAGAGGTTGTTGAAGTGGTGATGGATTACACCTACTTAGGTACCGTAATTACTGACTAGATAAGATAGATGCAGAAATGTCAAACATAATATCGAAGGCAAATCAAGCATACTACCAGCAGCAGATCACTAGCAGTATCCTCAGCTGCCGTGAAGTGACTGAGCTGGATAAATGCTCCTCGACGCTAGAAATGGCACTGTGAGGAAGACAAAGAAGAAGAAGAAGACTTCAAAATGAGTTACCCAGCAGCCGTGGTCAGAACAACACCTCTGTGCCGTTCGTCTATTGATTTTGAAATAGGTGTCCATTCTCCACGAATTTTGGTACAGTACTAGTTTAATTATCAGTGAGTACGAAATTGAAATTCTGTGTGATTGGTATAGTATATCAGTGGTAATCGAATAAATAAAATATACCAGATTTGTTTAACTGTCTTCGTTATCAGCGAGCAAGAGGAGATAAGCCAGCCCCCACCACCAACCTTTCAGTCAGCTGCCCTTAGGGAACAGTCACTACATCAAAGGTTATAAATACATATTTTAATTTCTATCAATAACAATGAGTTCCGAAGCAAAATTAGATGAAATACTCCAAAAATGATGGACACAGTAGATCAGAAAATAAATCAAATAGTTGAAAATAAGAACAGAAACCAGGTAGAACAAAATATTAGAATTTCCAAAATCGAAAAGAAATGAGACCAAGATAGAAAAAAGAATGTGATCATAACAGGACTTAAATCTGAGAACTGGAGGGCTAAAGAAGGAGAAGTACTTGACATTTTAAGATTTTTATTGAATGATATTTGATATCACAAATATAAGGACAATAACAACTAAAAATTCGAGATCTCTCTGTCTGGTAAGTCTGACATCTATCTTTTTAAGAAATGATATATTAAGAGCTAAGAATAAATTAAAAGAAAGGTATCAATATATTAATATTAAAGAAGATCTGTCAGAAGAAGTACGAAAAATCCGTGCAGAGTTATTTCCATATCTGATAGCCAAAAAAGAGCAAGGGTACAAAGCAACTATTAGATACAATGATCGAAGGAAAATTATATTCTTTGGAAGATCTTAATAAAGAAACAAGCACAAGCAAAAGAATTAGAAGTGAAGAGAACTCAGCAGAATCACAAGAAAATACTACAAGTAATCAGAAAACTCCAGGGAAAAAACAATTATAGACTGAAAAAATTCGTAGAAGTACCAGTCTAGAAAGATATTATCCCATTAGTAGTAAAAGAAAGGAACAAACTAAGGTGACAAGAGAAGAACAAATTAACTTTTATTGGGCACGGTATTAACATTATTCACTGTTCACTCTATAAACACTACTAGAATTATAAGTTGGCTGAGGTAATTATTTTAATCTCCACATTGGATTTATTGTCCTAGGAGACTACAGATCCCTAGTATCAAAATTCTGCAACCTTTTCAAACTTATAAGTTCCTTACTTGGAACTTGCTCATTAGCCATGTACTTGGTTTTGGACTGGTTGACTTCTAGCCCAAGTCTACTGACAGGTCCCACCAGAGCCTGGAAAGCCTCAGATACAGCCTGAAAAGAGCCCGCTACAATGTTGATATTTTCCGCATAAGCTAGTAAATGAACAAACCCGATAAAGAGTTTTTCCTTGCCCTTTCAGTCAACTAGCATCTCTAATGCTTTTTCAAGGGCCAGATTGAATAATAGGCTGGCCTGTGCATCCCCTTGTCTGAGTCCCTTTCTTGCGAAAACTCCGCGGATCTTTGGCTATTTACCCTTACTGTATACCTCACTTCCTTCATAGTAAGCTTTATCAAATGTAAAAGCTTCTCAGGTATATTGAATTCTCTGAGGGCAATGTGCAGCTCTTCATGTACTATACTGTCGTATGCTGTTTTAAAGTCGACAAAAATATGGTGCATTTTTATCTTATATTATGCCCATTTTCAAGAATGGTCCACACAGAAAATATTTGGTCCGAGGTGGATCTTCCCTTTCTAATGCCAGATTGGTAAGAATCATGTTTTCTCTCAGCAAATGGCAAGAGTCACCTTAACAAAATGTTGGACAGTATCTTTTAGGCACCAGAAAGCAGTGAGATTCCTTGGCAATTGCTGCATACCATTCTGTCACATCCTTTTTGTGTATAGGGCCTATAATAGTTCTGCTCCAATTAGAAGACATCACCTCATCTGTGCAAATCAAGAGGAAGAGATCTTGTTGTGCTCTAAGGAACTAACTTCCACAGAGTTTAGCAGAGAGAGCATCCGCTCCGGGGGCCTTATTATTTTTTAGCCTGCTGATAGCATCTCTAATCGTGGGGCTCGAGACTTAGATCTTGTTCTTGCTGGTGGCTCAAGACTTAGATCTTGTTCTTGCTGGTGGCTTCTATTTATATCTTGTTCCTCCTGCGTTATCAGTTCTTCACTTTAGCCTCCATCTGTATTGTTGAGAAGATTATTAAAATAGTTTCTCCATTCTGCAAGAATGGAATGCATGGAATGCAAGAACCTCGAAGAACTGAAGATGAATGTTTAGCATTCGAAACTAGTTTTCAAATAAAATAATCTCAATAGAAGTGGCAATTAATTCATCAATCCTAAAATACGTCAAGCTATTGTTTATTAACTGAGTTAAAAAGTTTTACGTAAATAGTTGCTTATGCCGTAGTAAAAAGGAATATGTTTCAACTATGATTGACAATGTCTAGGTGCAGAAACAGAAAAGGTTAATTCTCCTCTGACTAAATGATCTCTAGAGCATATATAAACAGAAATATCCAGATTAAAAATTGGTAGTTTTATGTTTTGCGTTCTAATACCAAAGTGGTGCGTTCCTCAGGGTTTATCAGGAACTCATAGTTTGCAAGCATCACCAAAACATAAAGCTTATGATATAAGGGGCAAAGCTTAATGCAAATTATAAAGACCTCATAGCTTTCATTGTATGTGGTATTGAAAATGAAAAATGTATGCTTGGCACCTGTTCAGAATGTTCTGGACCAGATGCCCTGCTTGATTAAAAGGTAGCGTTTTTATTGAAGTTCACAGCTCTAGAACTCAAAACATTGTTGAGTCTCAGTCATAATTTTTTTGTGGTGTATTTGTATTAGTATAAAGAACATTTTATAAAATTTTCTTCAGAAATTGATCTATGAAAATTGGCAAAAACCTGCTTTCAGCCATTTTTGAAAAGCCATAGAGGAAAAAGGAGTATCTTCTCAAGACTAAAACGTATGCTGCTGGTAGTACTACGAGTACTCAACACAGAAATAAAATATTATTTGTGAGTCTTTTCTCCTTTCTAAAAATTTATGGCCTTAAAAATGAATGGTTTTTACATTGTTTTCCAAGTTTTTGAGAAAGAGTTTAAATAACTTTCTTGCATGATAGGAAAATTAAAATAATGTCCTTTTGAAGGTTATTTCATGCTGAACACACTAGTTTTTAAATTATTCTAATATCTTTAAAAATGACTTCGCAATTAAATTTTCCGCAAACCCCGGTTTTTATATAATTTAAACGAAATCATCATTTTAAAATGGCTGTCAAATAAAAAATATGGCTTATAAATTTTTTTCAATTGGAGTTTTGTTAATGCCTACCCATAGGGAATCCATGATAAAAGAATCAGGAAAATAAAATATGTTGAGCAACAAATTTTATTTATATTGGGTGATTTAAAATTGATTGACACGGATCGAACCTATGTTTTCCGAGTTATTTCGAAAAATGTTCCAAAACAATTTTAATTTTACTACAGTACACGGAATCTAGTGTGGTGGAATGGATATTTCACGGAATTTAATTAAAATTTGGTATATAGGATCTGATAGTAAATTTAACCAGCTTTGAGATGAGAAAATGAGAAATAATATTTTCCATTATTTCTAATCAGGTAACGATTGGTGAATTTTCTATCTGAGAAACATCAACAGAACTAGCGTGTCAAAAAGCCCCAACAAATGTAAATTTCAGTCAAACTGTGACTTTTGTTATTCAAACCAATACAGCTCCTAAACACTAAGTCCTATTTCTATGGCTAGAGCCCGCTGGTGTTCCAAAAGTCTCCTTATATTTTTATACACCTTACATTTTTAAATATATTAATAATAAGGATGCAGTTTTGTTGGTTGGTTATTTAATTTTAATTATTATATACTATATTTCTATAATTATTCAAATTTTCATTTTGAATAGTGAAAATTCTGTTTTGAATTCCTAATCATGACAGATGCAGATGCCACTTGAAAAAAAAAAAAAAAAAAAAAAAAAATAGATATTTTGTATTTTCGTATTTCTGCAGCTGTTGTTTCTATATATTATATAATATATAATTATAGAACCTATATATATATATATATATATATATATATATATATATATATATTTTTTTTTTTTTTTTTCATCAATATTTATTACGTGGAAGAGGAATAAAACATTTGATAGTATTGCTATTTTTATCTAGAGAGATAAGGTGAAACCCCAGATTTATAAAAAAGGGGTTTCAAAAATAGCTGTGTGATGGAATTTCCCACTGGCACTTCTCTAATCATTATGTTTACAACAAAAATTTACAAAGTGTTGAAGAATTATCTTTTTAGATACTAGAATTAATCAGATTTCTAATCTGGACTATATAATCAAACCATAATGATCTTGTACAAAATTGAATAAATTTTTGTAGTCATCACTTTTATGTGAAATCAGTATAAGTACTAAAGCTTTTTGATTTACATATTAAAAAAGTAAATAATTTTAGTGAAGACAGCTCATGGTATGCAGCAAATTTTAATTCAATTTTGTATCATAATAAAACTGTGTTTTCATCCAGTCAAACTCATGGTTCTCTAACATTTTTTGATAAACAAACTCTAAATATTCAAGCCTCACAGCTTTTAAATACTACTTTAGAAATTAAAAATTTAAACTTTCACTAAATACAAACCTTACATCTTTCACATCTTGTATCAACAAAACATACCTATAACTCTAACACTCTACACATATTTATTTTGTGGATAGTTTTTATTTGTATTATCATCTTTATATTAACCTTTGTAACTTTTATTTATTATTTTTACAAAACTAGAATTGTAACTCATTTAACCCAAAGCGGTGAAATTCGTATCTAGTTGGGGAGGAGTTACACTATATATTTTTCCTTAGATATTTTTAATTTTTACTTTTAAGCTTTCACTCCTAACTATCAGAATCTATTTCTTAGAAACCCCTCGTGAGAACTTGCTCTCCTGTGAGCTGTAATGTTAGCATAAAGCTTCCTAGAAAAAGCCATTGTAATCCTTTATAAACCTCAAGAAATTTCGTAACACTCTCTCAGTACATCCAGAGCCGTCTCTACGCCACTCTTCTGAAATTGTAACTTTTATTGAATAAACTTCTTCTTTTTTTAAAAAAGTCTTTACTTTTAAATTGAAGATAACTTTATATATATATTCTTTACTTTATATATATATATATATATATATATATATATATATATATATATATATATATATATATATTTTTATATGTAGTAATATAGCATAATTACTTTGACAATTTTTTATTAGCAATAGGTAATACTTTTTTTGTTTGTAAATAAATGATTTATCTTATTTTAAATAAATTAATATAAAAAGAATGTTTTTGTATTTACATCCTTTTTCACTTATAAATGAACCCTCTTATAATTCTAGTACATAAATCACCAAAAAGGATCATTAGGGAAGTGAAAGGGAAAGAAGTATGAGGTTAGGCCCATGTGTGGCACACCAAATGTCTTTGTGCCTGGTGGAAGATTAGGGATTAGGGTCCCACATTTGTATTCATAATCACTTTTCCTCTACCTTGCTTATAATGTGGTTTTTCCTAATTCCTCATTATAATTACATTTATAGACTTTGCATTTTTAAATATATTAACAATAAGTATCGAATTATAAATAAATTTCGAAGAATTTATCATATCTTATAAATAAAATATAAGAAAGGTCATGAAAACAAAGTTGCTGACGCACTATCGCGAGTAGAAATTAATTTAACAGAATCTGAAGACCCTGATACAATTATTAAGGATTTAATAGAACAATTTCACCGCGAAAATGAAACATCGGAAAATGCATTCCTTATCGTAAATTTTGATGAAAATGAAAATTTAGATAATATAACAGAAGAACCTGAAACAAATTCTGTTCTCTCTAATACTTTAGGAAACACAATAATCGAAATACCAATAGCAGACTCTCCAGTTAATTTAGGAAAAAATCAAATTATTTTAAATTAAGTTGATATTAATCCCGCGAAACCCAAAATCGAAAAACTTTTTAATAATACTAAAAACAGAATTATTGCTCAAATATCAAAGGAAAATTTCGAACAAGACATAATAAAATTAATTAAAGAATTCGTTGAACCAAAAGTTAAATATTATTTATTCTTTAAAACTGATTGTTAGAACCAATTTTATGAAATCATAGTAAAATATTTTAAACATTCGGAATTAAATTTTGTAAAAACTACAAGTAGATTAATCGATATTCAAGATCCTGAAGAACAAAATAGTTTAATAAATGATTAACATATTGGCAAAACCAACCACCGAGGTTCAGAAAAACATTTAATCGAATAAAAAGATTGTATTATTGGCCTAATATGAAAAATTTAATTCAAATTCAAATTAATAATTGCGAAATTTGTACGGTATCAAAATATGATCGGAATCCTTTAAAACTCCAATATAACGTTACTCAAACACCATCTAAACCATTTGAAATAGTTCACATGGATACAATCACACTAGAAAACAAAAAATATTTAACTCTAATTGACTCCTTTTCAAAATTTGCACAAGTTTATAAATTAAAAAATGTGGTCAAGCAACTGAAGTCGTAAATAAATTAATTTCTCATTTTTCTCATCACGGGTTACCGAAACAAATAATAACATAACATATTATAATTACTTTTATAGACTTTGCATTTTTAAATATATTAACAATAAGTATGCATTTTTTTTGGCTATATAGTTTTAATTATTTATTTACTAATACTTCTGTAATTATTCAAAATTTTCATTTTGGATTGTGAAAATAATATTTTGAATTCCAAAATGACTGGTGTATTCAATTGAAATGCTATTTCAGTTTGAGGCTGATCTAGTCATGAAAGATGCAGATGGGCACCAAAAAAAAAATGTTTTTGTATTGATGTTTTGTATTTTCGTAATTCCGCCGCTGTTGTTTGTATAATTATTTTTTTTTTTTGCCAATATTTATAATTTCTTGATGATAAAAGTATGGTTGACCGGATGATAAATGGAGAAGAAGAAGTCATCGTCCTTCTCCTCACAAGTGTGGTTCGGTGGCCCTGAAGAAGACCTGCAGGTCGAAACGTTGGCACGTATTAAAGAATTCTTCTTTGACGTGGTGTTACTTTGACTGCATCCCTGACTATCTTCTTCTCCATTTATAATTTCTTGTGCATCTGCATCTGCCTATAACCTAATTTAAAAAAAAAAAAAAAATGAAGTAGTTATTTTAAACCTAAAATTGTAAATATCACAAATATGGCCTTATAAACCAATTTCCTCAAATACTATGTCCATTTTAATTATAAATCTGTTTTCAGATCTGAAATATGTCTATTGGTTATGTAATTAGAAGGAATCTAAAATTAACCCCATAAGTGTTGCAATCTTTTGAGGCAGAAATACACTGAAGTGAAGGGACTTTTAGCCTTAAAGTTACTTATAAAAGCCTGCCATACAAATGAGAAGCCTGATCAATGTCCTTACTGTGACAATAAAGCAGTTTAAATTGCTTATTTCTTCTACAGTAGAACCTTACTAATCCGCCTCCGGCTAGTAGAATCTTCCCGCCGAGTCCAAAAGGGAAGGTTACCATATTTTCGCAGAATCCCTGATTGTCCTGTAAAATAGTACATTTTGGTATGCAAACCCGATCCTTTGCATACTAAAATGTACTATTTATGTCTTTGTCCCTGGCCGAAGGTTAGGGATTAGGGTCCCAGATTTGTGTTTATAATCGCTTTTTTCTCTACCTGGCTTATAATGAGATTTTTCCTGATTCCTCATTATAGTTTTATACACTTTGCATTTTTAAATATATTAACAATAAGTATGCATTTTTTGGCTATATAGTTTTAATTATTATTTACTAATACTTCTATAATTAGTCCAGTAAAATAGTACATTTTGGTATGCAAAGGATCGGGTAGTTTTGTTTAATTTATGTATTCTTAGTTTTTAGCTAAAATCCAAGACCTTGAAGACTGCCACTCGCTAACGTCAAAACGCGTCAAACATTTCTACAATTCAGGAAAATATCTGCTGCATGCATGGTTGGTTCCAAGGTAAAGCTTTTTAAAAAATCAAACTGTACAAGTTTTTACAATTTGAGCAGAAAATAAGCTCTTTAGCTTAAATATAAAATAAATGAAAAATGGATTATTTAATTAATTAATAGACTAACAACCAATCATGAAGAGATGTCACATAGTTTTTTATTGCTACTGCTGCTACTTCTTTGTTATTATGGTGTCCCAAGAACTGGGGGACTGGTCCAGGAAGCTGTTGTGGCATCTATTATGCTACTACAGGAGGCGGGGAAAAAGAATTTGTGAAGTTGGAATAGGAGGGTGAGGACGACAAAGTGTTAGGCAAGACTGTGTCTATTGTCAATGTGTTACCTTGTCCCCTTGGATATTAGAGTGAAATTTCTTTGGTCCTCGAAAGTAAAGTATGTCTTATATGCAGATTAAGCTTTAAGAGGGAGTTTTAAGGGTACCCATAACCCAAAAATACATCCCAGGGAGGCAAATCGTAGAGCTATCAGGGGCATATTTAAAAAAAGAATTGGATCCTATTAATGATGAGGGGAAGGCTTGTGGCACTAAAGAAGAGATTGATATATGGTCGGCCACCTTTAAGAGTTTACAAAAAGGGACATAATTGAAATGGGGATTTTGATGAAGCGGTATTCAGCTTTCTCAATTTTTCAAGGAATCCAAAATGTTTTACCAAAATGAGAAAGAAAAATAAATAATTATGGCTGATAAGGTTGCTGGGAAAGTGACGAATCCCCAGAGAGCCAATAAAAAAGATAGGAGCCATCAGTATGAATTGGCACAATATAATTATTATAATAGAAGAATAAAGTTTTTCCAACTATTATGAATGCTGACACTCCCAAACAGTGCCCTTTGAAGGTGGCAGAGGTTGAGTGCCACTTCAGAAACCTCTTTGAGAATCTGAATTCCCGCAAATGTGTGGATTATGAAAAGTGTGCCCCAAGGCCAAATTTGATATCCATATACATTCAATACATTCAGCAATCGAAAATGCTATCAAATCTACATCATTGGATACATTGGCTGGGCCTGATGTATTATTCCATGCGTTGAAATATTTTGATGTCTCCCACATCATAAGGAACACATGATAATGTTGAAGATAGCCTATGTACCGGAACTGCTGCCTCAGGGGCATACAATTCTGATTTACAAAGGTAAAGATGAAATCAAGGCTATTTCATCCTGGAGGCCTATTAACGTCTACTCAATTGTACGCTGCATAATAGAACAGGCTTTGGACTGGGAGCTTAGGAAACAGGTCAAAATCAGAGAGGTGTCATTAAAGGTCTCTTGGCAACTCATGGCAACACCAGAATTGTCGATGCAATCATAAAGGATTGCGCAGTGGCCTTTCTTGATATGTTTGAGGCTTTTGACAATATTGGGCATCATCACACAATTAGCTCACTGAAGCCTAGAGATGTGTCACCGGAATAAAGCAAGAAGGAACAGTAAAGTACCTGGGATGTACATTCTCGGGGGACCTAATATTTTACAAGGATACAGCTATAAAGATTAATAGTATTCTGCCCAAGTTAATAATGTCCAGTTTGCTTAATCCCGAGCAAAAGCTGAACATTGCCAACCAATATTTGTTCCGAGGTCTGAGATAACATCTTCTAAGTGTTCAAACTGCTGGCAAAGCTGCATCCTTCTCTACTTGATGGAAATAATAAAATGATCCGAAGAAGCATCAAGTCCATTGTCCGGTCTCCTTTGTAATTTAGAAAGTACAGTGTTTGATTTATTAAAAAGTTGTTTAAACAAAATGTTTTTAAATGAAACTGAAGATTCAACAGATAAGGACTCAAGTCCATTTTTTAAGTTGGTTCTAGCAATATTTCAAAATTTACCATCGCCATTAAGTCAGTATAGATTTATTATTTACGCATTGTTACTACAGTAAATAATTAGAAATAATAAATAAAAATGTATGGTTTTTTTAGTAATTTTGTTAACCCTCATTAAACTAAAACAAAGATTTCTTGTGCGTAGTACACAATTTAATAAAAATTGTAAACAGTATAACTCACTAAAAATGAATGAAAAATCTTCAAACACTTGACTAACT
Organism: Euschistus heros; assembly: GCA_003667255.2. Taxonomy (NCBI): domain Eukaryota; kingdom Metazoa; phylum Arthropoda; class Insecta; order Hemiptera; family Pentatomidae; genus Euschistus; species Euschistus heros. The sequence goes on from RCWM02000718.1 coordinate 440,189, forward strand.
CAGATGCCATAAAGTTTGTACTTTAAAGCAATAAAATAAAATATAAAAAAAAAGTAACCTGCTTTTCCTTGAAGTTTCATTGTGTTGGATTATATTCTTAATTTTATTTTTCTTAAGGTCACTATAAGTATCATCTTTTTAAAGGAATTTACAACTGGTTTTCTTGACCAAATATCTGTTAAGATTTTCCTCTAGTTCTCTCGATCTATGAGTTGTTCTGATGTCATGTCCTTTCTGTTTCTCTACCACTTAATCCTTCTGTCTTCCTATCTTCATTTTTTTTCTTCACCAAATCAATCTCCATAATTATCATATTTAGTCTTTTATGAACTCTCTCTCTCTCTCTCTCTCTCTCTCTCTCTTTCCAATTGGCCATCTAAGGACCACAACTTTCGACTTTTTTGCTGTTACTGAGCTGTGATGTTAGCCCAATACGATTTGCGCATTCTCTGGCTGTGCTGTTCTTTTCTCTCCTTCGTCCAAAGGGCGAGTTGTCCTGGAACCTCCTTTTTCATAAAATTCTCCTTTTATGAACTATTAAAAAAAAAAAAAATCATATAATATAATAAACTTTTATAAGTTCTTAGGAAATATTAACGTTATACGTTAATATTTATATTTTTTTTTTTAGGCACCAAGGATCCCATGGATGAGAAACCTCATCAGTGTCCTTATTGTGACTATAAAACCGTCCATGCTTCTAGTTTAAAGTCACATATAAAGGCCCGTCATACTGATGAGAAGCGTCATCAGTGTCCACATTGTGACTATAAAACAGTTTAAGCTTATACCTTAAAGTCACATATAAAGGCCCGTCATACAGATGAGAAGCCTCATCAGTGTCCACATTGTGACTATAAAACAGTTCAAGCTTATACCTTAAAGTCACATATAAAGGCCCGTCATACAGATGAGAAGCCTCATCAGTGTCCACATTGTGACTATAAAACAGTTCAAGCTTATACCTTAAAGTCACATATAAAGGCCCGTCATACAGAAGAGAAGCCTTATCAGTGTCCTCATTGTGACTATAAAACAGTTCAAGCTTATAATTTAAAGTCTCGTATAAAGGCCCGTCATACAGATGAGAAGCCTCACCAGTGTCCTCATTGTGACTATAAAACAATTCATAATTCTAGGTTAAAGTCACATATAAAGGCCCGTCATACTGGTGATAAGCCTCACCAGTGTCCACATTGTGACTATAAAACAGTTCAAGCTTATACCTTAAAGTCACATATAAAGGCCCTTCATACAGATGAGAAGCCTCATCAGTGTCCTCATTGTGACTATAAAACAAGTCATAATTCTAGGTTAAAGTCACATATAAAGGCCCGTCATACTGGTGATAAGCCTCACCAGTGTCCACATTGTGACTATAAAACAGTTCAAGCTTATACCTTAAAGTCACATATAAAGGCCCGTCATACAGATGAGAAGCCTCATCAGTGTCCTCATTGTGACTATAAAACAAGTCATAATTCTAGGTTAAAGTCACATATAAAGGCCCGTCATACTGGTGATAAGCCTCATCAGTGTCCTCATTGTGACTATAAAACAGTTCAAGCTTATACCTTAAGTCACATATAAAGGCCCGTCATACAGATGAGAAGCCTCATCAGTGTCCTCATTGTGACTATAAAACAATTCATAATTCTAGGTTAATCTAAGGACCACAACTTTCGACTTTTTTGCTGTTACTGAGCTGTGATGTTAGCCCAATACGATTTGCGCATTCTCTGGCTGTGCTGTTCTTTTCTCTCCTTCGTCCAAAGGGCGGGTTGTCCTGGAACCTCCTTATTCATAAAATTCTCCTTTTATGAACTATTTTAAAAAAAAATTCATATAATATAATAAACTTTTTATAAGTTCTTAGGAAATATTAACGTTATACGTTAATATTTATTTTTTTTAGGCACCAAGGATCCCATGGATGAGAAACCTCATCAGTGTCCTTATTGTGACTATAAAACCGTCCATGCTTCTAGTTTAAAGTCACATATAAAGGCCCGTCATACTGATGAGAAGCCTCATCAGTGTCCACATTGTGACTATAAAACAGTTCAAGCTTATACCTTAAAGTCACATATAAAGGCCCGTCATACAGATGAGAAGCCTCATCAGTGTCCACATTGTGACTATAAAACAGTTCAAGCTTATACCTTAAAGTCACATATAAAGGCCCCTCATACAGATGAGAAGCCTTATCAGTGTCCTCAATGTGACTATAAAACAGTTCAAGCTTATACCTTAAAGTCACATATAAAGGCCCGTCATACAGAAGAGAAGCCTTATCAGTGTCCTCATTGTGACTATAAAACAGTTCAAGCTTATAATTTAAAGTCTCGTATAAAGGCCCGTCATACAGATGAGAAGCCTCACCAGTGTCCTCATTGTGACTATAAAACAATTCATAATTCTAGGTTAAAGTCACATATAAAGGCCCGTCATACTGGTGATAAGCCTCACCAGTGTCCACATTGTGACTATAAAAACAGTTCAAGCTTATACCTTAAAGTCACATATAAAGGCCCTTCATACAGATGAGAAGCCTCATCAGTGTCCTCATTGTGACTATAAAACAAGTCATAATTCTAGGTTAAAGTCACATATAAAGGCCCGTCATACTGGTGATAAGCCTCACCAGTGTCCACATTGTGACTATAAAACAGTTCAAGCTTATACCTTAAAGTCACATATAAAGGCCCGTCATACAGATGAGAAGCCTCATCAGTGTCCTCATTGTGACTATAAAACAAGTCATAATTCTAGGTTAAAGTCACATATAAAGGCCCGTCATACTGGTGATAAGCCTCATCAGTGTCCTCATTGTGACTATAAAACAGTTCAAGCTTATACCTTAAAGTCACATATAAAGGCCCGTCATACAGATGAGAAGCCTCATCAGTGTCCTCATTGTGACTATAAAACAATTCATAATTCTAGGTTAATCTAAGGACCACAACTTTCGACTTTTTTGCTGTTACTGAGCTGTGATGTTAGCCCAATACGATTTGCGCATTCTCTGGCTGTGCTGTTCTTTTCTCTCCTTCGTCCAAAGGGCGGGTTGTCCTGGAACCTCCTTATTCATAAAATTCTCCTTTTATGAACTATTTTAAAAAAAAATTCATATAATATAATAAACTTTTTATAAGTTCTTAGGAAATATTAACGTTATACGTTAATATTTATTTTTTTTAGGCACCAAGGATCCCATGGATGAGAAACCTCATCAGTGTCCTTATTGTGACTATAAAACCGTCCATGCTTCTAGTTTAAAGTCACATATAAAGGCCCGTCATACTGATGAGAAGCCTCATCAGTGTCCACATTGTGACTATAAAACAGTTCAAGCTTATACCTTAAAGTCACATATAAAGGCCCGTCATACAGATGAGAAGCCTCATCAGTGTCCACATTGTGACTATAAAACAGTTCAAGCTTATACCTTAAAGTCACATATAAAGGCCCCTCATACAGATGAGAAGCCTTATCAGTGTCCTCAATGTGACTATAAAACAGTTCAAGCTTATACCTTAAAGTCACATATAAAGGCCCGTCATACAGATGAGAAGCATCATCAGTGTCCACATTGTGACTATAAAACAGTTCCATTTTTTAAGTTGGTTCTAGCAATATTTAAAATTTACCATCGCCATTAAGTCAGTATAGATTTATTATTTACACATTGTTACTACAGTAAATAATTAGAAATAATAAATAAAAATGTATGGTTTTTAGTAATTTTGTTAACCCTCATTAAACTAAAACAAAGATTTCTTGTGCGTAGGAGTACACAATTTAATAATAATTGTTTATAGTAAAATTCACTAATAATGAATGAAAAATCTTTAAACACTTGACTAACTCAGATGCCATAAAGTTTGTACTTTAAAGCAATAAAATAAAATATAAAAAAAAGTAACCTGCTTTTCCTTGAAGTTTCATTGTGTTGGATTATATTCTTAATTTTATTTTTTCTTAAGGTCACTATAAGTATCATCTTTTTAAAGGAATTTACAACTGGTTTTCTTGACCAAATATCTGTTAAGATTTTCCTCTAGTTCTCTCGATCTATGAGTTGTTCTGATGTCATGTCCTTTCTGTTTCTCTACCACTTAATCCTTCTGTCTTCCTATCTTCATTTTTTTTTCTTCACCAAATCAATCTCCATAATTATCATATTTAGTCTTTTATGAACTCTCTCTCTCTTTCTCTCTCTCTCTTTCCAATTGGCCATCTAAGGACCACAACTTTCGACTTTTTTGCTGTTACTGAGCTGTGATGTTAGCCCAATACGATTTGCGCATTCTCTGGCTGTGCTGTTCTTTTCTCTCCTTCGTCCAAAGGGCGGGTTGTCCTGGAACCTCCTTATTCATAAAATTCTCCTTTATGAACTATTAAAAAAAAAAAATCATATAATATAATAAACTTTTTATAAGTTCTTAGGAAATATTAACGTTATACGTTAATATTTATTTTTTTTAGGCACCAAGGATCCCATGGATGAGAAACCTCATCAGTGTCCTTATTGTGACAATAAAACCGTCCATGCTTCTAGTTTAAAGTCACATATAAAGGCCCGTCATACTGATGAGAAGCCTCATCAGTGTCCACATTGTGACTATAAAACAGTTTAAGCTTATACCTTAAAGTCACATATAAAGGCCCGTCATACAGATGAGAAGCCTCATCAGTGTCCACATTGTGACTATAAAACAGTTCAAGCTTATACCTTAAAGTCACATATAAAGGTCCGTCATACAGATGAGAAGCTTCACCAGTGTCCTCATTGTGACTATAAAACAATTCATAATTCTAGGTTAAAGTCACATATAAAGGCCCGTCATACTGGTGATAAGCCTCACCAGTGTCCACATTGTGACTATAAAACAGTTCAAGCTTATACCTTAAAGTCACATATAAAGGCCCGTCATACAGATGAGAAGCCTCATCAGTGTCCTCATTGTGACTATAAAACAAGTCATAATTCTAGGTTAAAGTCACATATAAAGGCCCGTCATACTGGTGATAAGCCTCATCAGTGTCCTCATTGTGACTATAAAACAGTTCAAGCTTATACCTTAAAGTCACATATAAAGGCCCGTCATACAGATGAGAAGCCTCATCAGTGTCCTCATTGTGACTATAAAACAATTCATAATTCTAGGTTAATCTAAGGACCACAACTTTCGACTTTTTTGCTGTTACTGAGCTGTGATGTTAGCCCAATACGATTTGCGCATTCTCTGGCTGTGCTGTTCTTTTCTCTCCTTCGTCCAAAGGGCGGGTTGTCCTGGAACCTCCTTATTCATAAAATTCTCCTTTTATGAACTATTAAAAAAAAAAATTCATATAATATAATAAACTTTTTATAAGTTCTTAGGAAATATTAACGTTATACGTTAATATTTATTTTTTTTAGGCACCAAGGATCCCATGGATGAGAAACCTCATCAGTGTCCTTATTGTGACTATAAAACAGTTCAAGCTTATACCTTAAAGTCACATATAAAGGCCCGTCATACAGATGAGAAGTTTTTTGAATCATATTATCTGTCAGCTCTTCCTTTCCAGAATCTTTTATAGGAGTCAAAAACTATACCTACCCTATTAGCATTATTTGAGAGAGAATTGAGTCCGGTTAAAATTATAGGAAACAAAATCATGGAATAAAATGCGTTGAAATTTTCTCTTGAACAAGGTGATTAAATGTATACACATCAATCATGGCATCAACACTATAAACGAAGAAAATATCCTAATAGCACAATCTGACAGACGTTTTTGTGTAAGCAATGTACTGTTTCAATAGAATGTTCCTCTCTAATGAATTAAATCAATTATGGTTTCTTTTTGGGAATGATTAAACCTCAGAAAGAAATTTATTACTTCGCAACTATGAAATAAAACTTTATGCACACTAGGCGGCATATAATACCAATCATAGTTTTCCAAATTTAATTTTAATGTGCCTTTTAATAAAACTCTAAATGTGTCAACATTCCGCGCTTGTTAGAGGACAAAGGTTTCAAAATCAAATGAAATTTAGTTATCAGCTCTTCATTCAAACCAGTTCAATTCAAACCATTTCAGCGCTGACCTTGAAATTGGCAAAAAATGTTTTGGACGTATTTCCTTTGTTTGAAGAACCAAACCCAGGTTTTGGTATGCCTGCAATAAAGGATAAGCGCGATTTCAATTATTTTCTTGTTTTTTTCGTGAATGTTTTTCAAATCGTCATCCTTAACCTGCGATTTTTTTAAAAGGAAGTCTATATGAAATATGAATTAGACATTAAAAAAACTGATTCATTTGAACTTGAGTTTGTTTCTGGTAATATGTTGGCCCCTTTACCATCTTACATTGTAATGTGAAATTGAAAAGTAATATTCCTCCGAGAATTTCTGTTAATAATTGACACTCTTGTTTTCTGATTAGGGCTTAATTCTCTTTTACTAATAAAAATTTGATAGGCCTGCAAAAAAGGGTTGATGATGGATGGAGGTTAACCCAAAAATCTCTCCGATACAACAGGCAAAAACGATTTTTTGGAATCTGAAGGTGCAAAAGATCCGTAAATGCAGAAACTCTGTCTGGACCTTTTGAATTTATCCAAGTTTCCCGAACCTCAATGTTTTTCAGATCTATGATGTTTTCTGTAAGAATAAACAGAGAACCCTTCAAAGCACGAATGATTTGTGTTTTCATGATGTAAATTTGTTATTAAATCAAAGTATTTCAAAAACTAAGGATGTTTTGTGTCGAAATTGAAATATGTCGATTTTAAGTAAAAAAAAAAAGAAGATTATAATGATATTAACAAAAAAAACTGTTATTTAAAGATATTAAGGGAAAAAAAAATTCAAAGATATTAATGAAAACATGGTTATTACTCACCTTCTTCGATGCCTGCCGTACTAAAAATTCAAGTGACGTTGATGTGTACTTAACATTAAATAAGGGCCCGCTAAATTGATATTGTTTCGCTGCGACAGATAAGCGATCTGCCATTTGTTCAAGTTCAAACATGATTTCTATCCTTTGTTTTTGTTATATGGGATTAAAAGCTACAATTCCATATCATTGAGGTCACTATGAAAGGATTATTAAAGGAAACCAAGTTTGAAAAAATAATCGCATTTCTGACTTTTTTCTAATGCTTTTTTTTCGAGACCGATGGAATGAAAAGAATACCGAGACTGATGTAACGAAAAAAGAACGATACGGATGTAACGAAAAACCACCGAGACCGATGTTACGACAAAATAACGAGGCCGATAGAACAAACAGACCGAGACCAATGTGACGAAAAAAGAACGAGACCGATGGAATGAAAAAAGACAGAGACAGTTGTAACGAAAAATGAACAGTACCGATGTAACGAAAAACGACCGAGACCGATGTAAGTATGAAAGACCAAAGGAACGGAAAAATCGAAGCCTTATACCGTTATCTCCTTGGAATCGTTTCTCGTCCCGTTCCACCAGTAACGGACCATCCCACTAGAGTCTGGGGATAAGATATTCCATGAGCCGAGGATGGCCGATTCCACCCGAACCTCCCCCACTATATTCTCTCGTAGCTCTTCTTACCTTGCGGATAAGATATTCCATTCCCGTCGCCCTCACTATTCTACTGTAAGACCAGAGTATGGGGATATGGTATTAATTAATAATAATATTGATTAATATTATATAATAATTAATACTATATTAATATTAATTAATTAGTCAATTATATATTTTTTTAATTGAAAATTTAAACGTAATAAACATACATACATTTAAACGTAACAATTTTTATACTAAAAACTCATTTCATTATCAGATTCCTCATCTCAAAAAACATGTATAAATCAAATTAGGTCGAAATAAAAAAAATGAAGGTTTTTTTATTTTTTAAAAATATAAGTGAAGAAATTTTTTTTAACTAAAAACTGATTTCATTATCAGATACATCATATCAAATAACACGCAGAAACCAAATTAGGTCGAAATCAAAAATTAAAATTTTTTTACCTCCAAGAATGTGTAGGATTTTAGAAGGCAAAGAGCCTGTCAACTTGCTTCAAAACGTAAACAATTAGCGCTATCTCACAGATTTCGCCACCGATTAAAACCAAATTTTAAGGGCATATAGAAGTCGTAAAAAACCGCATAGATTAGCTCAAATCCGGAGGTCTCAGGATATCTCCTTACTGAGATACCTCCAGTTATATTTCACCTCGGAAAATTACTTTTTGCCCACTGAAATTTGGAATAAACTCAACGTTATATACACAAATAGAAAGCGAAATGCACGCTGATTCTAGTGATGCCTTTACTATTTTAATCGGTTGACGACAGCAAATGTTACAGCCGCTGGGGAAAAAAAATAAAACTAATTTTTATAAATATATTTATAAAATTACCTTCTTACTGTGCGGATAAGATATTCCATTCCCGTCGCCCTCACTATTTCTACTGTAAGACTAGAGTATAGGGATGTGGTATTAATTTATAATAATATCGATTAATATAATATGTAATAATTATTTACATTATAATTAATTAACATTATAATTAACACAGACATCGCTAGGTGGATCAGTGTGAGGAGGCTCAGGTGGGCGGGGCACATCGCCAGGATGGATCCGAACGAAATTCCAAAAAAATTAATTATTGAGACTATTCATCAAACTAGAAGAGTCGGACGACCCAAAATGAGATGGATGGATAGCGTCCGTGCAGATGCCAGGAACATCCTTGGAACACCAGACTGGATGGCTGCTGCACAGAATAGAGATGAATGGCGAAAACTTTTGGAGAGGGCCCTGATTCAGCTATGAATTGTTGCGCCGCATATGTATGTATGTATGTATAATAATTATAATGTAAATAAGTATTTTCTGATTTTGATCAAATTTAATGTTTAAGGGTTTTCTTGTGCTCTGAATCCAGGTCTGAGGTCAGTTTTCCATTAAAAAAATTTCCCATTGTTTTACAGCTGATTTTATTGGAATGTGGCCATATTTTTCGATTTATTGAGTTTCCTCAAGCCAGGTCGTGTTTTGAGGATAAAGAAAGTATTTTTATTTCAAATTGCAAACAAAAATACAACTTTACCTGAAAAAATCTTTTATCTATTTTGACTGGAAGCTGAGAAAAAAAAATAAAACGTATTATAAAATTACCTTCTTACCGTGCGGATAAGATATTCCATTCCCGTCGCCCTCACTAATGCTACTATAAGACTAGAGTATGGGGATATGGTATTAATTTATAATAATATCGATTAATATAATATGTCATGATTAATACAATATATTAACATTAATAATTAATTAGTCTAATATATTTTTTTTAATTGAGCATTTAAACGTATTAGTAAACATACATAAATTTAAACGTAACAATTTTTATACTAAAAACTCATTTCATTTTCGGATTCCTCATCTCAAAAAAACTTTTTCGATAAATTTTGTATCGAATTTATTGATTATGTGTATTATATATTTTGATATAATTCAATGAAAGATTAAAATAATTTTAAAAATGAAAGAAATCAAGAAATGACAATTGTAGATTTTATTATTTTTTATAAGGTAATATCGAATGGTGTTTTGAAAATACAAGTTAAAAGACTGGAAATACGTTAACAGTTTATGTCTGGTAATCTTATTTAAACCATTCTGGTAAAGTAAATATTAAATAAAAAATATAAATAAGTTAGAAAAATGTTATAGAAATATTAAGTTTAATTAAATTTGAAAAAGAAGATCTAATAGATTTTATATTATTGATCTTATCTAATTGAAAAAGAAACATGGTTGGTATTAAACAAATTGTTTTTAGGGAATGTTATTTTTCCTAAATATATGCTGGCACAAACGAACTGAACACGTATCAGTAGACACACCTTGACATAACCACTTTTTAATAAAACACAAATTAATAATATATACTTATATTTCAATAATACTTTATTCTAAGTAGATATCCATATTATGCATAGTTGTTTGTATGTACAAGAAATCCAAAGCTTATATAACATGAATAAAGGATAGTCATTTTTCACATGTAAATATATGTATGTAATAGCCTTTTGGCAACATTTGTAACAAAATATGTTATAAATGTTTAAAAAAAAAAAAGGAATGTAATTTTAAGAAATTTAATTTTTTAAACTTTACATCACTTGTCCTGTATAATAAATTGTCAATTTTATTGTATCAGGTCGAGTAATAAGTAACTTCTGATGCAGCTAAGTAGAATCTATTGTTGGCATCTACCGGCAATGGGTTACCAAGACAAGTTTTAGTTTTAACTAAATAATATTTTTTTCACTTTAGTTAATACTAGCATGCCCAGTCGCGGCTTCGCCCGCTATTATAAGTAAAGAACTTAGATAGGTTTAACTAATAACAGAAGTTTTATTTTTTAACAACAAAAATCTTATCATGCAGTTGAGAATTGTTTCATCGCAATATTTCTACATATTTTCACTCAAAGCTGTAATTTTTAACCCGGTATTATTGCAATGATTAGTTGGTTGAAATTTACTTAAAATCATAGATTAGAATTAATGATTGAATTTCCAATAATGAGTTTGTAATTCAGATGGGCAGAGACTTTTTAGGACGAAACTATGGCGGATAATGGACTGCATTATCAGTGCTTACAACCCTATTAATAGAGATATTCTCTGTCACAATTTACGTTTTCAATAATAATGTTATTAATTTCATTTGGTTGGATTTTAATTTTTATCTAACTATAAAAGTTAATGACTGAGTAACAAACTTCTGCCGCTTAACACTGTGAATTTAAATTATTATTATAGTAATGAAGATTTTGTAGTTATAATTTGGTACAGATGGGCTTAATAATTTTACCATTGCAAACTCTGTTGCAGAATGTCGCTAACCACATATATCGTTCGATTATTAAACATCCCTAGGATCCAAACGTCACACTAAATATTTATAGTTTTTTTTATAACAATTTATTTGAATTAAGCCAATTTTATTATAAATTTCTATCTCTACATACCATAAGACTGTACCGTTATAACCTCTTTTAAATGACACTCGCCACTTATTGTTCAATTTTCAAAATTCACTGCCTACCACACATTTATCGTTTTTTGAGCAACAGTTTAATAGAAAATATGTAAATTTTCTTATTGCTAAACATTCCTTCAACTAAGAAGATGATGTAGTTAAGATTTAGTAAAGATTGATTCAGTAGTTTTTGCGGTTAGTTTTGTTTTATAAATGAGTAAATTTCATGAGTAAAAATTAAATTTTTCAATTTATTCATGGTTACACTCCTAACAAACACCTGGCTTGAGGAAACTCAATAAATCGAAAAATATGGCCACATTCCAATAAAATCAGCTGTAAAACAATGGGAAATTTTTTTAATGGAAAACTGACCTCAGACCTGGATTCAGAGCACAAGAAAACCCTTACACATTAAATTTGATCAAAATCAGAAAATACTTATTTACATTATAATTATTATAATGTAAATAATTATTACATATTATATTAATCGATATTATTATAAATTAATACCACATCCCTATACTCTAGTCTTACAGTAGAAATAGTGATGGCGACGGGAATGGAATATCTTATCCGCACGGTAAGAAGGTAATTTTATAAATATATTTATAAAAATTAGTTTTATTTTTTTTCCCAGCGGCTGTAACATTTGCTGTGGTTAACCGATTAAAATAGTAAAGGCATCACTAGAATCAGCGTGCATTTCGCTTTCTATTTGTGTATATAACGTTGAGTTTATTCCAAATTTCAGTGGGCAAAAAGTAATTTTTTTAAAACTTTCCGAGGTGAAATATAACTGGAGTTATCTCAGTTAGGAGATATCCTGAGACCTCCGGATTTGAGCTAATTTATGCGGTTTTACGACTTCTATATGCCCTTAAAATTTGGTTTTAATCGGTGGCGAAATCTGTGAGATAGCGCTAATTGCTTACGTTTTGAAGTAAGTTGGACTGCCTTCTAAAATCTTGGAGGTAAAAATATTTTAATTTTTTATTTCGTCCTAATTTGGTTTCTACCTGTTATTTGGTATGAGGAATCTGAAAATGAAATCAGTTTTTTGTTATCTAGTTTTTAGACTATTAACTGTAGGAGCAATTGGAAATTGGTTTATAAAATTCCGATCTGGATATACATCCTTAATAAACGAACCAATGGTGGACGTTCTAACATAGACGACAGCCTTTTAAAGGCAAAATCGGAGGAAATTTTACATTAGTCAACAGGGAAGCTAGAATGCATTACAATAAACTGTTAATTGCCACCTGGAGAAATTAAATAAAGTGAACATGTTAGGAGTATGGGTACATCACAATCTCAGAAAAAGGAATGAAGAACATCGCATGTCAATCGCGACAGGTCTGCTCTTACAGGTAAAAAAATGATCCTCTTTTAAACAGGATTATAACCGGCGATGAAAAGTAGGATATCAATATAATATAGCCCACAAATGACAGTGCCTTGAGAAGGATCAACCACTCCTACCAGATCCGAAAGCAAACATCCATTGCAAGAAGATTTTATTATATAAATGATAGGATTGTCAAAGAAGTTGTTTTCACGATTTGTTAAAATCAAGTTTAACGATTTCTGCGGATATATACGTTGATCAATTACAAAGAGTGCAAAAGAAACTCCGTAAAAAACATCCTACACTCATCATTCTTTTATACAACTACATATACCAAGGGTGCCTTAATAAAACATTCTTGAGGCTGGATGGTCTGTTTTAACATATCTACTTTACTTTCTTGCCCCGACAGACTACCATCTTTTCTGTCCCTTAAAAAATTTTGTGAATGGAAAAGCCTTCAATTCTGAAAAGCAAGTCAGGCGGACAGTAGAAAACTTCTTCCAGTTTAAATCGACAACATTTTATAAGGAAGGAATTGATAAACTGCCATAGAAGATAGGAGAAGGTTATAGATAGTAGTGGTAAACGTTCTCGCCATTTGATTTTCTTCATGTTTGTACTCATAACTGTTCCTCCCGGAGATCCGATTGAGGAACTTACTCCGGATGATATCTGATATGTTTGCGCCAATCGGTGCTCTTGTGAGGGGGGGGAAAGGAGAAAAAGTGTAATATATCGTACATAGTCACGCACTTTATAAAGTTACTAGATAACTAGCCCTTATCTACACTAATCCCCTTACAGGAATATTCGTTCTCACTTTTTTACTGTCTTCTGACCTGTACGCACCATTATCTTTGTTCAAGACCCTATGGTCTTCCTATGTTTTTCATGCCCAAGGCTAATATTAGCTTTCCCAAAGTTTTTTCTTTCTTAAAGTGTTTTTTTTTTTTATTCCTATGACATTTACTAAAGACTTAACATTCCCATTAATGAGTGGTGATTTAATAGGAGGATATCCTGATCAAGTTTTGCAGCCTGCGAGTATCGTTCGCCTGCCCGAGACGCTTTTAGAGGCCTCCATGACGCGGAAGTACGTCGGCGGCTATAACAAGGTGGTTTGTCTGTGATATTTGGTTAGGTTACCTTCTGATTGAAATCTCCCCAAAGGTGCGAACACTCATTTTTATAGTTTCCATACAGTCCTATTTCCAAAGGTCGATGAGAGTTTGTGGAGTCGCATCGAAAAATATCTCGATCTTTCACTAAACATGTTGGTCCTCCGGGCCGGATGTTGTGCCACATTAAATCGAGTGTTTTCGCAGTTTTGGGGCGATTAATCATCCACTCATTTTCTTGTTTTGTTTGTTTTTACTGATTTTTATATTACATTGCAAAGTTTTGCTCATTTTGTGTTCAAGTTTCATAATTTCCAGTGATTACCGATTTTAAAGTGACGCTATAGTCAGCCATTTTTTCTAGTTTAAACGATCAGCTGTGATCTGACGTCACACCTACAAACCATTTTACTACTGACGTACTTGTTACGTCATCTCCTACCAAACCCCGCCATTTTTGTTCTATTCAAGCATCGGTTGCATTTACGTAATAATTAGTGTAATCAATTTTGCAACTTTTTCTCCTTTCCTTTTCTGTGCCTTATATATTACAATTTCCTTTTATTTCTATTTCTGTATATTCTGTATTTTTCACAATGCCTGTAGAAGAAAAAATATTGTTCAAGCACAACTATTGGCAAAAAAGGGAAATGGTATTTGCTGATATAACTAGCAGTTGGGCCCAAATTAAAGCTTCTTCTGTCGAGGAAATTTTTTCTGTTCAGGCTCTTTACGAGGATATACCCTCCCTTCAAGGTAAGTTTGAAACGGTAAATGAAAAAAATCAGTGACCTAAATGTTCTCCTATCTAAACAGAATCAAGTAGATACCCAAGCCCCGGCTATAGACTTTAATGATATATTACGCAAAATTAAGACTAAATTCTGTCAATTGAAAAAAGAAGAGTCCATTATAACCTCCACACCTGTTGCCAGCCCTGGCATTACCTTTAAAACATTTTCCTGGGCCTCTTCTAAATATCCGTGCCGATAAGCCGGCCGAGCCGCCTTGCTGCCGTACTCCTTTCCTCGATAGCCTGGGGGTCCTCAGGGTGGGGGCGGCATACTTGGCAACGCCGTTCTAAATTATAATTCACAACGTTTTAAGTGGACCCAAAGTCTAAGCCGCTGAAACAGGGCAACGTTGTTGTGGGCCTAACGCTGTTATTGTACAAATTTGTTGATGCCTGCCCACCATTTTCATTGTATAACTTTTTGGAATAAAATTGGGCAACATCCCAATTTTGGTGGGCGGTATGTTCCCGCCAATCGGCGCTCTTGTGAAGGGCACCCATTATCTTTGTTCAAGACCCTATAGTCTTTCTCCCTTTTTCATGCCCAAGGCTAATATTAGCTTTCCCAAAGTTTTTTTCTTTCTTAAAGTGTTTTTTTTTTGTTTCCTATGACATTTAATAAAGACTTAATATTCCCATTAATGAGTGGTGATTTAAGAGGAGGATATCCTGATCAAGTTTTGCAGCCTGCGAGTATCGTTCGCCTGCCCGAGACGCTTTTGGAGGCCTCCAAGTCGCGGAAGTACGTCGGCGGCTATAACAAGGTGAGTGGTTTGTCTGTGATATTTGGTTAGGTTACCTTCTGATTGAAATCTCCCCAAAGGGTGCGAACACTCATTTTTATAGTTTCCATACAATCCATTTTCCAAAGGTCGATGCGAGTCTGCGGAGTCGCATCGAAAAATATCTCGAGCTTTCACTTAACAATATATATATTAACTTTATTGATCAATTCACCCGTCTTCAACTACAGATATTCAGAGAATGTATATTCAAAAAAAAAAAAAATTAATAATATACTTTTATTAACTTCATCTGTAAGTAACAGAATCGAATTGTAGTTGGTTTTAGGTTTTTATATGGTCCAGATAGGTCCTGAGAATAAAAACTCAAAAATGTAACTAAATCTGATAAGGGAAAAAACATGTCTGGGGAGAAAAAACACCCAAACTTTTTGAGCCGAATTAGATTCAGGCATTTAGCCACCATCAATTGTCAAACATAGATGAATTTTGCCAATTTTCACAAAAAGTATTATTAATTAGTTTTGGTCATGTTTAAAAGTCTGTAACACAGATAGGACTAATAAAATCAAATAATATTATATACTAACAGTTGTAGATTATTACATTTTGTACAAGATATGATTTTTAAAGTAAAAATTTGCCCATTTCTACTCTGAGATGTGTCAAAAACCAAAATTGTTAGTTGATTTTGGATAAAACTATGTTAAAATGGCAAACAAATCACAAATAGTACACGGAAATCAGCTTCAAACCTTTAACTCTAAAAATTAAAAGGCCTGACTCCTGCAAATTGAACATCACCCTTAGCTTTTTAGATAGGTTTGCTATAAAAGCGTGTTTTTCTAGTTTTTTTAACTATAACTTTTTGTTTTAAAATGTCATTTAGACAATTTTGATGTCAACAGTGATACCACTCCAAATGTGACTGAAGAGAGCCTCTCAACATTCAAGTCAATTTCTTGGTTTATATTTAAAAAAAAAAAAAAAAAAATCTGGTAAAGAAGAACAGATATCATTCACAAATGCTAATTTCATTATCAGTGGTGTATTTGATGATGAAGAAACATACACAAAGATCAAACATTAAAAAAAAATTAACATTTATAGGTAATCAATAAATAAAGTAATAAAAAAAAACAATATTATATCAGTGTAAATTATAACAAAACAAATATTTAAATTGTAAATTATAACAAAACAAATCTTTAAATTGTAAATTATAACAAAACAAATATTTAAATTGTAAATTATAAAAAACAACCGTTACTAAGTATTGAAACAAGTAAACTGGTTATCGTTGTAATGAGCCAGTACATTTACAATGAGAATGTTATATTATTGTTGGGAATGCTTATATTACTCATGTAAAAAAAAAAGAAGAATTGATAATTACAAAAAAATCTGTTTACATTAAAAGAATTTTTATGTATTTACAAATTACAATATATGACTTATAAGCTCGAACTGCTTTATAGTCACAATGATGACACTGATGAGGCTTCTCATCTGTATGATGGGCCTTTATATGTGACTTTAAGGTATAAGCTTGAACTGTTTTATAGTCACAATGTGGACACTGATGATGCTTCTCATCTGTATGACGAGCCTTTAGATGTACCTTTAAATTAGAAGCATAAACTGTTTTATAGTCACAATGAGGACACTGATGAGGCTTCTCATCTGTATGATGGGCCTTTATATGAGACTTTCAATTAGAAGCTTGAACTGTTTTATAGTCACAATGAGGACACTGATGAGGCTTCTCATCTGTATGACGAGCCTTTATATGTAACTTTAATTTAAAAGATCGAACTGTTTTATAATCACAATGAGGACACTGATGAGTCTTCTCACCAGTGTGACGGGCCTTTGTATGTAACTTTAAGCTACGAGCTTTAACTGTTTTATAATCACAATGAGGACACTGATGAGGCTTCTCACCAGTATGACGGGCCCTTGTATGTAACTTTAAACTACGAGCTTCAACTGTTTTATAGTCACAATGAGGACATTTATAAGGCTTCTCATCTGTATGACGGGACATAATATGTAACTTCAAATAAGAAGCTTTAACTGATTTATATTCACAATAAGGACACAGATGAGGCTTCTCATTTGTATGATGGGCCTTTGTATGTAACTTTAAACTACGAGCTTCAACTGTTTATAGTCACAATGAGGACACTGATGAGGCTTCTCACCAGTATGACGGGCCTTTATATGTGACTTTAAACTAGAAGCATGAACTTTTTATAGTCACAATGAGGACACTGATGAGGTTTTCACCAGTATGGCGGGACATAATATGTAACTTCAAATGAGAAGCTTTAACTGCTTTATATTCACAATGAGGACACTGATGAGGCCTGTCATTTATGGGATCCTTGGTACCTACAAAAAATAAATAAAAACATTAAACGTTAATATTTCCTAAGAACTTAAAAAGTTTATGAGATTTTTTTTTTTTTGACCAAGACCCTAACCTAAAGGAATTGTCAGGCTGAATGGGCAAATCTGTGAAATTGCAAATCAAATTTGCAATACTGTGATTGGTAAACGAGAAGCAAGTAGAAATGTGTGGCAGAAAGTGAATTTTCAGTAAAGCTTAATTAATCAGCTGTATTTCGAAGCTGTAAAAATTTTTCATCAACTTGTTTTTTTTTTTGTGATTATTTATGTTTTATTAGTGATCTCTAAACATTTTATATACTTCTTTTTATTGGAGACCTAATATTTTTCAATGGGGTCGCAAGCCTTGTTATTGGCCCCCTTTCCTAAACTAAAAAATCCAACAATAAACTTCTAAGTTTAAATACATGTGTGTATACAGGGTGAGTAAATGTCTACTTCTACAGTTTAACTTGGATTGTGCTGTTAGTGTGTTATATTGATATTTGGTCTTCTTAAATGTAAAAAAGGTGAAACAGAAGTTACCATAAGTTTCAGTGAGTTTATTTTTTAATATATTGACATTTTCTCATTTCCTCGTCTGTAATGGGGTTAAAGTGTAACATTAGTTTCTACATTGATTTGGTGTTTTATGTATTTATATTTTGTTATTCCTACTTCTCTTGAGAAATTTTCAGTTTACATATTTTGAGAATGGATTATTTGTCATTCATATTACTTATTGCCCTAAGTGATACGGGTTTTTCTTTAACTTCTTCTTCTTCTTATGCACCACCCTGTAGTGCCTTTTAGAATAGGGGGTGAAACGTCCTGCCATGACTACCATTGCTCTCTATCACTTGCATATACAGGGTGACTATCTCTTAGTGTAAAAAAAAAAAATTGGGGTGAAACTAGATTAAAAATGTGGTCAAGTGCCGCAGATCTTACCTTTTTATTTCAATCCGTTGCAGACATATGATAAATCAAAACTTTTTTGAGGAAACCACGTTTTTTTTTACTATAAAAACTGTAATATCTCCATTTCTTTTAAATATTTATCAATGTTTGACCACATTTTCGGATTTAGCATTAAATTTCCTATAAGAACAGAGTAAATTTAACCTTGAATTTAACAAACTTGTGACCTAAAGAACAGCTTGATTTCACCTCATTTAGGGAATTACAATGTCTTAAGTTGCTTATTAAAAAAATATTGTTTATTAGAAAATAAAGGAAAACTGTCAATAAAGCGACACCAGATCGGAGGATCTTATGCTATTACATTTATTTATTTACTATTATTATTTAGGATTTATTTTATTAGATTTTCAATGTAAGGTTTAAAACCCAATGATAATGAACATAGACCTCAATTTCGCCAATAGCTTTTGAATGCAGATATTGTTGAAGAACACCACTTTTCGAGGTGAATTTTATGGGCAAATGAGTCTGTTTTTAAAGGGGAAGGGATTCCTACCTCTCCATGAGGGGTATCCTTGGTTTATTCATCTTTGTAGTACTGTAAAATAGTGCTGAAAAATCATAGCTTGCTCAATAGATTGAATGATGAGAATTACTCAGATTTGTTACAAAATATCCTACCACAACTTCATCACGATATTCTACCTGAAGTTCAGCAAAATATGATTTTCCAACACCATGGTGCTCCTCCACATTATTCGAAAGGAATACAGATATAAACCAAGGATATACATGGGTAGGTAGAAATCCTTTCCCCTGTAAAACAGAATCATTTGCCCATAAAATTCACCTCGAAAAGTGGTGTTCTTCAACAATATCTGCATTCAAAAGCTATTGGCAAAATTGAGGTCTATGTTCATTATCATTGGGTCTTAAAACCTTACATTGAAAATCTAATAAATAAATCCTAAATAATAATAATAAATAAATAAATGTAATAGCATAAGATCCTCTGATCTGGTGACGCTTTATTGACAGTTTTCCTATATTTTCAAATAAAAAATATTTTTTTTCTTTGCTTTTTATTCCATTGAAGGAGGAAATGAGAAAATGTCAATATATTAAAAAATAAACTCACTGAAACTTATAACTTCTGTTTCACCTTTTTACATTTAAGAAGACTAAATATCAATATAACACACTAACAACACAATCCAAGTTAAACTGTAGAAGTAGATGTTTACATGTGAGATTATAGGAAAGAATTATCAATAAATGTATGCCCAAAGTGAAGCATC